>CAMTZB010000025.1:16085000-16685000 GCA_947086495.1 Morpho achilles | reverse complement strand
ATCTGTGGCAGAGATTAAACCTAGTTCTTTTTAGTTGACTTGTAACTACTTATTAAATCAATCGCTCCTAAATTATCTAACCGTATTAACATGGGTTGTATTTGGTTACAAAATTCACCCCACATTTTTAAACTCATGAAATTTTACAAAAACAAGTACGATGTAATCTATCATCAAATAACGCAAAACATCCCCTTTAGAATCCCCTGTTTGGTATAAGCATTAATATTTATCCCACACCCTCCCATACAAATCTTAACTCAAAAACTTTTATTCTAATATATATCTTATTACAATCCTTTATAGATTAAGATAACTTGTAACATTTGTATTATTCTGTACATCTCTTTATGCATACTGTATGTATGAAGGCTAACAAGTTATTGTAAAATGTGTTTTAATGCTATAAAATAAAACTCGTTTTAGCCTGAGATTAATGAAATTGCATTAACGTCGGTAGACGTTTAATTTTAAAGTGTTTCGTTTTTATTGATAAATTAGATTTTAAACATTAATATCAATTATTTTGTTATAGTTAAATTCATTTTGAATTTTAGATGCATTCATTTTGACCCTCTTTACATGTAAAATAACCCTGTAAATTTGTTAACAAAAATAATAATTACTTGAATTACTTGACTTACTGAATATGTAGGTAGGAGTAAAGCAGCAAAAAATATTAACATAAATAGATCATTTATGTCAATGTGTGATTTTTAGAGTTTTGTTTATTAAATTCATCAATTTTTATCGATCAGGACCACAAAGTTGACATAAGGACAATCTTGTGGAAAATTAATAACTTAGAAAATACCTGGGCTCAAGCGCCTGTTAATACATGTGTCACATTTTTCCTTTTTTATGTTTTTTTTTCATTTTTTTATATTGAAAAAAAAATACCTAGCGTGCCTCGCTTACCCAGGTATTAAATAATTATTAGACTAGTATTGAAGTAAGTAAAAAAATATTTTAGAAGGCTGAAGTTTCCAAATTTATATAGTGTCTGAATCCGTATTGAAAGTATATTACTCATTGGAACTTTTTTTTAACTTACCTAAGCTAATAACGATAAAGATTAGAAATCAGAATATTAAAGCATCATGGAAACCTACAATAGAAACACCTCAGATAGTTCCCTTCAAAACTGTATTTTAAATTAATTCAGCTTTAAAAGTGTTATAATTATCTAAACACAATCCTCTCATTGTGGTCATTAGTGGCAGCTTACTGGGCGCACGGCGGCGCACGCGCACCCTTGTTGCTAATGACATGGTTAAATAATAAGGTGGAGATAAATACGTTGTTACATTAGCATCGGACGAGTGGGTTTGAAAATAACAAGTTTATGATCCAAATTATATCATTTGTACTGTAAGAAAATGTTTTGTCTATGATCTGCAATGCTTTCCGATAGTTTCAGCAATCGCTGTCATATGGCAACCAATTTATACGAAATAATAACAAATTAAAAATCAAAATATTCTTTATGAACGCTGTGTTTATTGGAGACTACCGTATAAAAATCCGATAGTAGTGTTTAAGTTTATCCTGGATAGAAGACAGACAGCCGCATATAGTATTAAGGCATACCTACATAATTGGAAGTTTTTTCCTGCTCCCTTAAGAAAAACGCGGTATTTTTGTCCTATACAAACTGTATGCGTGACTTTTTTCTAGTCAACTTAATGTTCAAACATAGCACATATAGTTTACATACTGATCTTGTATCAATTATGGGTTTTTAGCCGACACACGCTTATAATGGAAATGGTATCTTTAACGTAAGACGAAGACACATAGTGTTGCAATGAGTCCGCCTTTAAAATACGAAACCTCAACCGCCTATACACTGATTTGGTGTCAATTCGATGTTCATCTCACCCACACCCACCACGGACGTCGCTCGGGAGCCAAGCTGTGAAAAAACGCTCATTTGCAATAATTGGCGAGCGGCGCGCGCGGGTAACGAGCGGCGCGCGTGGACCCCCGCCGCGGCGGCCTGATGTATCCTCCGGACTAACTTTATTGTACATTAGTTAGTTGTTAACATAATGAGGGAACGAATATTGGATTAGTTCACATACGAAAGTTGTACCTACCTAATCGAACCGCGAATCGGGCGAGACATATACTCGTAGCTGGATATTGAGATGCCTCTGGCCGAGTCACCAAAAATAGGCGTCCAAAAAGCATTCTATATGACATATTACCATGGCAAGCACAGCGTCTGCACCGGCACAGATGAGGTCCCAGTTTTCTGAGGCTAGTCGGCCTTGGTTTCTCGCTACACTCCCGATGACGTGATGAAGAACAGCATTCAAACCACCTACCTTCCACTATACGTGACCTTAAGCCGTGATAAGGTTTCACAGGATGACGACGTTCCCTAATGATAGTAGAGCTTCTGCGCTCTAAATTTCGCAAGCTCCGTGATGTTTCTACACTCGCTCTACCCGCCCGGTGACGCTGTTGTATGTTTAAGTCTATAGAGCTTATAGTCAGTTAAAACAAAAACGAGATCCCAAGGGTGTTCGATAGATACAGTGCTATCGAGCTACGAAGTCTACAGGCGAGCCCGGTAAGATCGTAGGGTACAACTTGCTCCAAGAGGATCAGACCGAGCTTTCCAAGGCGCCACGCAAATTGCCTACTGTAACCGAAGCCTAAGGTTATGTGAAAAAGGGAAAGTTTGTGTGTGTGTGTGTGTGTACTACTCATATACTCCAATGTCGTGAATGAATCTAATACATAGGCCACATTTTTAAGCTGTGAAAACCTATAACCGAATTTCATTTGTAACTACGTACATGTAGGTGAGTATCTTATCTTAAACTCACATTTAAGGTCGCGATCGAAGACGAAGGACATGGCAAGTATAAGTTCTATTGAAACTTATGTGTCTAATTGATATTTGCAAATTATAACATGCTTTTCGGTGAAGGAAAACATCGTGAGCAATCCTGCATACCTCTAGCAAATTCTAGTGATATGTGTGATCTACCAATCCGTATGAAGCAGCCGTATGACCTTCTTCTCTCCGAAAATGGAGAGAAGAAGGTCCCAGTAGTGGGATAATAAGCGGTTATTTTACTTTGTTTACTTTATGTAGTGACGTTTCTTATAGACTTAGTTGATTATTGTTTGACGTTGTTTGTTACCCTCTTAACAAATAAATAAGAGTTATTCGTGTACCGGACGTCAGCGCCCCAGTGTGGCCCGCCCCGGCTGAACGTCGGCTATTGTCCACTAATGTGATAGGAGAGGTCATTCGTTAAATTGCTCTAGATTCGATTCCTTCGCGTAATAGATCGCTCTCCCAATCCACTAATGCGGCCGACATTTATATTATTGAATTAAAAGACGCTACAATAGTGCTCTTAACTCGGATTGATTACGATATAAGAATTGCTACAATTTGGTAAATGTAGAAAATAGCTGAGCCTAAATTGAGACTGTGTAATTCATTCATTGTTTTCTATAATAATACCTATGTACCAAATTACTTTTATTAATTCATTGCGCTACAGTAAAGGAAAAATTGTCTATGAAGAATTCCTGGGATATGTGTAGCCTGTCAATCTGTTTTGGAGGAGCTTCATGGGCGTAAACTCAAATTCAAAAAAGAGTTAAGGTGTTAAAGATAGGAGGTAGAGCCCAGCTGTGGGAAGTAATAGGCCAACTTTTGACTTTAATAAATGCAGAAATGCTGTTAATATATAAATAATATATTAAATCGCAAGCAATTAAATATGACTATAAGTCTGATACAGATAATCTATCATAATATTTAGGAGTTTGATAATGAATGAAAAACATGCGTATAATAGAGTTTGTCGCTGGTTCTTCTTGGTGAGAGCAATTTTCTGAACCAGCAGTAGAGTTAACGATTCAAAATCATATTATGCTCTCTAACGTTAAGAAGAAAAGAGAAGAATTACAAATAAAATTTAAAAAAAACTACTGGATTATCGGTAAAAATTCTAAATTGTCAACAGGAAATAAGATTCTTATATAATATTATTTATATTAATATATAAACAAGTACGCCGTGTGGTATCCGGCTAAATAGAATAGTACCATCCTCTTTTCTTACCGAGGTGTCGTAAAAAGCGACTAAGGTAAGTTGACTCACCGTGTGGTATCCGGTCAAGGCGAATAGATCACCCTCTTTCTTACCGCGGTGTCGTAAAATACGACAGAGATAAGTTGACGTCAGACAGGCGGCCGGTCGTAAAAACGCAGCCAAATCATGTGACAGCATCTTTATAACATGTTGTGCCGACCCCACTTACGGCCGGTCCCAATAATCTACCGACAGATAAAGACAGACTCTTATCGTCGCCGATCAGGACCAAGTTATCCGTCTACCTATCACGTCCCAATAATTCGGATTGGTGAATCATTACTCGAGTTCGCTGTAGATAGACAGGATATCTGAGCCCTCCCATACGTTCCAGCTTACGTTATATTACTAAGGGCATCAAACTAGTCACTTCACTGTTTAATACTTGTTTTCGACACCATACTAATTATATTAGCCCATAAAAAACGTAAAATTATCTGTTTCATCTAAGATTTAACAAAATTTTATTAACTTTCAGTAAATAATATTTCTTTTACAAATATTAGAAATAAACAGGCATGATGATAACGGAATCTTTTTTAATGACGTATTTTATCGTATTTGGCGCGCTGTCAATATTTGCTGTAAAACAATAGTCAACTATTATAGTATTATGTACTAAAGTTAAATTACTAAAAACAAGCCGCTTACAACAAACAAAGTGCTCCACCTAATAGAATTTATTATCTGACATCGTGGTCATTAGCAAGGCCTCGGATGTGGCCAACAATCAATCAAAAGAAAGCGCTCTATGGGATATCATATATGTTTTCAATGCATCGATTGTTAACATACAGCAGTAATAATAACCTTAAGGTATGTATTCTTTTTACCTTCTTATGCTGAGATGATACTATGGTGCGGTGACATCTGAAGGCTGTATTATAATCGAGATTAATTACTACATATTTAACCCCTACTTACTTCAAATCAAATCAAAATAATCTTTATTCAAATAAGCTCTTTCAAGTACTTTTGAATCATCAAGGATCAATATGATTATTGAAGCTACAACTGGCTTGGAATGTTGCTCTTACCAAGAAGAACCAGAAAGAAACTCGGATATCAATCTTTTTTACATTATCAAACCGCAATCAATCTTGTATGAACCTGAAAGGATTTTCAAATCCTGGCATTTTTATTATCCAAATAATCTTCAATTTCTAATATAATATGTATATGTATAAGCATATCTGTTATACCTAATTTAAATATTTCTGTAGACTGGTCTAGTATAGATTTGATACTTATATAATATACTAGCGGCCTGCCCATGCTTCGCACGGGTATAAAATATATATCCCATGTCAGTCAGTGTAAAAAAAAATATTAAAATTGATCCAGTTGTTTTGATTTATTCATTACTGCCCGTGGCCGTAGCGTTAAGTTTGGAGAAAAAAAATTTCCTTTCCCTATACCAAGAAGGTTTCCTGCTATCTTTGGAATATCTAAATTCATATAGTACATTATTACTTATTTACTTTTATATTTTCCCTATGTATTTTATTTTTACAATTAATTACAGAATGTCTTAAAACAAACTCTTGAAAGAGCGACATCGCTGCTAAAGTCGAAGTGCTTATAGGTCTAAGCACGGCCTCCTCGCGGGATTTTAAATCTGTAATATCTCCGAAAATGTTCACTTAAATTACATTCTGTAAACGGCAATATTGATCTATATTAAATCAACAATTTATTTAAGGTACTCAGTTGGATAAGGATTAATGCTGTATTGTATAAAAATTGCTTTGAACATAAGGCATCATTTTTCGTAAAAAGTAAATGAAAAAAACTGCTATTGTGGGTTAACCATAAGAGATAGATATATATCCTCGCGGACTTTTCTGTAGACCTTTTTAAGGTGTATAAATACTTAGTACATCATTTTGATAAATCTCGTAGGGTTTAGCCTGCGTTTGCAATGTAAGCGGAAAAAAATGTAATTATTTACAGAAACCTCAAAAATTACATTATTTCTCTACTTCTTATTGAATGTTATTATACTTACAAACCTTCCTCTGGAATTACTCTATCTATTAAAAAAAACCGCATCAAAATCGATTGCATAGTTTTAAAGCTTTATGCGTACATACGGAAATATGGACTTTGTTTTATAATATGTAGTGATTCCTGCTTTGACTTTGTAATTTTAACCATAACATAAAATTAGTTAAATTGTATCTCTCAGTTGCTGTAACTTAATTTGAAAGTTATTATCACCTAAAATTAAATACTACTTATTTTAAGTTGTTCAATGCATAATTTTATTGTCAAGTGTGAATTTGGTTAATCGATAAATAAATAAAAAGTACATTATATAAAAAGTATCATAACAATGTGGGTAATATATTACAAAGCTAAGTTAGTTTATAATTTATATTTTTTCAGACTGATGAAGGTGAGAAACAAGAGTACATTCCACCAGATGATGCTTTGGATAGAGTAGCAGTCATATTAGGTTTGACTTGTGCTGGATTTACAGCACTCTATGGTGATCATTATCTACTTACTACACCCCAGGCAGTTGTTTTGAAAATAGAATATTTATTAAAAAGTATTGAGATACTTGATATAATGCACTATACTATAGACAAAATTTCATTTTAATTCTGAAAATCTTAAATAGTAAAGAACTTTGTTTCTCTACGAACAATACAACATAAAAAATATTTTTATTATGTGATCAAGTCACTGTCAAGGCATAATACAAGCCAATATGTAGAGATTATATAAAAATCTAAGTAATTTAAAGTCTATTTTACATTTATTTATTTAAGTACAGTTAATGTTACAATTAATATTGGTAAAGGTCTATGTTGGAATATGGTATTATTGAATGAGGATGTGCAGGACTATTTCAGGATTATATCAGCATTTCCTTTTGAGTAAAGATAAATTTGTAGTATGAATTTTTAATAGAAACCATCTGATTCGCCTTTACAGAGTGAATTATGATACTTGTCAATAAACAAGTTATGACCTTTAATTTTTTTATTTTTAGGAAAGCTATTCCTGCTGATATGAGATCCCAGATAAGAAAAATCGAAGACATAGCAGAATATTATAGCAAGATTATGAAATATTATTTTAATGTTTGTAATATTAAGTTTTAGAATTAAAGAAAAGAAAATTAGAATTACAAATAGAAAAGAAATACAAGAAATTTAAAATCACTTGATCCATAATTTTTCCCTTTTTTCATCCATTAAAAAAAGTCTCAGTGCCTGAGAACAGGTATAAAACGACATTTTTCAAAATGAAACCTAGGCTTCACAATTTTCCCCCCTAAAACATGCTGAATTTCATGAAAATCGATGGAGCCTTTTCGGAGATTCAAAAAAAGAATTATATGTACATACAAGATTAACTCATTTAAATATTTAAGGTAGTACTTGGACGACTGAGCCTTGCTCTGTAATTTTATTTAAAAAAAAGACTGGCGCAGGTGGGACTTGAACCCGGGTATTTTCATATAGTCCGCCCATATACCATTACGCTATAGTAGTAGTAGTAGTAACGGCCTGTTACTATCCCACTGCTGGGCATAGGCCTCTTCTCTCCGTTTTTGGAGAGAAGGATTGGAGCTGAGACCTACCACGCTGCTCCAATGCGGATTGGTAGGTTACACATATCCCCAGAATTCTCTAAAGATATGCAGGTTTCCTCACGATGTTTTCCTTCACCGAAAAGCGTGTGATAAATTGCAATTATCAATTAGACACATAAGTTTTACTAGAAAACTCATTGGTGCCTGCCCGGGGTTTGAACCCTAGACCTCCTCGAAAGAGGCGCACGGTGTTACCGCTGGGCTACCACAGCTTGTCGTAGTCGTAGTACCACAGCGTTACGCTATAACAACTTTACAAATAATAGGAAATAGGAGCTTTGAAATCTATTTTTATTTTAGCAGTTTTTACAATGCCTGAAAACAGGAGTAAAATGACATTTTTTAAATAAAATATAGCTTTCCCACAGGAGATTGTTTTTTTCCCACATGTCATAAAATTCAAGTTTGTCCAAGCGTTGCTGTGGCTTAGTCTGGTTTCGAACCTGGTGGACTTTGTTATAAAATAAGTAAAGATTTGAGATTAAACATGCAGACCTTAAATACCTTTATAACAATACGCAATTTTAGTGTTTGCTATGCTCATTTTTAAGGCGTTATTCCAAAATATTCTTTTATTTACGCAGTTGACTGTAAGCTATGCTGGCAAACTATATCTTTAATATCTGATTTATTGGTAATTTTACGAGAATAATAAAAAATATCACACGCTTAGTATTAAAGTGACGTAATTAAACATTTCAGTATACTACATAAATTGTTCTTTTATCGCGGTTTATAGCAAAATGAAAGTATTTTCATTACTTATGTTCAAATTATATTTGTACATTAAGTTCATGTTTACATGTCTGTAGCTACAAATAACTGTTAAATGGCGCAGCCTCCTTTAAATTTATTTTTGTCTCCTCTCCTTTTAATTTTTTTAGTTTTTCAGAAGTTAATACAATATAATTATTTTGCTGTAATCCGGGTTTGTTAAGAGAATATATATAATGCTAAGTGTATGAAGCAGGCAATATATTATGGAGTTCCGCAGAGTAACGCCTGCTTCTAAAAATCATTTATAGTTTTTTTAACTTCTGTAAAAATAGCACAGCTAAACTTACTTAGGGATAATGATTTTATTATAGAATCTTATAATAATTAACTAGTCTTTCGACATTGAACTGTTTAATCTATATATAAAAGGTTATAGAAATAACATTTTTTTTTTCAATACATATTTTTATTTATTACATAAAAACCGCCATCCAGGAAAACCTGACTTACCAGAGGCTCATCGGTTCACATCCAAGGTTGATTCACCCAATGAGTTTATTACAAAAAACAGTATTTATCTAATAAATAAATAAAAAAAAATTAACTTAGGTAATAAGTTTAAAATTTATCAAACATATTTTGATGGAAGAAAACATAGTTAACCTGATATTTTTCTATCTCCACACTTCACTCAGATCTTTTATAAAGGTTAAATGATAATAATGAATAAGTTATGGTAAAAAAAATATTTTAAATCAGGTAAAGAATAACACACCATTAGAACATTAATGAAATATCGTCTCAATAAATGTCAATAATATTATTAAATATTTTATACAATTAAATATATTAGTAATCAATAATAAAAAAAGATGTCATCATTCTTGTTTAATCTATGATGTTATCTGCTTCAATTACACTTCTGTTTGTACATCTATGCATACAACCTGTATAGACTGTAAATTAAGTCTAATTTTTAGTATAATAACTGGAAATATATGCTTTTTAGCTCCAAAGCACCTGTAACAAGTAAAGCAATTAATAATGAATAAATTCTTTGTATTTGAATGTATATGTACTTAGGGAAAAAAACAGAAAAATAATAAGGTTCTCCATTTTAACATTTATTTACTGTAAAACTATCATTGTAATTATAGTTTTACATGAGTACATAGTCCATAAATCTGTATTATACATAAGCAGGTGTTATATATACATAAGTTAGGTAAATGGTTATTTTAATTTAACTGAGCCTTGAGATAATGGATTTTGAGGTCTCTTAACTTTGGAGAAAAACTTTGTCTTGGATTCAGCAGTCTTATGTCTATGCTATATCTGTTACAGTAAAGTATAATTATCATTGTATTATCACTGACTTTATGAAATTGGATCCAACACTGGAGACAGTAAATAGGGCTTGCATGGGGATATGCACTGTCACACTTTCATATTCAGCAGGAAATTTGTTAAATTTAACAATTAATGATTAACATTTTTTTTATTATGACATAAATAGCTTATGGCTAATGATTTTAAATATAGGAAACAATATGCAACAATAAAAACTTACACTATACATATAAAAATGCCTTTAATTATGCATGAAGAGATTTACTTCTCAATGTAGAATTAATGAAAATGGTTAGTTAGTCAATCCAGGCCAACATGCCACAACATTCATGAATCACTATTGTGCATCACAGGCAGATTGAATATTAACATAAAAATAGCTCTATTCTGAAGTCTTCACCAATATTTGAATCAATTAATTAGGTAATAATTACAAGTTTTAATAACGATTTACCTTTTCTACTAATTAGCTCTTTTATATATTATATCTTGCTTGGGGATTGCATTAGAATATGTGTAGCATCAATTGCTCCTTAAACTCGGGCAAAATGACAAATGTTATAGAAATCTTGCAGTGAATTACTACACACATATACGTGCGTAGGCTATACTTGCATTTCTATTCCAGCGGAAACATCAGCTACTTTTCGGCTAGCTGATGATTTGGAGACCCCCATGTAGTCAGTTACTGACACTGGCATTGTGCTCAAAACATAAAATCTCAATGTTAGTAAATCCTGACGCAGGATATACCAGTGTTTCTGAAAAAAAAAACCATGCCTTATTAATTATATTTTATTTAATTTACGTACAAAAACCATAGAATTTCATATAGTTAAGTAGCTACGTACCGTGTGGAGGTTACATTTGATATTTTTCAATTTTGAATTCTTTTATTTGATGATTCAGCCTTTTGGGGTAATTCATCGGAAATACTGTGTCTATCGGCCCGGAAGTGTCTTTTCGGTAGGTCGGTGGTATTTATAATTATAATTTTAAATCAAAAACATCGAAAAGAAAAAGAAAACTTGAAAAAAAAAAATAATTTGAATGTGCTATCAACTCTTTTATCGCTGCTAAATGACCGATAGACGATATACCTTATCTTTACTAATGTCATTTGACACTGACAGCATTCAAAACGTTATTGGGACGAGATATGTCGCTATTTTCATAGAGAGGGCGATCCGCGGTCCTCCCGTCGACAGACAGCGTCGGACGATAGGATTCTCTGATCGTTGATAGTATATTGGGACGCGATACCTTGACATTTCTTACTCCGGTAAGCCAAAATTGGCGATAGATCGAATATTGGGACCGGCCGTTAGAGTGGCATAAGGGCAGGAATATGGTGATTATTATATAAACAAGTCTTGATGCCGATATAGACTTATGATATGGTTATGGGTTTGGGGCTAGGGACTAAGTAAACAAACATCAATAACATCTAACGTTTCCAAAATAAAGTACTAAGGGCTATTCTTAATACACCCTGGTATATAAAAAATGAACTCGACATCTTGAGGTTGATTCTGTCAATAAAGTTATGAAAAAGGACGCTTAAGCACACAAACAGAAGCTTCATCTTCACGTGAACATCGAGGCTATCCAGCTTCTCGATACTACGGGACTAGAGAAAAGGACAAGATTCAAAGATATCTTAGTTTCAATTTAATCAACTAGTGTAGCTTCAAGCTGTATATATTACAATTAACGGCTACTACAATATTGATACCAATTTATCGTAATTTTAACGGCAGATCCAACAAGTGAGTTTGCACGTCGCAAAGAGTCCCCGATACGCCAACAAAACAGTTCACAACAAATGGAAGAGTCGAGAAGTCGTCAAGTTAAAGTAGTTGTGCAGTTTGTTCCCGCTCAGCCATTGAGTGGGCCGGGACAACCGGGACAAGTTTTAACGGGCAGGACTTTCTTACAGTCTGTTTGGTATCGACTCAATACCGTTTTCTTTCTATCCTTAAGGATATCGCGCTGAGACATTTTGCGGAGTGGGTTTCATAAAATTTATAACATTATTTATAAATTCCATGACACTGTTTAATAGAACTGACAAGTGCTGAGTAGAAGAATAAGGAATAAGGATAGTAAAAATTTAGTACCAAAAATTCTAGGTACTGTGAAAAATTTATACTTTGTCTGTCTGTTTCGCTTTCACTGGCAATCCGCTGGAGTATTATTAATTGAATACAATTCAAATTCAAAATGTTATTTATTTAAGTAAACAAGTGCTTTTGAATCGACAACTCTACTGCTGGTTCGGAAAGCTGTTCCGAAAAGCTATCGAGAGGAACGAGCAAGAAACTCTTGTTCTTCTGAAAATATAATTCTTATTACTAGTTACATTTAGTCGTTGTTACATGGTCGAAGGATAGCTATGTCCACGCATTCTTAACACCGAAGTAATGCTCAATAGTAAGTAATGAAATTTAATACAAATTCATATATAGGACAAAAAACTTTTCTTTTAGTACATAATTAAGATTATTTAATATTTAAGTTGTCGAGCAAGATATCACGAGTTCAGCTACTATGATATACTGTAGCATTCGAACCCTATAAGAATATGAAACTCACGCTTTCATTATTGCATGTATTTCCATAATCTAGTCTTAGTCACAGTCTTAATAATGTAAAGATGTAAAGACATCTCTACATTATTAAGACTGTCCGGACTAGATGCTTCTCTTGTTCTATCCAACCATCCAAGCCTCTACCAAAAACATCTTTCTCTTCTTTGACCCGAATTCCAATGATCCCTCTTTTTATACTTTTTCGATTTTCTCCTGTTTTCCAAAAACTATGTCAATGCTTGAGAATTTCCCAATTATTGTATCAAATCTTTAAAGGTCTATAAACAATGGGGCTAGTAAAATCAAGGTGAGATTCGATGGCAAAAGCTCACTGTACAAACTGTTAGTGCGTCACGCAGAATTTAATAGTTTGTTTGTGTTAACTGATCAGATAAGCCGTTAGCGCGGCCCATTAAACTCGCCCGGGGAAACTACGGATTGATTCGTCACGACCCGGACACTGCGCACAATCGATAATGTAGGGAA
Source organism: Morpho achilles (assembly GCA_947086495.1). Taxonomy (NCBI): domain Eukaryota; kingdom Metazoa; phylum Arthropoda; class Insecta; order Lepidoptera; family Nymphalidae; genus Morpho; species Morpho achilles. The sequence continues at coordinate 16,672,126 of CAMTZB010000025.1, read as the reverse complement.
CAATGACCAAGGGAAACCAATTCGAAAGTCAATTATGTGTTATCATAGCTTATTTAAAAACATTTTTATACAAACAACACTATAAAAAACATCTGAATATAACAAACAAAAAAATACTAAACTTTTTATGGACTAGACAAGGGCTGAAACATTCTAGTGAATATGAAATTTATTAGTGTCTGGGAAGACCGCCTTTTTTACTACAAAAAATAAACTAATTAACATATTAGTAAAGAGTAAATAGGTTATATCTTAAGAGAAAGTTAAAAGTTAAATATTTCGGATTCATACCATAGAGATGGCAGAAGGAATAAAGGCCCAAAGTCGATTATGACAGCGAGAAACACTTTTTTTATTCTATTTATTAAAAATTTGTAAATTTCTGAATAAAAAGATACGGTATAGCAGGTACCCGGGCAGCACGGCGCGGAGTCTGCCGCTATCACATTTCTCGCCAATTACCGCCGGATACCGCCGCTCTCGTGTTCAATAACCGCACACGATCCGGATGAAACGCATTCGACGTGTGCACGGTTATACATGGAAATAATATTTGCGGTGTATACAACTAATGAGATAAGAGCGCACCAGATTGTGAGATTTTGCATGACGGAGAAGGCATATAGTCAGCTATCAAGTTACGGATCCATAAATCAGTATTGGTAACACGCTTTAATAATAATAATAATAATAAATATATGGGACACTTACACACACGGTCGTCCGTCCCCAAAGTAAGTAACTTAATACTTGTGTTATAGGTGACAGACAACTGGTGAATATATACATATATAATTGTTAAATACATACTTAAATACAAATATACACCCAGGCTCAAAGACCAACAAATTCATTGAAAGAAAATGTTGGCCCTCGGCGGGAATCGAACCCGCGACCCGCGGAGCTGAAGGCAGGGTCACTACCCACTGCTCCAACGAGCCAGTCAGCTTTGTTACGGCATAAGCATCCACAATAGTATTTTAAAGTTTATGAATGCTAATTGATCCATCGAATCCTGTTCGAATCATTTATCGAGTCATCTCTTTCTAAAGAATGAGAAATGTTCAACGGATTGGCCATAAAAACGTAACAGACAAACTGTCGCATTTATAATATTAGGAGGTTGTTTGTTTGAGTAAATAATCCGTATTAATTTTCTTTATTCTACATTGTGATAGCTCAGTTTAATTTATCTAGTAAACAGAAACCGAAATGTATAAAAACTTTCTTAAAGTAACTCTTTAGACGTAAGCCAAACAACGTGATATAACCTTCTTTAAATTACAGATTTGATTTGACTTTGACAGATCATAAATAACAAAACTTTGATAGCTTGATAATAGATGGTGTTTCTCAATGTCATTCTATTCCTGTTAAATTAAGAGGATTTCCATAGTCTATATGTTACCCAGGTGTATAAGGAATAATCATGCATAAATTTCATCGCTATTGGTTCAGCGGATTTGTCGTGAAAATGTAACAGACAGACAGACTTGTGGATTTACAATATTAGTAAGGATTATGCAAAGGATGAATAATGATTCTATTTAATGATTATTTCAGTTTCATGCAGTACTGCAGTTAAATTATTGAAAATGTTTAAAAGATTAACCGCCGAGTTTCTTGATGTTTCTTCTCGGTAAGAGCAACAATGCGAACCAGTGGTAGCTTCATTAATCATATTGAGCCTTGACGCTTCTAAAGTTCATGTAAAAGCTTATTTGAATGAGGATTATTTTGATTTGATATTGGGCCCGTGCACAGGCAGGTGTCTATCGCGGGTCGAATCGTTCGCCGCCACAACACGGGGCTTTGTTTGTAGATGGGTCGATTTGTGTTTAATTTGTAAATGTAACCATTGTTCGCTTCGCGGCACTAATTTAATGGTTTAATGATATCGTTCGTGTTACAAGTCGATTTGTGTTTCCGTTTCAATCAAAGAAACTAAATTTTCACGACTAATAAACTCTGTCTGTGACATTAATATTTCGTTATAGTAAACAACTTTCATGTTCTTAACGATTTAATATCAGCTAACAGGATCCTATAATTAATTAAAGTTAATGAAGGCAGGTGTTTCTTTCACCATGTGGTATACTTCTAAATCGAATAGATCACCCTCATTTCTTACCGAAGTGTCGTAAAAACGTCTAAGGTAAGCTGACCCGTGTGGTATCTTGTTGAGTAGAATTAATCAACCTTTTTCTTACTGAAATGTTGTAAAAGGCGACTAAGGAAGTTGACCTTAGGCTGGTATAGACTGGACGTAAAATACCTAGCCGAATCATGTGACAACATGTTCATAACATGTTATGACCCCACTTAGAATGGGATAAGGGCAGGACAATAATGGGGATCTTATAATTTGTTTGGCTAAGTTATTACACTATTGATACTGGGTACACTGTCTCGCTGCATTAGTGACATAAACAGACAGCGTCTGCTACGATCCCACTGTCCCACTTTTAGAGAGAAGGATTGAAGCTTAGACCCAACATACCGCTCCAATGTGGATACGTAGTTTACATATAGTATTGACAATATGCAGGTATTCTAGTATTGTTTGTCATTACTAAGAATTGTAATGTCTCATTAGTCCCAGGAATACTAATATTATAGGTAAATGCGAAAATCGGTCCGTCTGTTACGGTTTCACAGCTTGTGGTTCAGAGAAATATTGCTAGAATCAGCTGAAATAGAAAATTTCCAGTTTTCCTTTCAGGAAAGGGAAAGTATGTTAATTACCTATTTAATTAAAATGTGTAATATGCTCTGTAAAGTAGTGCTTAGTCACAAGTAAAGTTTCCTTTTTATTTCTTTCTAAATAAATGAATATATGGGATAATTAATAAGCTGTGGTAGCCCAGCGGCAACACCGTGTCACACAACCAGTAAATAAATAATTATAAATACATACATTATACACTTGGACTCGAAGAACTGACCATAGTTTTTCGAAAATGTTTGGAATCGAACGCGTGACCTCGCAAACTAAAATCAGGGTTAAATCTACCTGCGAAAACGCGTCAGCAGCAAATAATCGAGGGTATTTTAACAATAATATTTAAAGCGACCAAGTTGCGGATAAAACTAGTATTTGTATAAAAATGATACGTGCTCAGTAAATATTCGAGGAGGCGCTCGTCTGCAGCCGACCACGTCGCTCTCGCACTTGAATACACAGACCGACGGACGGTTCCACGAAATTAATTAATTACTGCAGCGCATTTGTACTGTGTTTGCTGCCACTGTCCCAGAACATACTGAAATTGTTAAATGACAGATAACTGTTTACTCCAACTCAAAATATATTCAAATTCACATAAACTCTTATAAGTTTAGACTTCTACATTTTACCTTATTTTTTTTAGGGGAGTGTTGTCGCCATTGACTTCCGCTTTGTATTTTATAGCAACACAGTCATGAAACGAGAGTATGACCCTTTTTGACTGAAATGGTGGCAACACTGTGCCGTTATTGTTTCCCGTAGAGTCTTTCTATTGATAAAACGTTTCAGTTACATTCAGTCTTAGTTCGTCGTTCAAGAGAAGTGCATCTCGGAACGGGAATTGTGGTATTCCTATTATATCTTGTTATTGTATATAGTGTGCGCTAACAGGAGGTATAATAGAAATTAAAATAAACCACAGCAACGCGTGGTCTGGACTGCTTAGGATATTATAATAACAGATATGTAGGGTTTACAAATATTCTCTGTTAAAAAGAGGTTAATACAAAAATCTTATAGTAAGATGAGCATTACTTAGAATACTGTTGAGGATTACTTAAATGATAAGAATGCGTGGAGATAGCTACTCTTCGACCCTGTACAAGACAGTAATGACTAATTGTAACTAATTATGAGAATTATATTTTAAAAAGAGTAACCACCTTGCTGGTTCTTCCCGGTAGGAACAGTTTTCCGAACAAGGTGCTGTGAACAAGTGTTTTGAATCGTCAAATCTACTGGTTGACTATTCAAAGCTCTTGTTTACTTAAAAAAAGATCATCATCCTATTGCCCATATCCCACTTTGTTGGGTCGGCAAAACATGTTATAAACATGTTGTCACATCATTCGGCTGGGTATGCCTGACGACAGCTTACCTTAGTCGCTTTTTACGACAACTTGGTATGAAATGAGAGTGGGCCATTCTACTCAGCCAGATACCACATGGCGTGTCAGCTTACTTTAGTCGCTTTTTACGACAACTCAGTAAGAAATGAGGGTGGTCCATTCTACTCTGCCGCGTACCACACGGCGGAAGTTTACTTAAATAAAGAAAATTAGAAAATTTGAATACAGGTAGTTTCTGTTGTCGACCGCTCGCACGATTTATCCGCATTCGTCCACACGCCACCAACCGCATTACCCGGATAAAGCGGAAATCGGCACTCAATAAACACCGGATAATACCGGCTCAGCGGCCGGCGCCGGTAAATAACGAGCGGGCCGGTAATCGAGTTAGTGCCGCAGCCTCCCGCCGGGAGATTTGTGTCTTGGCGTGTTTTGTTTATCCCGTACAGCGGCCGCAGTTTGTCGGTGACTTCCGGCTATAAATATTTGCTCTATGGACGATATGTCTCGAGGCGAAGGATTATTTAGACTCTCGAGTCGCATCTTCATGGAAAACTTTGCAACTGTATTTCTTCATTACGTTAGCATATTTTACGTATTAAATTGATAGGAAAATTTTGTGTACAGGAAAATGCTGATAAATTATATTTTTTTATTACTTATTACGTTCACTAACCTAACATATCTTTAATATTTATATTTAAATGAGTTAATCCTACTCCATTTAATATTATAAATGCGAGAGTTAGTAAGTATGGATGTATGTTTGTTACTCTTTCACAGCGAATCCGCTAAGCCAATATCGATGATATTTGGGACAATTATTCCTTATACAGCAGGTTAACATATAGCTTATAAAAATTCTATTGGAATAGGATGACATTGAAAAGCGCCATTTATTATCAACCGATAACAGTCCACATAAACGAAATTGCGGGTAAAACCTAGTTGTTAATATTATACTCATACACAGAATTTGAATTCCGAATAGGGCTTAACGATTTTTATGAAACTAAGTATGTAGGGGTTGGAGGGCGAAAATCGATCTAGGTCGATAATTTTTTCTTCTTCATTTTTTAGTTTTAGTGTAGTATTTTACATTTTAGCCTCTTGTTTCAATGCAAAAGTTTATTTTGCTGTCACTTGTATATTTGTAATAGCTCAGTTGGGAACGGGTGGACTAGAGAAGTCAAAATACCCGGAGTCAAGTCCAAGATATCAACAACTCTTTTTGTTTTTTTTTATTGCATTTTATTATATTTTAAAATAAATTACAGAGCCAGGCATGGTCACCCGGTTTCCAAATACTTTATTATCAATATTATATTAGAGGTGTAAAAAACGTTTATTAGCCGTAGTATTTACCGACGCAGGTATCTAAATCTATTTACATCTATACTTCTTCTGGTCTTTTTTTGTAATTAACGGGATCTCTTCATTATTCCAAGTCACGCGTCACGCGCTACCGGCATAATTGCCTTCTGATCCCATTAGGGTAAACCACGGCCACGAGTATTAAAACTTAACTGTTATTTTGCGAAGGGCATGTGGTCGAATTGTACGTGATTATAATTAAATGATTTTGATTATCTCTTCTTAAAAATCAGAATGACCAAAATCACTATCCGTTTTCTATTCATGTGGAATAAATTAAACCACACGCTCTACAAAACACCTCCACCAAACTATACCTAAAAAAACAATCTAAACAGTCTTTTCGCACCGTAAGTCATCATCAGTTGATAAACTCAGGATAAAAGCACAAAACATTGCATCACCTACACTTCCAGAATATTATAACAGCTATAAGTTTAACCTCCACTCCAAAATATAAGCACGTGTATCCGTGTATCCATTTTTCCTTTATATACCTATTGTGTTAGTGGTAGTTTATGGTACGGTAGGACTACTAATCCTTTATGTATAAGATAAAGAAGCTATATAAAAGAATATAGCTATAGAAGATATGGGATACGGGCAAGAGGATTATGATAACTATAAAAGATACAGAAGATAATACCCAGATTCTACTACTTCTTTAACCAAAGGACGTCCTCTGCTGGAAATAAGTCTCTTTAAGGTGTCTCCACACCTCACAATCTTGCATCCGTTGGCTCCCCGCGACCGTTTTAAGGTCTCTAGTCGCCACCGACGCTGCGTTTTCCGATGTGAGGTCGTCATTCCAGCACCTAAGGACCTTAGGACCTAGGATGGCAGGTTAAATTCATCTTCTATACTATAGAATTCAGAACAGTAACTTCAATACAAACATATACAAATTATTTGACCAAGTTATGTTTTGTTTAGTTATGACAATAACATGACATTATCTGAAAGTACATTTTAGCTACTTTTGATTTAAAAACTCTAATTTAAAGAAACAGCTTTTTCCCTATACAATACCATCTCTTTGGACCGAATCTTGAACCTAAGCAAACAGATCTAACTCGACTTCTCGGCCAATTACCTTGCCTACATAAAACTGTTTACCCAGCCGTTTATACGGGCACACTTCTGCACTAACAAGATCGTACTCAGCTACAACGTTAAGAAAACACAGATTTACTTTAAAAAAAGGTCTAAATAATCCGCAACATTTATCAGCTATAGTTTTCAGAAAGATGATAGGGCTAAAAAGATTGACGGCAGACAATTTCTGAAATGGCGAAGCTGCTGCTATACTGTTTTAATAAAACGACGATGAATAGTGTATGCCAGTTTATATAAATTTTTATATTAGGCCACTCGTTGAGCAGCGGTAAGAATGTTACCTCTATCATGTGGTGATTAAAAAAACAAGGAGGAAACTTTGTTACTTTTGTGTAAATAACTTAATAAATTCGAACCGGTCTGATGGTCGTTGACTATCTTTGGTCTGCTGATCCTATATCTGGCAAGTGGCAGTCAGTTTATAAAGTCTTTTTGAAATTAGATAAAATATGTTATATGGCCATTAATAAGTTTTATTTTCTGTTGACTTTACCTCGTCTGTTGTGTAGGTAGTTACTTCTAGTCTTAAACGCATAGATCCTCACAAATAAAACAAAGTCCACGGCTGTGTATAAACACAAAAACCACTGAACGGTTATCTAGCGGTTTTGTTCAATAGATAAAGAAATTGATAATAATTTGTTTAAAAACAATAGTTAATGGATTTAAATATGACGATAATTGTAAGAAATTTTAGAAAATATCAAGCCGCCTAAAAGCTCTATCTACGTTAATTCATCCCTTAGAGATAAAAAAGAATGTATGGTGACTTTTCTATATGAATCTAGAGAAAAAAATCACATTCGGGTTCATACATGTATATCATTTTAGTATAACTTTTAAATCCCATCTAACTCCCATTGGAATGGTCAGGTTATATGTGGTAATTGGAAAGATAATTATATTGAAAAAGTATAAATCCATCAGGTACCTTTATTGCAAAATTTAAACTAAAGCACACGAAAATTAAATCAAGCGCGATTCCCACTCATGCTCTATACCCGTGCAAAGCCAGGGCAAGTCGGCAGTAGTGTATGCGAGCACCTGCCTGCCGCGCCTTGTACCTAAATAAATATCTCGATACGAAAGCGACAGGTTTCCACATTATTATATTCCGAACACGAGCGTCACAAAGAGCCTTATTATCACCTTATTATTTTAATATTGTTGCAACACTCCAACAATAAGCGACCCCATATTATTTATAAGACACTAATGAGCGTGTAGGCACCTCGCACGACGGCCGCGATAGGCGTGCAGGCCGCTAAACGAATCAAACGTTAAACTGGATCTTATTTATTGGGCCCGAAGATCTCGCATCCTTTAAGGTGGTACCGTAACAAGTTTGTCGTCGTACAAAGGATTGACACGGGATGCATCTCGGCCTGACAAGAGGGGTTTTGAGAGAAAATAAATGCGTAATTATTAGTGGTAAAGGAGGTTCGGGGAAGCGCGCGGGAGGGCCGAGTGTTGTTTTATTAGGCGCTCATTGATGTCCGATTATGTGCTTGTGTTGAGGTAATGGACAGGTCGAGAGGCCTTTTGTGGCATCGACGCGTTTAATAGACCCTGCGACGTGTAAATTAACATCCGAGGTCCATTAAATAAACATCTTTCATGAGGTTTACTTTATTAGTCAGTTTCTTTCTGCTCGTGCATCTAATTTAATCTTGGACACGGCAAAGAAAACATTGTTGAGCTTATAATTACAAAGGGAAATTCCTGTCGATCGATTACTGTTGTGAAAAAAATATATTCGATAGATTATAAATTAGATAACTTGGGATACATCACTGTTTTATCTGTTAATACTTTGACCCGGTAACGTGGATTACGACGCGGAGTGACATTGTAGATTCACAACATAACTGATCTCTGCGGTACCTACATCTCAGGATAAGGAATTTTGGGAGGAATATCTAAATACTTAAAAAAACAAATTAACGTGGCATGTGCCTAAAGTTTTACTTTTTTACAGTTTTGAGTGATTCACTGATAGGGTTGTTCCGACACACCGTTGAATAACGCCACTTTTGACCAAACACACCCAGGTCAAGGGTGTTGACTTCCCTGATGTGATAATAATCGCAACGATTAAACTATAATTATCATGATATTGAAAAGTTATTCTTAGGCTAAGTTGTAGGTGTATGTGCATTATTTTGTTTATTTTTGCTTACTTATTTCCAATCTATAAAATTTCCTGTTGTTAAATGAGATAAGGTTCAAACTTTATTTTGTTTAAGAGGGCTCATCTACCATTCAAATAATAAACCAGCATTAGAAATAAGTCATGGAATTTCTAAGGTACCCCCATGATCGTTGAACTTTGTTCGAAAATGTCACCCTAAGAAGGGATTTCCACGACAGACTCTCGTGGTCGAATCATCATCTCATGACATCTTTTGAGAAACTTGTGTCAAAATACTTACCCTGATTCAATTCTTTCTTAATATAATTTTGACTGAAACAATTATCATCTTCATCACTGTCCTGCCCTTATCCCACTATAAGTGGGGTCGGCACAACATGCTTTAAACGTGTTGTTACATGATTTTGCTACGTATTTTAGGACCAGCCGCGTGCCTTTCGTTAACTTTTTTGTAACCTGTATTTTACGACAACTCTGTAAGAAAGAGGGTGGTCTATTCTACTCTGCCGGATACCACACAGCGTTGAAACAATTATCATCATAAGAGCAAATCAAGTAGTTATATAACAATTGTTTTGCTAAATATTAGGTTTAATATCACTTTAATTTACATGATATTATAATAATAAACTGTTTGACATTGACGTGCAGCGTTTCCGCCGCAATTGACCGTATGACAGCTATGACAGCAAGATGGCGGCCACAATGAAATGGCGGTTATAACAAAATGGCCGGCGTGCAGTAATGATTCGCTGCATGCACACTAATCACCGTGACTCGACAATCGTTGGCCTCTTTATCGTGAAATGCACTTATTGTTATTCAGGCTACTTCATATTAAACGATGGAATTATTAATAATGCCATGTGGACGTGCGTTTATTCTGATGCCCAATTAAGTTGTTGAACATTTAAACTGTCCTAAAGATTTAGTTGCTAGGTCAGAGTAAAAAGAGCACAGAACCTAATTGTAGCATTTGGCTTAGTATTTGACAAATACTCTCCTCACAAATATAACAACACTAGGCTGTCAGGTATCACATTTGAACCAGCAGTAGAGTTAAATATTGAAAAGCACTTGTTTACAAGTGCAACAACGAAATTAATATTCTTTTCGCTTCAGTATTATCCTACTACTTGAAAAAAGCTGCCGCTCTTTTTTTTGAGGGAAGGATTAGAGCCTACCCTCTCAACGCAGCTTCAACGCGCATTGGAGGTAAGGAAGCGCACTAGAGATATGCTGGATTACTCATGATGTTTTCCTTCACCGAAAAGCGTGTGATCGATTGCAATTGTCAATTAGACACACAAGTTTTAGGAGAAAAACTAATTTGTACCAGAACCTCTAAAAATCTCGAAATCGAAAAAAAAAAAATTTTTTTTTTCGAATTTGAATTATAGTTATGTGTTGATAGCTCTATTGATATTTTGTTGTGGAGCTTACCTTCTGACGATGCTTCGGTTACGGAGCGAAACGATCGAAACGGTTGAGACTGTCGTGGTGAATATGTGTAGTGTGCTGTTAGTCGAAGTACTTATCTTGTTATACGTGCGGTAACTAATCCTGCATGTATAAGGTATGAGAACGGTTTTGTTTCCTAGACTTAGTATACAGATTTTCTTAACAATGTAGATTAAAGCAAAATAATCATAACTTTTGTTTCCATATTCGTTTTCCATCGATCCTTGCTGTACTACACCATAACTTATTTAATAACCGTCACAAATTCTGTCCATTGTGTCTATCCACACAATCACTACCACAACAAGGCACTAAGAGTGCAAACGAAGCGTGGAATTGATCTAATATCACAATAACGAAGCTGATTATGTTGCCGCAAGTGTTTTATGTGTGCTCGCCGCATTCCGTCCGTCCGTTCTGTACTAGATTGTCTCCTTATTGTCAAATTATCTTTGTTTGTTTTTCGTTATTTTAGTTTGAAGTCCATTCTCATTTTGTATATTTCACATTAACATGTATTCTGTCCCCATTTCGCACCTAAACATGAACGACATATAGGGCCGCAGCGCAAGCGAATTTAGTCACATTGAACATTTTATGTTTAATATTATAATCCTTCATCATTCTCCTGCCCTTATCCCACAGTCAGTGGGGTCGGCACAACATGTTATAAACATGGTGTCGCATGTTCTGGCAAGGTATTTTAGGACCTAAGATAAGTTGACGCCTGCTTGGCGTCAACTTATCTTAGACGCTTACGACACCTCAGTAAGAAAGAACGTGGTCTATTTTACACAACTGGATACTACACGACGGATCAAGTTACCCTAGTCGACTTTGACGACACCTCGAGAAGAAATAAGGCTGGTCTATTCAGGCGGATACAACACGGCGATAATATTACAATCCTTAAATTATATAATTTTAAATTAAACTTTACGAATTATTATTTTTTTTTTTTTATACAGGAAAAAACCCCTTATGGGTACCGCCGCCCGACGGGGACAGGCGGCGGTTAGGTCGGACTCGCACCGACTAAAATAACCTGTGTGCTCCACCACGCTGCCGATGGCAAGGACAGGGTATCATTGTACATATTGCCCCCATCCCGCCGACAGCTCTGATCCCAGAGAACAAACACCTCCGGGTAGGGGCCCCTCGAAAGAGAAGCCCCCCTCCGCTAACCGGCCCCAACGCCTTGGTGGGCGTTTCCGCCCCCACCGGGTAATTTTTTATAGAGGTTTTCTTCCTCGCAACCCGAAGGTTCCCGTTCCCATTGCTGGGCTTCCGGGTTTCGCCGACGGTGGCCCTAACCATGTCCAGCCAGACAGAGTAAGCCCAACTGGACCCGTCGCTCAATAGAGACTCCACCCCAACCCCCCCTGGAGTCCCCGGCCCGTCCAGATTGCCCTCTGCTAATCAGAGGGACAACTGGATTGGCCACCCCTCAGTGGTCCGTTCGCCAAGACTAAGCTTGCCCAGGGTGCGCCACGAGGAGGCCGACCACTTTGGCACCCCTTACGAATTATCGCATAATTAAAACTAACGTGGGTGTTAATAAATTCGCGAGTCAAGTATCAGTTCGCTTGAATTGACTTAGGTATATCCGTCGTGGGACTCTACATACTTTTTTGCGAACTGAATTTACGCTGTTGGAACTAATTTTAGAGTGTCACGTACAGAGTACAGGACAAAAAGCTCTACTAGCTTCGTGGAACGTCGTCTTAACGGCGCTGTTTTGTGAGGCTGGACCACTGCTAAAGATAACGACTAGAGAATAGCTGGTGGTATGACTGTGATTAATAACGCGCCTTGTTGTATCTCGAAGTCACAAACGGCTGACGTAAACACAAAAACTAGCACATCGTTTTTAGCCAGTGGAAACGCTGTGTGTGTTTTATTATTTATTTCTGAGTTTGCGATCATTATTTGATCGTCAGTGTCACATAGGGTGCTTTTTGGGTGACTTAATTTTCAGCGGATAGGCCAAACTATATCGATGAACCTCATCTTTTTTAAAGAAAGTCTTCTTAAAGCGTTTAAATAGATGAACTAGGGTGGGTAGATCGAGGGTTTATGGGGGCCGACATTCCGCAAAAACCACGGACAACCAGAGGCTGTCCGCATGAATCGGTTCTGTAGTGTTTGAGTATCTGACTTTTGAAATGTCAAAAGTGTCACTTTGATCGGAAGAAACAGTTTACTAGCCTAATAACATCGGATAGAACTAGCTACTAGGTCCAACATAGCACCATTTCATTTCATTTTATATCCAGATGTGTCCAAATATAAACCAAAAGGTTATAAAATTAATTGAACTCAATCATCTCAAATTAATTGCAGCGGTAATCGTTATAAGTTACCATTTATATCGTTATAATAACGTACAGAATGTCCATTTACTTTTATGTCGACGAAGCGCCGTACATTTCCCGAGCAATCATCCAATATTTAAAACAGGATTCAATTTCGCATCACAAAGCTCTCCGTACCGTAATCTATATTAATACCGGTATTAAATTAACATGGCCGCGCCGGTATACCGTAAAATGCCGATATGTCCGCATGCGTTTGGCAAATCTAATACAGCGCTCTTCAATTAAAAATATGTTGAGACTTGGTAGCTCTCCCTCTGTAAGCCGATTTTGTCAAATTGTTTCACTAAGCGTGTTATTACTGACGCTGGATGATGGATTTTATATTTTTAAGATCTAGAAAAATAATCTTAATTCTATAAATTACAGGCTATTTCTAAGTTACAAATAATGACAGGAGTATGCAGTATTCTAAAGACATCATTATCTTTCAGCCCTTTAAGTGGGTTAAGCACATGCTATAAACATGCTGTCACACGATTTGGCTACATATTTTACGACCGGCCGCCTGCCCTACGTCAACTTACCTTAATCGCCTTTTACGACACCCCGATAAGAAATAAGATTCTTAAGATTCTACTCAGCTGGATATTTTGAAGACAATAAAGAATAAAGTTTTCTTGATAATTAACTCTGTTTTCCCATCTCTCTCTTACTTTATATCGCTAAGGTAAGTTAATAAGACACATGTAGGTTTTTATTATTATTTAAAGTACTTTACATTTTTTAAGGACCAGTAGACTACAATCCAATAAGATTGACTTATTATAACGCTATATCTTATCTAAAGCCCAAGCTCTTACAACTTGTAAAAAGGAATGTATGCCCCAATGGACGGGTAGCCGTTTTACAACAAGTTTCCATCTCCACAGCTCTAATTTTAATTCGTCAAACAAACAGCATCCTACTGATTAGACGTCAATTGGTCGGCCGCGTGTTGTCGATATTATAGCAATCGTGCATCGATCGCCGCCCGCTCGGACCGCGCCGATTGCCCAAAATTGCTTATTCACGGCCGCTAGTTGCCCAGTTAGCGCAGCTGTTCCGACGACACGCAAGCCATAGGCGGGAGCGTTTCAATCGTCATTTCATTAGTTGACTCTCAAATTCAACTCTACAATCGGAAATCCATCAAAGAATCAACATTAGAGTGTTTATAGTTTATCTAATAACAAGTCTTATATTATTCAAACTTTTTCGCTTTAAATTTGTTTTATATCATATCAGCAGCTGACACCCGTGTGGAAAGATGAAAACCGTTATATAGGATTTTGATAACCATAAAAATGGTTAAATGGTTACAATTAGCTTACATTAGCTTAGTTTTACATAGATTTTCTTAAAAAAAGTAAATTATACCAAATTATTATAACATTTTTTCTGTAGGTAATATGCAAATATTAAAATACATTTATCCCTTTCGTTTTTTATATATATCTGTTCATATTAGTCGTTACCGGGCATTAAATATAATAGAAAATCTTGTTGACTCTATTCGGGCTGCATATTGCTATACACCGACAACAAATGAAGCTAGTCTAATGCTTTTTTTTCTAATAAAAGTATTTGCTATAATTGTTCAATAAATAAAAAAAATTGACATTGGAGTCGCCGGTCGTTCGTCCCTCGCCCACCCCCGCACATATAATTTCCCGCGACATGCCTGCTTGTTTACTCTGGAGCGGTGTCGGAAGTCTCGTTAGCTCCATGCTGCAACTGGCCGCCCTTTGTTAGCGTGTGACTTGCGTCCTCTCCATCCGGCGGTCCGGTGCAATCATCGGGTTATTATTGCAACTGCAGGAAGTTCAAATTACGCATGTATTTTATTCTCACATATTCCATTCTTAGACGGTTTACCGTTAAACCGACATAAAAGTCTGTGTTTTTTTGTCATTATTTTATAAGGTAGCAAAATGATTAATGAATTTACTTGACATAACATGTCATTCTTACATATACATACAGGTTTTTACACGTAGCGACTGTTTAGCTCCACAAACGAAAAATCTAAGAAAGAATAAAGGAACCACTTGCATAAGTATATAATTAATTTTATCCCATAGGCATTAGGGCATAGGCCTTTTCGTTTGTTTATCGGACGCCCATCTGAAAAGGTCCCCGAGGCGGTCGAAAAAAAAAGGAGAAAAGACCTTTAATCTCCATAAAACACGATGTTTAAATAGTTTTAGGTATGTTCGAATATATTATGGAAACTTTTTTGAATGATATACCTATCGATAAATCATCATCATCCTCCTGCTCTTATCCCACTTCAAGTGGGGTCGGCACATATCATAAAAATGTTATTACATGATTTGGCTACGTATTTAACGTCCGCCGCCTGCCTGACGTCAACTTACCTTAGTTGTATTTTATGACATCTCGGTAAGAATCAAATAAGCTCTTTCAAGCACTTTTGAATCGTCAAGGATCAATATGATTAAAGAAGCTACAACTGGTTCGGAATGTTGCTCTTACCGAGAAGAGCCAGAAAGAAATTTGGCGGTCAATCTTTTAAACATTTTCAATTTTACATAATTAAACCGCAGTTTTATATGACACTGAAAGGATTTTCAAATCCAGGCTTTCTTATCATAATTTTATAATATGCTTTACGTATAAGTGCATCTCGTATACTTAACTTAAACCTTTCTGTAGACTGCTCTAGTATGATTATACTATAAATAAAATCAATGTTTCAATTAATTCCTGGAGAGGAATAACGTGTAATAAGTATTGTAATAAGCAGTTACATTAACAGCACGCCTCCCGATTAGCTCTCAAAGCGCTCGTTAATCATCGCCCGTTAACCGCACATTAACCTATTGACTAATCAAAACGTGTCGGACGCACCCCAAATTGAATAACAACCTGCGAAGGCGCGGGCGAGCTCCGGCGGCTTTGTACCGCAAATTGCGAACAGACGCAATCGCAACTCCATTTAGTTCGCGCCTGCACCTGATTGGTCGCCACGCCCCGGCCTGGCTCCATTCAAAGGCGACCGAAGAAATGAAATTATGCACTCCGTAAATAAGAAGCTCTTTGTGAGTCCGCTGGCCTTATTCGAGCTGTCACCGCGCTCGGTCCGCGCGACGTAATGAAATTGCTGACTGTCCGCGACGCCGTCGTGCCTCGACAAATTGAGGGCGCCCTCCGGTTCGAAACGGGTTAATTTATATTTGGTTTTAATTATTATTGGCTTTATTTTCTTGCAAAGTCTTTTCGACTGTGGCAAGTACTAATTATATTTGAAACAGTAACTGTGGCTGAAGAGTCGTGTTGTGTACTGAAGTTGATATGATGAAATTCAATTTAAAATGAAAAATAAACGAATGCGTTTAAGGTACCTTACAGTGCGCCAACGCTTTTCAATACAAAATCCAACGACAGAATGATTCTATCACCTTTCTTCAGTTCAGTTCAGAACACTAATCAATTTGAGAAGAACTGGCAAGAAAGTCAGTGGTTGTTCCCATCACGAATAGCAATTATTTGAGGTTGGATTCTAATAACTCGAAATACAAGAGTCGCCCAAACACGTCTACTCCCTACGAATGCCGCACGCCAAAAGAGAGAGAATGACGTCAGCCCGATGCTAGTAATGCTTGCATTTTACTCTTCACATTTCCACCCTCGATAGTGCTTCTGTGCTCGTCCTTGCTTCTCATTAAAGCTGTAAAATCCTTTCAGATAACCAGGGTATAGTCAATTCAGAGAAATTGAGAGTTTTAAATAGGGTAAATTCATTTGACAGGCCTATTTTCGAGCAAGTCATAAAGGGTTCTAAAAATTTCCAAAGAAATAAAATTAAAATACTCCTGGCCTTATTCGAGCTCATAAATTGCTGACTGGCTTTAATGACTATACGTTTTGCGCTTCTCAGACAAATGAAAGTGGTTTTGATATATTAAAATATTCTCAAACATATAGTAAGCCATCGTGATTGTAATAAGAATAACATACCAACCCGTCATTCTCAAGTACTCGTAAGCGTAGAAAACCAAAAAATTCAAACATTTTTGTTAAAACGTCCATATTTTTGGAAGATTGACATAATTGATGGTATTTTGACGAAATTATTAAAGTTGCCGAGATCGAAGTCACGGTTGCAAGCAGTATGTGATAGGTACATATTGTGCCCCAAACAATTCAGTGTTCATCAATTCACATTTTAATCAATGAAGTGCTCGAGTTAAGACACGTGGGGGCCGCGCTCCCTCGGGACCTCTGACACCTTATTGCGATGATCGCATTCATCCGTTTCATCTAACAGATCACTTATAACAATAATGAGATATATCAGCAAAACTAAACAAAAAAACAAGTATTTTGCTATAATCCGCCAAAAAATATAATCTACTATAACAATTATAATCATGTATGAATGCTAGTTTATGTGACTCGTCAACTTTACTGCTGGTTCAGAAACTTGTTCCTACCGAGAAGAGCCGCAAAGAAATGTAGTTTCTCTTTTCAAAATATAATTATTAGGTAGGTTAAATCAATTTTGATTTTTTGACAGAGTTCACAGCATAATTAATTCCATGCATTTTTCACATTTATATCTTCGTCAGTATAATAAGATATAGCCATATTTTTTTATAGTTTTTTTATGGAACAGATTTTTTTATCGCATACCAAACCCCAACCAATTTACGTTTAAACCGTAACCAATTTACGTTTTTTTGTAAGGCACAATTACACAAAACAGTTATTAAAATATTAGTACCAATATTTTAATAACTGTTATAGAATATTTTAAAATATCGTAAAGATAATGTGAAAAACTTATTTCTCTTTTACATATGAATTAACAAATATAATATGTACCTAGTGTATTTACTTTTTAAATGATAAATGTCGGATCATATAAATGTAAATATATTCAATTACTAAGAAATAGCTCAAAGTAACATCTACTTCTGCGAATTATTTGAGCTCTAGAACACGAAGAGAGTTGTACGTCTAAAAGATGTCATCATTTTAAAAACTGTATGTATAGTTTGACAACTAAGTAAATAACGTTCATAAAGAAACAGATGAATAGTCACCAATATTTATCTGTTGCGAATTGTGAGTCAACAAAGTGTTTCTGTTTAGCAAATCCTCGATATAATGGGCCCCCGAGTGGAGCCCGAGGGAGCAGCTCCCCGCGGGCTCTCCGCACCTGATTGTGAGCGCTTGGCTATTGTGTGCCAGATTAGATACTGGCGACGAGTGCTACTCTCGGTTTGAGACTCGCTTACTGAATGTTGGCTCAGACACACAGTCGAAAGAGTTTAGGACGATCGAGAGGGGAACAAACTACACACCAACGATAAGAATATGCAAACTAGGCGCGTAGAGACCGTTTATACCAATAGTTTTATAATAAAAGTTATTAAAACATTTCCACACCCTGGCGTGTTTCTTTTTGAAAAGAGTTTATGATATTTAAATATACTCTTCTTTTTAAACCGATGACGTCCACTGCTAGACATAGGTCTCCTTGAGGGATTTCCACACCATATTATTTTGTAATGTTTGTATCCAGCTGCTCACCGCATTTATTTCGAAGTGTTCATACTACGTCTACTAATCTACTACTACTGCTGCGTTAGCCGGTGCTGGTCACTGTTCTAGTATATGATAATTCCAATACCAATCGTTTTATCGGACTATATGCCACATCCCTTGCCATTATTGATTCTTCTCCAAATCTCTTTGTGATGATTTGATTAGGAAGAGGATATGCGATTTCGAGTTTTCTTACAAGGCCAAGTTTGGGATCCATAATCCATTAACAACAATAACAAGACGCGCTTTTCGAAGACTTTAGTATTCAAGCGCTGAAGTCATTTTGACAGACAGATCTCGTTTAACTTCTCAAACGCTCACCTCCTGCTCATAGATAAACTTTAACACTGACTTACGATATTGTACACGCCAAGCTAATCAAGAGATCTTTTAAAAGATTCAAAGGTGACAATAATTTATGACACGTCATCTCGTATATCGTCGGAGTTTTCAATAACCAACACCATTACCGAGGCGGCGCCGCTTTTCCCGCTCCAGAATTTCCCGCCATTATCGGAGTCAGCTACAAATCCAACTGTTATAGAATCGTACGGGCTCCCGACAAATTGTTTCGCAAACATTACAAATACCCTTTAAACTAATGCGGCCGCTCCACGCTGGCCTCCCCCGGCACCGCGGGCGGGTCGCGGCCGGGGTCTGCGTACCCTGGCCTCTGTCACATACAAGTAATAAATTGTCGGGTAGGAGTAATTCGCTCGCACGGGCGGCACGCGTCATTAACGCGCCCGAATGTGCTGCCAAATTAACAATTACACGAACCTTTGTGCCTCTATGTTAATTAGGAAATTCGGATGCCGTCGCCTCGCGTGCACAAGTGCCAATTACGTGCCGTGGTGCGGAGAGCTGGCGATAGCGGCGTGTAGCTCGCTTGTCATTGTTATTGTCTTATCCACTATTCTCCGTCCTTAACCTGAAGACTGAACAAATATTTTATTGATGGTGATGTGGATAAGAAACCTTTATAATTATGATCTTAATATATGCATTTTATTTCCACAATTTTCAAACCTCTACCACATACAACACTCCTTGCATTAAAGTCGAAAAATTGTCAAATTGCTGCTGGCGGGAGATACCCGCCGTGTGTTAGCCGGCTGCGGAGAATAGACCACCCTCAATTTTTACAAAGGTGTTGTAAATATACTAAGGTGAGTGCCGTGTAAGCTGTGATGGCCTAGCAGTGCGACCGTGTGAATCGCTAGAGACGATCATGGGTTCAAACCCGGGCAGACACCAATGAGTTTTTCTATTAAAACTCATGTGATAATGTCTAATTGATAATTGCAATTTATCACACGTTTTACGGTGAAGCAAAACATCGTGAGGAAACCTGCATATCTCTAGAGAATCCTAGGGATATGTGTAACCTACCTATCCGCATTGGAGCAGCGTGGTAGGTCTTAGCTCCAAACCTTCTCTCCAAAAATGAAGAGAGGAGGCCTATGCCCAGCAGTGGGATAGTAACTGGCCGTTACTTACTTACTACTTACTAAGTACCGTGTGGTATCCGACTGAGCAGGATAGACCACCCTAATTTCTTACCGAGATGTCGTAAAAGGCGACTAAGGTAAGTTGACGTCAGGCAGGCGGCCGGTCGTAAAATTACTAGCCAAATGACACAACAAGCTCAAAACTTGTTGTGCCGACCCCACTTAGAGTGGGATAAGGACATGAGAATAATGACTTTTAAAAATAAACAAATGAGCTGCAATCTCAACAGTTTATATATATATATTTATTCATATATTTATATATAGGTATTTATTTTTATATATACTATCTTGGTTAACGAACCGTACGGAACTATTGTGAACATTACTACAGAGCAATTACCAAATAATCTGTTGCTTAGGACATCCTCATCAGGGCCCCGGGCGCTGTACGGCCGGCCCGATATTGATTGGGTCGCACCAACGTCTGACAGGTTGTGGTTCGAGATTGGGTGGCGGAGAGGTCGGGATCACGTGACAATCGGGCGGGAAACACTTTAATTGACTTACTATCAAATCAACTTAAGCACGGACTGATTGCTGTATTACTGAAAGCGCAGTGCCATAATTACACGCTTTACAAGCTTTGCTGAAAGACTTATTGCAATACTAATCAAGCGCTGTAATCGCTTGAAACTATGACTGGACATGGCCGAAACAGAACGAGATTTCCTTAAGTTTTTAACAACAAAATAATATCTTTTATATTATTCGTCTTGGCTTCTTAAGGTGATAGAACATATTATGCTCTAAGCTGATCCGCCATTAATAAATTTACGCGCGCATTCTTTATATGGTGTAAAGGTCTATAATGTTGAATATGAAAACGTTTAAAGTATACCTATAACAGTTGACAAGGATGAATACTGTATCCGTTTAAATAGATAATAAATTTTCTTTTACCTAATTAAACGTTATTATAACAATTTTTATACAATAAGGTAAACCCTACCCTTAAAACACCCATATATGTTGCAATAAGACATGTACATATATAATTTATTTTCATCAAGTATAACTAAGTTTAAAACAATAATACGTCCATATGCATCAAAATTAATAAAATAAACGCAGGATATCTGTCAGTCCATCTGTTACAATCTTATGACCAATCCGCTGAAACAATATTGATGAAATTTGCTTAGCTTATACATAGGGCTAATTATGTACCTATATATAATCGAGAACGTGAAAAATACAAGGTACATAATCAAGGGTATCGTTAACTTTTAATTAACACCTAATTTTAATAAATGTCGTGTATTTTTAATGACTATAAAAGCCTGTAAGTATTGAATTGCGATACTTTGTGTTTTACCCGTTGTACCGTTGTAATGTTGTTTTAGTAGACTTCCTCTAACGCCGGTCAAACGGCAAAGACAATCACTGTTTCCGCAGAAACTCAAGATTGGATTTCCTTTGTTACCTTTGATTGCTCCCAATATAAGTTACAACGTTCACCGTTCTTTATCTCATCATACTCTTATCCCACTCTAAGTGGGTTCGGCACAACATGTAACAAACATGTAACATCAACATTATCAAAGTCACCATATAAAGTCAAAGAACTAACGTATTCTTTTGGTTTTATTTTCACCGATATTCACGACGGGTACCAAGCGAGCTGGTAATTGTTGGAAACAGACTAAGATTAGATTTCTTTTCACACCCCATGAATTTAGTTGTACGATACCTAATAACAAGCAACCGAAACTAATAGTTGTGCCGTGTAGGTAGGTAGGTTTTCTGTCTGTAAACTCTCGCACCGCACACACGCCGGCGGTAGGGGTAGAGGGTAGTCTGGGAATATAATAGGGCGGAGTATTAATTTGCGCGGAGAGCGCGGATCGAGTTTAATTAACAAATTTAATTAGAAATTAACTGTTTCGCCGAGCGGGCCGAGCGCCAGGGCTGTCGCTGGCTGCAGCTGACTGTAACGACGTTAAACTACTTTACTGACGCAATTTTGTGTCGCCACAGCAAACTGTAGAATACTGTGTTATGGTCAACTCAAACATACTATATTAATGGAATGGACTTAGTTAATATGATAAGGCTCTATCTCCCTCTATTTAACCAATGAACGCGCGACAAAAAAAGTCGCATCAGATAATCAGTGTCATAGCGTTTTTGAAATTTATCAACACGTATCCACGTATTTTATCGATACAAGGGAGGTCACTGGTTCAAACCCGAGCACCAAAAACTTTTCTTCATAAACATTTATGTGCCAAATTGGTATTTATAATTTATCTCGCGCTTTTCGGTGAAAGCATTACAAAGTAACAGATTGTTACTTAATCCCACTGTTGAGCATAGGACTCATCTCTCCCTTTTTGGGATCCTATAGAAGGATGAGTCCTATAGAAGGATGAGTCCTATAGAAGGATGAGTCCTATAGAAGGATGAGTCCTATAGAAGGATTGGAGTTTAGACCTACCACGCCGCTCCAACGTGGACTGATACGAGCAAAGTAACAGCCTGTTACTCTCCCACTGATGGGCATTGGCCTCCGTTTTTGGAGAGAAGGATTAGAGCTAAGACCTACCACGCTGCTCCAATGCGGATTGGTAGGTTTCACAGGTAGGATTCTCTAGAGATATGCAGGTTTCCTCACGATATTTTCCTTTACCGTAAAGCGTGTGATAAATTGCTATTATCAATGAGAGACAAAATTTTAATAGAAAAAGTCATTGGTGGTAGGTTATTAGGTATATTACACATATCCCTAGAATTCTCTAAAGCAGGTTTCCGCAGGATGTTTTACTTCATTCCAAAGAGTGTAATAAATTACGATTATCAATTAGACACATAAGTTTTAACAGAAAACTCGTGCCTGCCCGGGTTTGAACCCGTTATCTCTTAAAAGAGACTCACGTTTCACTATCACAGCTTGGTGAAAGTATATCTTACAAGAATTCTTGGGATACGTGTAACTTACCAATTCATATTGGAGCAATATGATAAGTTTAAGCTCAATCCTATCCCTTAATAAAGGAGGCCCATTTCCAGCAGTGGGACAGTCAGATGATAAAAACACTACTTAATCGCGGTACAAGCAATAACCACTCAACAGCAAACACAAACATCTACAGTATAGTGTTAATTTTTGCTCTATTTCTAACTTTTCCCTCCAAAATGTGATTGACGGACTCCATTATCAAAATTAATTGGAACCGAAAAGTGCAGACGGTGGCAGCCCTGACTAAATACACAGTGCGGTCCCAAATTCGAAAATTTAATCTAGCCGCGTTGTGTGCCGCTAATTGGTTTGTTTTACGTGCTTAGTTAACGGAAACTTTGTTCTGCTCGTGGTGAGCTCTTCGTGTTACTGCCAATCAGATCAGAATAAAGGAAAAGATATTAAAATAGTATCCTAGATAGAAGATAGACAGTCCAAACTGAGGTGCTTTTAAATCACCAATTTTACTGCTGGTTTGGGAAGTTGCTCTACCGAGATAAGTCAGCAAGCAGCTCGGTGGTTGCTCTTTACAAAACATAATTCTTAAAACCTAATACCATTTGGTCTATCTTGTGCAAGGGTGATAAATCCACGCATTTTTTAATTCAAATTATCCTCAATAGTATTATAGGTTTCTTGTAAACCTATAATAACATTAGTATTATTTTAATGAATTCAATTATCATGGAAGCGTACACTTAGATAGACAGACTGTTGCATTTATTATATTAGTAGTTGTAACCGACTTCGTTCACATTAACTTAAGATACCAGTGACAAAATGTAACATCCTGTAAAGAATATCAGCCGAGTTTCTTGCTGGCTCTTCACGGTAGAAACAGCTTTTCGAGCCAGCAGTAGAGATGACGATTCAAAAAGCATATTTTATTAACTAGTTTATTTGAATAAAGAATATTTTGAATTTGAATTGAATCTAAATAGATTCATTCATCCGTGAAAGCATCTGTCTGTCTAATACAGACAGACAGATTGTTGTATTTATAATGTTAATAGTTCTACCCGCGACTTCATTCAATCACATTTACATATCAATTACAAAATATAACTACTTATAAGACTTATAAGAACTGTATTTTAAAAAGAGCAACCACCAAGTTTTTTGTTGGGAACCTTCCCCCTCCTTCCTCTCGCTAGGAACAGTTATTCGAACCAGCAGAAAAGATTGACGGATCAAAAGCACTTGTTTACTTGAATAAAGAATATTTTAAATTTGAATTTGAAAGTAATATAAAAATGTAATTTCAGGTGTGGTTCCAAAACCGGCGGGCGAAATGGCGCAAAACGGAGAAGTGCTGGGGGCGGTCCACCATCATGGCGGAGTACGGGCTGTACGGGGCCATGGTGCGGCACTCGCTGCCGCTGCCCGAGACCATCCTCAAGAGCGCCAAGGAGAACGACAACGTTGCGCCGTGGCTGCTCGGTGAGGACCCTTTTACATTTCTCCCTACTTAGGTTTAACATGACACAATCAGTTCGTACCGGACCTCGTCGATTTCTTGAAGGCAAGCTAGGGGGGGATACCCCAGCGGTATCACCGTGCGCCTCTTTCGAGAAGGTCTAGGGTTCAAACCCCGGGCAGGCACCAATGAGTTTTCTAGTAAAACTTATGTGTCTAATTGATAATTGCAATTTATTAGACGCTTTTCGGTGAAAAAAAACATCGTGAGGAAACCTGCATATCTCTAGAGAATTCTGGAGATATGTGTAACCTACCAATCCGCATTGGAGCTGCTTGGTAGGTCTTAGCTCCAATCCTTCTCTCCAAAAAAAAACGGAGCGAAGAGGCCTATGCCCAGCAGTGGGATAGTAACAGGCCGTTACTTACTACGTAACGCGCGGCTGAGTGACAGTATACCTTAATTACACTGTGACAAGTAATAGTACCGCGTGAGAGTGTTATATGATAATCTTGTCTCTGCTTACTTAACATTGGATCATAAGTAAAACAAAGACAGTTGCAGGGGTCTCGGTTATTTTGACGGAATCGACAGATTGTATAGGTTTCATCGATTGGTGACCAATTAACAAGACCCCCTGCAACATCAGTATCTTATCGCTTACTCCTCGATTTATCTGTCCTCCTGGTAATATTATTCGACACGGACCGGCATAATGCCGCCAAAACGTACGCCAATTCAAATAACTAGTTGCGATTCAGATCCGGAGATATCGACTATCGGTCGTACGAAGCGTAAACGTGACGATGATATTAATATATTTATGGAGGAGATGAAAACTATGCTTACGTCAAACATGCTTCAACAGGAATCAAAATTAAATTCAATAGAATCCTCTCTAAAAGAAATGATTTCGGAAAATTCTGTTCAGTCAAAAACCAAACTTCTATCCCTAGAAAAAACTATGAACCAAATTAAAGAACAAAACCAAGATATGTGTAAATCCCTTGAGTTTATGTCTAGTAAATACGAAGAAATAAAAGACAAAGTTATTTTTCTTGAAAACGACCGGCAAAGTAGCAACAAATATATACGTCTACTTGAAGATAGAATTGACATCTTAGAACGGAATGCTCGAACTACATGCATCGAAATGCGAAATATTCCTCAAAAATCGTCAGAAAGTAAAGAGGACTTGAAGCAACTCACTATGAAACTTAATTCGGCTCTAAATGTCGACCTTAACTTGAACGAAATAAGAGATATATTTAGAATTAAACCAAAATCTATTAAGTCTCAGCCGAGTCCTATTATTGTGGAATTATCTTCAGTTACTAGAAGAGAAGAAATCGTAAAAGCCACTAAAAGCTACAGGAAAAAAAGACAGGCACTTAGTACAGAGTGTCTTGGTTTACCCGGCCCTGCTACTCCTATCTACATTTCTGAATGTCTGACTACCAAACTAAAACGATTATTCTACCTAGTGAGAGATTTCTGTCGCAATAATAAATATAGATATTATTGGACTAGCTTCGGTAATATTTATATACGAAAAAACGAAGGCCTACCAGCAATCAGGATTAACAATGAGGAGGATCTTGCTAAACTTAGTCAGGACAAATGACTTTTGATCTTAATATTTTTTATTTTAAGATATTTTGTTTGCATTTACCGTATTTTTATGTACGTTATAAAGTACTGTGTGTTTCACTTTAATAATTGGTTTTTGTTAACTTTAAAATGTCTAAACCCATGTCATATAAATGTATATTTTTTCACAGTACTTGTAAAAGTATTTAATTTTTCTAAACATTTATTATGTAAACATTTATTATGTAAACATTTGTTATGTAATATTCGTTTTCGACACAAAAAATATCAATACTATTCTACTTACAACATAAGCTTATTTACTAATTTATCATCAATAGAATACCTGTCCATATACACACAAACACATAAACTACCGAAAAAATATTATATAATTTTGAGAAATTATATTTTTCAATGTTGTATATACATTCGCAGACATAAGGATGTAATAAATGTAAAAAGTAAACTCCAGATTTATATCAACCACCAACTCAATTTAATATCAAAAAGAATCAACGGGACTTTCAGTTTTACTTTAGTATTAATAAATTCAACAATACATATTAATCCCATACTTTGTATTGAGAGCTTTAAAAATAGTAACATATTCTCCGAGTATAACCGAGTCTATAATATTGTTACTATTCAAAGTTTTACTGTGCTAATGTACGTAGGGAATACATATCCTATTAGATACTATGAGATGAGCCATTTAATCTTTAACATTAGTAATAGATAGTAATAATATTTCAGGCGAACTTGATTTTATGACAGATATAGAATGTTTTAGGATTACGGATCCTGCGCAATGTAAAACGATTATGAATAGAACTAAGACTTGTGTCAAGAAATCATTCACTTTACTTACGGTTAATATTTGTAGTTTGAATAGTAACCTTGACAAATTACTGATATTTATATCTAATTTGAACGTCACTATTGACATTATTGTGTTGACTGAATGTTGGACAAATAATGATAATATGCAGCAGCCTCCGAGTATAGATAATTATAATATGTATTTTACAAAAAATAGACTTAATAAAAATGATGGGGTAGTTGTGTATATTCACCAAACAATCATGGCTAAAGCCTACGAGCCCAATTTTAAAGATGGCAACTGTTTGGTGTTAACCATTGGAACTGAGTATTCCGTGATTTGTTCTTACCGACCACCATGTTTTAAAAATGCTACTAAGTATTTAAACTCTCTCTACGATGTTCTAGCAAACATACATACTAATAATATAATACTCGCTGGAGATATCAACATCGATATTATGCCAAATAGTACCGTTAGTAGTGCCAACGATTACCTGAACCTAATGGCAATGTTCGATTTACGACAAGCTGTGAATCGTCCTACACGGCCCTCATCAAAGACATGCCTAGATCATATAATGATAAAATGTAAAGAAAATATCCAGACATTTGTCTTTGAACAACTTACCGACCATTGTCCTGTATTGTTATACCTAAACAAATCTAAAATTGTTAAAGAGAACATCTCATATGACAGGATTACATTAGACTATAATGGCATTGACGCAGATTTTATTGCATCATCGTGGGATAAACTTTACCAGTTCAAAGATGTTAATGAAGCTACAGATTATATAATAACATCTTTACAGCAAATTCTAAATAAAAACACTAAGCTTAATAAAATTTCAAGGAGGAAGAGACCCTTAAAACCGTGGATTACTCCTGGCATTTTAAAATCCATCAGGAAACGCGATAAATTACATCAAAAATTAAAGAAAAGTGGAAATAATGAGGAATTAAAGGCATTTTATATCAACTATCGTAACATCTGCCACAAAATAATAAAATATATGAAAAAACAATATTATATGGCACAATTAGAACAAAGTACAGGTAATAGTAAAAGGACGTGGTCTATAATAAAAGATATTTGTAACTTTAATACTGAAAGGTCATCTTCAGTTGACCTATTATCTATTGCGGAAACTCCACGAGCATCCTTAAATATTGTTAATTCTTATTTTTCTTCTGTGGGTGCTGACCTTGCTTCAGCAACACTCAATAAATTATCGGAAACAGAAACAATGCTAGCAACCAGAGTATTAAATAATAAAGATAGCCCTCTTGAATCTATGACCTTGTTCCCTACAGATCCTGTGGAAGTTAATAATATCATCTGTGGTCTTAAAGAAAGTAAATCTCAAGGAACTGATAATATTTCAACAAAATTCATCAAAAAATTTAAAAATCATTTCTTATTGCCTCTAACCTATTTATGTAACCTTAGCTTTGAAACTGGTGTGTTTCCTAAAATATTTAAAACCTCAATAATTTGTCCCATCTTTAAAACCGGTGATTCCAAACTACCAGCGAATTATAGACCTATAGCACTATTATGTATTATTTCCAAAATTATTGAAAAAATTGTTAATAAGAGATTAGTAAAATTCCTAAATAAGCACAATAGTATAGCGAATAATCAATTTGGTTTTAGAAGCGGTCTCTCAACTGAGGACGCCGTCTTAAATCTAACTTCAATAGTCAATTCACATTTGGACAATAGTCGACGTGTTATTGGACTATTTTTGGACCTCCAAAAAGCGTTTGACACCGTGTCGATTCCAATATTAGAAACGCGACTACAAAACTTGGGTATCAGAGGCTCATCGTTGTTATGGTTCTCTAGCTACCTGAATAATAGATCACAGATCGTACGTATCGGAGACCATTACAGTGATAGTTTTAATAGCATGTATGGAATTCCCCAAGGAAGCACTTTAGGCCCCACGCTATTCCTAGTATATATAAATAGTCTTTGCCAAATATCAGTTCCAAATGGAGACATTTGTATGTTTGCCGATGATACAGTTGTTTTATTTCATGGGGATTCATGGGAACATGTTCTCAGTATTGCAGAAATGGGACTTAAACAAATCACTACTTGGATGGAAGACAATCTATTGACGTTAAACACTACAAAGACAAACTTTATATGCTTCAGTATGAACAGTTCCAGCAAGCCTCCTTCTAAACTCAGCTTAATTATTCACACATATCCATGTAATCGACAAAAATACTACAATAACGCCAGTTGCTCATGTGTTAAAATTGACGAAAGCAATACAGTAAAGTATTTGGGTGTCGATATTGACAGATACCTTAAATGGGATAAACACATTATTTCTATAACAAAAAGGACAAGAAAACTAATTTATGCCTTTAAAAATCTGCGCACGGTAGCTAATAAGAAGCTCCTTATTCAAACATATAAGGCGGTATGTCAGTGTATCTTCACTTATTGTATAACTGCGTGGGGAGCTGCAAATAAAACACAATTGATTAGTTTGGAGCGTGCTCAACGTGCGACACTAAAAGTTTTACTCTATCTTCCCATTAGGTTTCCTACACATGAACTCTACGACAAAGCTGACGTACTCAGTGTTAGAAAATTGTATATCATGAAATGTATTTGCAGATTTCACAAGAATTCTCTCCCCCTATTATGTTCTGAGAAGCGAAGATTAACTGTCCCCGTACCAAAGGTACATAGCACGTTTGCCAGGAAGGACTTTAAGTATCAAGCTCCCAAGTTGTATAATATAATGCTGAAAAAGTTTCGTAATTCCGAAATTATACAATTAAATAATTTCAAGCTAAAGAATATAGTTCTGGAGTGGTTAAATAACCATGACTACGACTCGACAGAAAATCTCTTTAACTAAGTTGATTCCTACCATAAGCATCACCTCATTATTTTAATTTAGACACACTTACACTCGCACTCGTTCACACACACACACACACACACACACACACACACACACACACACACACACACACACACACACACACACACACACACACAACACACACCACACATAGATATATACATATACAATAATGTACCTAAAATAAAATAAAAAATTAACAGATACTAACCTATTTTAAAATTACTGTCACTAAATTAACTAACACTACTGTAAATTGATTTATTATTAAGGGAGGGCACTGGCTCCTGAAATACAGTTTATTCTAGTTTAGGGGCCAGGGTTCCAATATATTGTATTCACTTTGTTTTTATGCACCAATAAAGATTATTATTATTATTATTATTAATACTACTTACTAAAGCTAGGGGAGGCTTCATAAGGTAATCTTTATCATTTATGTAATACTAGCCGTGCCATCAGCTTCGCTTGCATTGAAATCAATGTATTCAATTGACATTTTGAACATAAAAGTAGTTAGTGTGATTTATAGAATTAGGCCTTATAGTAATAATAAAATTATTTTGCTATAATCCGCGATGAAGTAAAATAGAAAATATATATAGTGCTAAATGTAGAGTGGACAATCGGTTATCATACCTGATACATGCAGGAGTCGTAAAAACACATGCAGAAACCTCCACCACCGCCACCATAATACACAAGCACTATATACGTTCACTATCACAAACTCAACAATCGTTTCGCCCCGCAACCGAAGCATCATCAGGAGATAGATTCCACGACCAAAATCGCAAAGCTTTGCTGGCTTTGCGATTTTATTATTACTTTTGTAGTTAGTGTGAGTTAACCATACGAGGTATGCTCTCACAGTCTTTTTTGTAGTATTGTTGTAGATTTACAATTCTCTACTACATTACTTTAGTGTGTCTCTATAAAACGCGGCGCGACTAAAGCTCCTAGCAGGCCAGTTTATTTTGCAAGCGCTCTTCAACATTATTAACATAAAACCGCTATGTATTTATTCTTAACCTAAACTAAGTAATTATTGTATTACCTTTATTTAAAACCATATTAAAAGCGGTTTTGTGGATTTTGAGAGAATCGATCATACAGACAGCTTTTGGAGGCTTTGTTTTATAATAAGTATAAATATAACGAGCCTGGTACCCCAGTATTGTATTTATAAATAGTGACATCGGTGTCGCCGACGTCATTGCCGTCATTATTATGGGGTGATTCCAAGTTATTAAAACAATAAACTTTTACTTGAACCAAAATTTAAGTTGCGCAGATTACAATAAATAAATTAGATTTTCACTGTCCGACCACAGACACACGAATGCCTCTTTTGCTTTTTTTCGAATTTGATTAATGCTGTTAGCCCTAATGGCTTTGACAGCGTCACCGATAAGACGGGCGAGCGCGGAAGCGTCGCCGAGAAGCCTCTATTGCTCCAGCAGCCGACTTTTATATTAACACTGTAGTGGGGCGAACGTCGTGATACACTTATTTACGCCTGTCGGAAAACGTGCAACGATGACGTAGCTCGTCGCTGTAATTTGCGCCAATAGATATATTGTATAAATAATAGTATTTCTGTAGTATTTAACATCTAGAAAATTTAGGTAACAACCACAATAAAACAACTACAGAATATAGTAAACGTCCACGTTTTCGATTTGAGGAATAACTTTTAAACTACACGAACATTAACAATTTATCTGGTGGCAGTTCGGTAAAAACCTAATTTCTTTATTATCCTATACATGTACAAAACTCTACTATCGATGATCCTACCGACTGCTCCCAATTATTTCTGTAGCCTATCATTTCTATAAATGCATTTGTTCCTGAGAAACTCTTTAGCAATATTTTAACTCTGTGTGAGCAACAATTGCTATGAAATTAATATAAATTCATACGCACAAGAGGATTACGCCGTATGGTATCCGGCTGAATAGAAAAGTACCACCCCATAACTTCTTACCGAGGTGTCGTAAATTACGAATAAGGTAAGTTGGCGTCAGGCAGGCGGCCGATCGTAAATACGTAGCCAAATCATGTGACAACATGTTTGTTACATGTTGTGCCGACTCCACTTAGAGTGGGATAAGGGCAGGATGATGATGACGCACAAAGTGGATTATTAAATCTCTTACGTACAGCCTAAATATGAAATGACTTTTCTCCAATAAGTTATTTAGTTTTATGACTATATATTACTTATTTAATACTTTAAAGTAAAGCTCAATAAAGTAACATATTGTGATATATGATAAAAAAAGACTAAAGAAAAATGATGAAGGTGTCCTATATGTTATAATATATTTGTATTATAAAAGCAACGTGCTCTAGAAACCTCGTGCGCCTCTAAAACTTTTCCAACATGAAAACAATTACATACACGCGCTGCCGTAAAACGGTTTTAAGTACGGCTTTGAACGTTTAAAGTGAAAAATTATTGTGTTTGAAAATTGTAACTTTAATATTAATAGAAATAAATTATTTTACCGGCGGTAGTTTCGAGTGCGTTATCGCAGAGCTAGACAAAAGGGATCGTAATGCAAAGTTAGAAACTGGCGGGTAAAAGAAGACGAGTGCTTTCAAAGTCTAAGCACATAGTTTGCGTTCACTTATTCGCTCGTTTTAGAGAGCAAAGGGGTAAAAGATAGAAAATACGTTTATTATATCTGCCCTGACGTTAAACGTGGGAAAAAGTTGAAAGGGTGAAAAAGATTGTGGAATAAAGAATAGGCTAGTCTCTAGCTGGAGTTTGGAACCAAAAACGAGCGTTGCAAAAGTTATTAAGGTTTTTTTAAATGAGGCTTGATGGTTTAGTTCTTACCTGACATTATTAAAGCTATACTTTTAGGCATAAATAAGGAATATAGCCTGAAGAACAGTTTTACCATCATATTAAGTCTTTAAGTCACCTGATACATATAGGTTGTAATATTTCCTATATTATTTCAGCTTTTCAAAATAATTGTAGTTAATAAGAATATCAGCCTGCGATTTTATCTACGTGGGCTCCTGTATCTTTTTAAAACTTTGCCGCACTATAAATCACAATTCTATTACAAGGTAAAACAAATACAAACACACTTAATGATAATATTAGTATAGTTATAATAGTAAATATTAAACTATGATTAAATTCCTATTTAAATCTTAAGATTTGATTTCAAACTGATGCTCTACAGAAAAGGGCATTTAGTCAGAAAGGGGCATTTACAATAAATAGTTCAGTGCTGCTATCAACGGCAATAATACAGAACGGTATATATATATGAATCATTCCTTTTTAATTAAGAATCTTATAGCCGAGTAGTCAAAAGAGCTTGTCATTTGGAACAAGTCGTCTTGGATTCAAGTCGGTGAATTAAAAATTAATAATTGAACTTCCTTTATTATTCTGGTAAAGTTAGTAAAAATATTTAAGAGCAATGAACGTTAAGAGAGTACGTCTGCGATATGTGCCATCCATTAACATATCTCTTGCCAACGTTTCAGAGTCTAATCTCAGCATATCTCTTTTTAATGAGGCAGACTTTTACATTGGAAATTGTACTAATACATATTATAAATGCGAAAGTTTGTGAGTAAAGATTTATATTTGTTACTCTTTCACGGCAAATCCACTGAGGCAACATCAAGAGTAAATAATAAAATTATTTTGCTTTTGGATTATAGCAATATAGCTTAGGTATAAGGCCATTACACAAAAATTTCCGCATTTGAAAAGATAAATTTGATAAATTAAGGCATTTAAAAATTAAAGTTGTCGCGAACGAAGTCGCCAGTACAACTAGTCATATAAAAATAATGACTTTTTTTGAGTTCGTATACAACATGTGTTTGTCATATATTTCCAAAAAATGAATGGTAAAAGAAACTAAATTTAATCACATAAAAGAACCGGACTGATAGACACAAATATTTTCACGTAAGTAGGTGCCTTGATGCAGCAATGATAACGCTATTTAGATAGTATTATCACTGCGAAAT
Source organism: Morpho achilles (assembly GCA_947086495.1). Classification (NCBI taxonomy): domain Eukaryota; kingdom Metazoa; phylum Arthropoda; class Insecta; order Lepidoptera; family Nymphalidae; genus Morpho; species Morpho achilles. The sequence goes on along the minus strand of CAMTZB010000025.1, from coordinate 16,638,808 downwards.
TATAATCATCTTAATGATTAGCTCATCATATATGACGTAAGTTTTGAAGACAAATTCAATGAAAATTATTTAGATTTAGAAATTCTTTGTTGAGATATGCGCGAGGTTTGTCCCGGTAGGCGTCGTACGTGAGCTGTATAAGGCATTCTGCTCGCGTCAGACTTTGGAAGCTTTAGTTTATTTCTTCAGATTTTTTACTGACGATGCTACACGCACGTCGTCAGTTAAGTGAGGAAGTCGGATTAACATCGTGATATGTGTGTATGTTGTTTGAGGAAAAGAAAAAGGGACATCAGTATGGATCCAATAATACGCAATCTTTTTGTTTTTGATCGATTTTCGGCGGGGTTTGTTAGTTTTAATATTGCACTAGGTATCATCACAGAGCTGTCATAGCTCAGCGGTAAGACATGCAACTCTCTCGAGTGGGTCACGGGTTAAAAACCGGGCTAATGAGTTTTTCTGTTAAAACTTATGTGTCTATAATTGCAATTTATCAGACTTAGCAAAACATGGTGAGAAAATCTACATATCTCTAGAGAATTCTGGGAATAAGTGTAACCTACCAATCCGCATTAGAATAGTATGATGTTAGTTTTAAACTTTTTTTCAAAATCGGAAAGAGATGACCTATTCTCAGCAGTGGGATAGTAACAGACCACTACTTACTTTACTTTACTTACTTACCAATCTGCATTGGAGTAGTATGATTGGTGTTAGTTTTACCCTTTTCTTCAAAATCGGAGAGGGCCTCTACCCAACAGTGAGTTAGTAACAGGTTACTTTACGTTTTATAGTCAGTCGTAATGGACACAGTTTGTCTGACCTGAGTGGTAGGCCTTAGGTAGGCGGTATGTAGTGGTCGAAGGCGGTAATACCAGTATAAGGTCAATTCTGACGTGATGATTTTGTTCAAGAGTCGAGTGGGAGAGCGGGCCGCCCTTAGCGCCGAGCACCGCCGCCCGGTGAGTACTCACTTACTTACTCAGTACTCAATCACGCGGCGCCGACCACGCCCTAATTAGCTTGAACAAAATCAACACTCAGACAGTTAACTTCACCGTTCAAATTTTATATAATTACCACTTGATAGCTATCGATTGATCCATCTCGTACTATAAAGATGATTTTTTCTAAGACGGTAATGCCCGAATCGTAGTTATACATACTAAAAGCTGGTTCGCGCTTTCACGACAAATGTTTATAAATTTTGACGTGACTGAAGCTTATTATACACGCTAGAATATAGAATAAAACAGTCTCGTTTTTCCTTCAGAGACAGTGAAAAAAACACTGTATATATTTATGTGCATTTTAACATGTAAGTTGACGTTAACAAAGCACGGTTATCATTAGAATTTAATATTTACTCTTTATTCCTTTGTAATTTTGTAAAAAACCCTTTGTTACTTAAAGATTCAGGCCTGCTGTTTGCCGGTCACTTGTGTTATGTATTCTAAGGATAATAGCTGTATGAAAGTTTATGCATTCAAATTAAGGATTATTAATTGTAGCAGTAATGCCACCATTTGTTGTAGCCAAATCAACATAATATTTAAACAAATTTGCTTTTTGAAACACTTTTGAATCGTCAAGGTTCAATAAAACGCAATAAACTGACGCTGGATCTCTTAAACATTTTTCATTTACATAATTAAGAGGCTTTCTTATAGTAAGCTGGAAGGATTGTAAAATCGAAATATTTCCGTCACTTGCATAATCTTTAATTTTGTATACCGGTACCTTTAATATGCTTATTGCTTTCACTTAATGTAAACCTTTGGTCCACAACAATTATGACTAGGTGAGATGATAATAGGAGCCTCTGGTGAGAACGGCTGGGGAGTTATTCAGTTAGGGCCCAAATCAATGGAGGCTTTTACAAAGCTTCGCAAAGAAACGCTTGATAAAAGGTGGCTAGGTAGATTGCTGTAAAATATTTCTAAAACCGCAACTTAGATATAGTATAGATATTGGTTTTCGAATCCTATCGCATCGTTAGACCTACAGCCTGTTTTAAGACTTGTGCAATGCAATCATTATCAGTGATCTATTCAATTTATCACATGCTTTTCGGAAACAAACACATCGTGAGGAAACCTGCACGTCTGATAGAATTCTTGGATTATGTGTAATCTATCAGTCCATATTTGACTACGTGTCAACCCTTCTTTTTTTACAAAGGATATAGGAGTCCTTTGCCAAGATTTAGAATATTAAAAGGCCAATAAAATATAGCTGTTGGGTTGAAACACAAGCCGGATATCTTAACGTTCATGTTCTTACAATCCTGTTTCAGCTATTTGAATCTCCAAACACTTTGGACTCTCTTTGTTATCGTTTCTGCTTTTTAAACGGATTTCCTCATTTGAAATTTAGCTACATTTGTACTGTCATCAACTGCTAGGTGACTTAAAGATATCTTGTAAGGTACATGGTTAGTGACTAAAATATTCAAGTCATCTCTGATAAGAAGCATTCAAAAACCTAATAAAACTGTTAGCGTTATTTACCACCAAACACCTTAACGAGCATAATTTCTTTAAAAAACTTTTGTTTTTCCATTTATTACAATACAAATAAAAGTGAGACACCCATTAAGCGGAACTTCGTTAAAAATACACTCGCGTTGTCGAGACAAAGCTACGTATAATTTTTAATCTCAGCGTCTAAGGGATGTTCATTTTTCACAGCCAGCAGCCTCTCGGCACGAGAACATCTCAGCTGCGCAGATCTGAATCTTGAGTTGTCGTAATACCGAGGTGGGGTGACGTATCTTAATGTTGGCTGGCTTCGGGATTTGTGGAGAGCTTATGAGCGGGTTTTTATTTGTTCTTCAGTGGATACATATTGCTTGTATGTGGGGATAGAGTAATTTAAATGTTAGTTCACAATTCTATTTATTCAAACTGCCTTTTTACAAACCGTTTCGAGTAATCAAATTATACAAATAAAGATACCAATTGTTTGGAAAGATGCTCTCATCAAGAAGAACCGGCAAAAATTGGCAGGCAATATTTGCAAATATTGGGATGGTGGTCACTACTTACTAATACTCCAATAGTTTAAGATTTGTAAACAAGTGTACTTTTAAAATAACGAAACGGTACAAGCAATGTTTAGAAATACTACTTCCGCTTAGAATAATAAATCTCAGCTCAAAATATAATTTGTTGCAGTACACTTTTATATGCACTTTCGACTTGTTTGACCGCTCCTTCAGAAAATTGCTTTTACCAAAAAGACTTCGGCCTTTCCACAATAAACTTCTTTTAACTTAGCTGTCATTTATAATTTTAATTTAATGTATATTTTAACTATATAAACAATATCAACATGCTGTGGCATTTATATTAATTTCGATTATGCCTTAAGCTTTATTATTCTTCTGTCGAATGACCTACAATGACTTTGCAAGTTGTCCATAGACCTTTCCGTTAAATCCCAAACTACAGAGAATCCGGTATTAATACCTAAAAAAACTATCCTCCGTTCATTAAACATTCAATTTCTAAAATTGATAGACACATTTTACTGTTGGGATGATAAGTGAAAAGGCAAGCCATTCCACAATAGGAACTGACAAAAACTGTTTTGTCTTTTTGAATGATGTTCGCGTGGTGTGACGCTCTTCAAGCCCACCGATCAGAAACCACTAAACAACGCTATTGGCTCAGGTTTTTACTACCAACTGCGTCAATCTTATCATCAATTGCTAATTTAATGGTGTAATACTGAATAAACAGTGTGTCTAAGGGCCTGTTTCACAAGTTACCAATAAAACTGTCAGCTTATTCGGAACACATCTGACACGTATCTCGGAATTTTGCGTTTCTCAGGTTATATTCTTATTCAGCACTTAAAGTACCTATATAGAAGTTGACAGGTAGATCATATAGCTGTTATTTTGTTTATGTGCTGTATAGGAAATACCTATTTAAAAATGGCCGTGTTTTTATTTTTTTTCAATTTTTAACTTTTTAGACACTCTCTGCTACTTAGTTTATTCGTCGGTTAACTATCCGACACTTTATCAGTAACGTTTGAAACAGGCCTTAAGCATCTTTTAAATTCTATTATTTTAATTATTTATATTCTGTTTGTCTGTTAGGCTTTCATTGGTAAATCGTTGAATCAATATTATCAAATTGGGTATAATTGAGTTTTATATAAAATATTGGATAGCGTTATAAAATTAACATAAAAATATCATGTAATAATACGAAAATCGACATTATAAGTGCGCGAATATTACCCTGAATATGAAAAGTGCAAGTCAGCGTTACCTCGACCCGTATGTTCGTTAGGCGACCTTCAGCCATTTATTTTTGAGCGCATTTTCATTTAAAAACCAGGAAATAAAAGAGGGCCCGTTGTGAGCTCGTCTTAACCGCATACATAAATGAATTTAGCAAATCAGAGCACAATCATATCGCCTGGTGCATACAGCCTTCGGCGTGCGCAGTGGAGGGGGCTCCGGGGGGGGCGGGCCCAAGATGGCCGCCGCTTTGTCTCAACCCTGATTACGAGGGCTGCCACGTTTACATATTAATTATGTACTTAGCTGTATGGGTTTTTCACCTGAGTGTACCTACGGTGGACTCGAGTTCGTTTATTTTGGTTTTGATAATGGCGCCCGCATTACTTTATGTACCGCTTATGTTATATTCTTTCCTGAAACGAAGGCTATGTAAAATGTTATTGCGTGTTAAAGTTGTTTCTTTAAAGTTCATTTTCTTCAATATTATTTAAACGAAATATTTGTATTACGAAAGTGATTAATTAAATATTAATAATAATTACGTAATTATTAAAAAAGTGAGTTATAGCAAATTAATTCTATCATTATTCTCTGTCACAAAGATTTCCCAGTAACACCTACTTCTATAAATAATTGTTCAAATCGCGGTTATTAAAATTAATTTTGGTAGCTATTGAATTATTAAAATATCTTTAAATTAAAATATTTTTTTTGAAAGAAAAAAAAACTGCACCTTTTAATAGTTTCGTTAATATTTTGAATAACATTTTGTTGATATTATTACGAAGATACCTATTTTTTATATCTAGAACCACGAACACTACTCAAATCATAAAACAGATTTATAAAACAAACTTGATCAAACTGCCAATGTGAAAAATGACACCCAAACCCTGACTCGTTACAACGATGATGATCCTATCCACTGCAGGGAGTAAAGCGACCTTAAGTAAACAGCAAATTCAAAATAATAATATTTTTTTAATTAACTATAAATAGTTTTCTGATTATCGATCTGAATGTTACTGTGATATTATGGTCAACAACTATATTAATGTAGAAAGTCACGTCTGCATCTCACAGCACTATAGGGACCATCTGTAAAGTGAATAATCTGGTTTTATTCGTTCCAACGAGATCTGCCTTGGAGGAGAATATATATGTGCTCATTAGACTTAGTCACGGGTTTAATGTTCCTTAAATATTAAACAGTCCATTAGATTTCCATGATATATAAGAATCTTAAAAATTTGAGGTAGGAAACTAACTTTCAAAAGTCTGGGTCTCATTTATTATAAACTCGTATCAGATTTTTTTAAATATGATTTTTTTAAATGAAAGATGCATTTTCCGGATCAGTACGATACATAAGTCCCTTCAAAAAGTGTATTTTCCATCTTTTTAAAGGCGGCTGCACACTCGCTCTGTAGAGGTCGTGGGCGGCGATGATTACTTAAGGTGAACCGCATGTATTTGTCATCCTATTCTATAAAAAAAAAACAGTATTTGTACGTACCAACGACTATAACTGTCCGGAACAAAAGCTGCTGTCTTTTTCAGAATTAAATTTGTCTGACACTCTTTCCTCTATAGAAGTTTTTAAAGAATAATCATCATTCTCCAGCCCTACCTAACCTATACTTACTTTACCTTTACGGGATCGGCACTACTTGTTTTTGTTGTCTGGTCAACATGTCCTATTCTCCACTATCATTTGTCTACTCTGGCTCCACTAGTTTTATAATTATATCCATCCCCCTGTCTCTGCTAACATTCAAATAACCAAAATCCTGTTTTTCCTTCGGGAAAAAAATGGTTCTTAATTGAGGAGGTTCAACGCTTAAGTTAACGTAATGAAATCACAGATAATGCTGGTTTTGACATGAGTCAATTGTAAACACTGTTAAACAGAGGCTGATCAAGAAAGCCTACTATACTGTTGAGGATTACTTAGAAGATAAGAATGTGTGGATATAACTAGCTTAGACCCTGTACAAAACAGTAATTACTAAATCTAACTAGTCATAAGAATTATATTTTTAAAAGAGCAACCCCCGAGTTTCTTGCTGGCTCTTCTTGGTAGGAACAGCTTTCCGAACCAGCGGTAGAGTTGACGATTCAAAAGCACTTGTTTACAAGTTTATTTGAATAAAGAATATTTTGAATTTGAATTTGTAGTCATGTCATGAGTAAATGCACTTTGGGCGAAGTGCCCAGCGTAGTCTAAGATGCGCGCTTGATCAGAATAAGCTCCTTAGTACATAAATTGATATTTTGTGAAGTATAAAAATTTATAATACCAAGCTACTGGGGTTCTAAATATTCCAAAGAATCAATACTAATGTTAGAAATGCGGCAGTCTGTCTGCCTGTGTATTGGACCTGGCCTGTGGATTGGAATATTAAGGAGTTTGGCACTGGAGTAACATATAGGTTATGCTCGAACGAAGTCGCACTACCACTAGTCTTTAGATACACGCAGATTTCATGTTTTTCTTCATGGAAATAAGTATGATAACTTGAAAATATAGAGTTAATTAATTATCAGATAACAACATAGGTTTTTTAGGCATGACTATCGATGTTCATGTTCGAAGTTTATACTGTGTGTGTGTGTGACTAAATAAATTCTGAAAACTGTCAAATGAATTTCGCAATCCATACTGGACCAGCTTACAGAAAGGTAAAAAATATGCTGATACGTAAAGCATACTAAGCATACACTATTGAAAGTTATTTGGATGATAAAATTGCCAGGATTTGAAAATCCTTTCAGTTTTATACAAGATTGCGGTTTAATAATATAAAAAAAATGTTTGAAAGATTGACCGCCTAGTTTCTTTTTGGTTCTTCTCGGTAAGAGCAATATTCCGAACCAGTTTTAGCTTCATTAATCATATTGGACATTGACGATTTAAAAGTTCTAGCGAAGGCTTACTAAAACAGATAATAATCATAAGTCATGAACTATTGACTCATTGTGGGATTTTTTACTGCAGTATTTTCTGATATACATCAAAACAAATTTCTTTGTTACTTTATATATAAATCTAAAACAAAGTAACGTCTACTTCTATGTAATAATGGACCCCTTTGATTTTCAATAGGTGCTACAAAGACGATAGTTGTAATGTAGTATGTATTTCTCTTTTAAAAAAAGTAAAATACTGAAAAAAGATCCTGTAATTATAACATGTTTGTCTCATTTTAATAGTGAGTGAATTTCTATTTCACTCATAATGAATGAAATAGAAACTCATTTGAGCATTTGTGAAGCCATAAGAATAGACTATATATTTACTACAATAAATTATGAAAATATTAAATTCAGTTTTTCAGCTTTCATTTTAATTTCATTAAATTTGTTTTCTTATTTTGATTAAATTATTTTCTAACAACTTTTAACTTTTTTAATTAACGTGTTAGTTAACGTATTATACTATAAATTTTATATAATATAAGGATCCAAAGTAGGATTTATAAAAAGAGAACAAAATTAATACATTTGTAACCAAACAAACAAAATGGCTGACGTGAACAGATTAACTAACAGAGCTTTCGCACGCAAGTACCGATCGTAAAAGAGACCTTTGTTCTTGACCTGACCATTTATATACTCTAGATGAGAGGTAATTATGAAGTGTTGCTACAAACAATAAATTAAAACACTGATTAAAAATGTTGCTGTCTACAATAATTATATTCAAGTAAATTGTAAACATACCCTCAATTCTATACTATGTGGTTATTTCTGTTTCTCAAGAAAAAACAGGATTTTTATACGATGGCTACAGTCAAGAAATAGTATGGATCTGATATGTTCGCAAATTTGATGTTTTACCACCGTTTAGGATACTGACGAGTACAAAAAAATGAAAATCAAGTAAATGTAGTGCTCATGATAACTGTTGAATGATGAATTGATGAAACTGAAAATCTTGAATTAACTTGAAGTAACTGATGAGGAAAATCTCGTTGACGATGATTAAAATTCGAAAAAAAAAAATTAGATAGACTTGTAGCTATAGACTTAAACCTATAGGTTAAGGAAAATTGTTTGATGCCATTACACGTATGTCACTAATCTAGCCTTTTAGGATAACAACATCTGTCGGTTTTTTATACAATGTCCTCCCTCCTTCCTCCCTCCTCCTTGAGTCGCGTGCTCACTGCTGAGTATCTTGATCCACTTTTCTCGATCAGCAGCACTGAACATAGCCACTTTCAATTTGAAATCCATATATTCAGACTGATCCGTTCATCTTTTCCCCTTGATCTCTTTCCGTCTTCTTTCCCCTAGCAATTCGCTGACCTACATTTGTAATATTAGTTTTTTTCTAAAGATCTTCATACTTATGATTTGATTACGTAGAGATTCCCATCACCCTCTAAGCGAATCGGAGCTTCCTTAGGAATCCCATAGGAAGGAATCAAGTTTCACTCATCACAAACTATTACATTATTTAGCAAATTGCAATTTAAAATGGGTATAACAAGCTTAGCGATTCAGCGCGGAAACGCTGCCAGCATTCTTGGGACCATTCCACGTGGGCATGATTTGTATAGTCCTAGCGTGTAAGTAATTTAAGATAGATATAATTTGTACATTGTTGCTGTAAATAAAAAAAATTAAAAGGTATAACAATAAGTAATATTTAAGCCGTGTGGCATCCGGTTGAGTAGAATAGACCACCCTCATTTTTTACCGAGGTGTCGTGAAAGGCGACTAAGGTAAGTCGAACTGCCGTTTGGTATCCGGATGAGTAGAATAGACAAAATAGACCAACCTCTTTTTTACCGAGGTGTGTAAAAAGCGACTAAGGTAAGTTGACGTCAGCCAGGCGGCCGGTAGCCAATTCACTTAACAACATGTTTATAACATGTTGTGCCGGCCCTACTTAGAGTGTGATAAGGCGAGCAGGATGATGATGTAATAATAAGTAATATTTGGCAAATAAACTTTGTCATGGTGCTAAAGATGTATTGCATAGCTATAAATGCTTTATTAAAACTTCATCCTAAGTTAACTTAATGGGTTAAGGCAACTAGAAGTTTGAAATATTGCCCTAACTGACATAACAGAGAACGTTTAACGTATAAGGGTATCATATTTATCAATGGTAAACTTTGTAAAATAGTTACTGGACTTTTCTACACCTACTTCTTAAAGAATATTAAATTTTAATAACAACTTAAAAGTTTCTGATTATGATTTGATACTCTTGAGTCTTTGCGTTGCAAAAATTTTTTTAATCAATCATATTGAAAGGGCTTTTCTAATTGTTGGCTTTATGTAAAAATTGCAAGTATTTTATGAAATATGGATAGTTTACAAATAAAAATTTGTGTAATCCTAAGATTACTAACTTTCCAACAAGCACGCAATCTATATTCTAGATATTATGATATTTCATCTTAAAACACAGCTTATAGAGCGAGAGCCCGCGAACCCCAGACCTTCGTCGTTTTATAAAAGCTGAAAGTTTGTGAGTGCATGCTCCCAACAAAGGTAAGAACGATGGTAGATTAAGAAATTTGGATCATAGTGGCTTTGGGAGATACGTGGTACTCAAGGTTGCAGAATACCGATCTAATTTCGTCAAATTGTAAAGTGTGATTTCTTTGATATCACTTTCAGAATAATATTAAAAAATCACGTCAGTCAAAGCCAGACACTTAGCATAGTGAAAACCCCCCTGACACCCTTAAAGTTCATGAAATTTTATTTCTATTTACGTCATAGTATAAAAGCTTATTTTAATATATATTACTTGAATAATAATAAGATGATGTTTCCTCATCAGCCAGACATTTTTGATAGTTCCATCTCCTGCCAGACAAGCATAAAAGATAGCCGTAGGAGAGAGCGCAAATAATATAAGCGGGTAGGTGCGAGCGAGATGACGAGTTGGTCGTTACTTACTGCTCAGTTTTTATTTATATTGCGACATATGTACTAAGCGTACATGTAAGCATCAGCTAACATCATTTTATTCGCTATCTTGAAGTATTATTAATATAATATTGTAATAACATTATTCTTTTATGATTTACCGACCACCTATTCCTGAAAACAAACCGATGCCATGCCGCACTATGATCCAAATTCGATAATCTACCATCGTTCTTACCTGTTTTAGGAGCATGCACTGACAAACTTTCAGCTTTTATAAAATGACGAAGGTCTGGGGTTCACGGGCTCTTGGTCCATTACGCAAGCACACAACACTCACACGTACAAACTGTCAAACACCCTCATTTACAAAGAATAACGTTAATTGTTTTTTTTTAACTTTATTCTGTTTTGGTTTATAATTGTATATCGTCTACTCAACAAACAATTATTTGTACAAAAAAACACAAATTGTGTAACCCTTATATGGCCTTGGTTTAAGATGTTAAATGCTTAAATTGGCGCAAACAAAGTCGTAGGTACTTGTACTCCATAAAAACCAATCTAATGTTTAATATGTCTAATGCTTTAGTAAAAAAAGTAGTAATGTAGCGGAATATTACTCTCCCACTGCTAGGAATAGGCTTCTTTTCTCCGTTTTTGGAGAGAAGGATTGGAGCTAAGACTTACCACGCTGCTCCAATGCGGATTGGTAGGTTACACATATCTCTAGAATTCTCTAGAGATATGCAGTTTTTCTTCCACCGAAAGGCGTGTGATAAATTCCAATTATCAATTAGACATATACGTTTTATCAGAAAAACTCATTGGTGTATGCCCGGGTTCGAACCCGTGCCTTCCTCGAAAGAGTCGCATGGTGTTACCGCTGGGCTACCACAGCTCTTGCGTGCTTTATGCTTTATTAGTGACTATGTAAGTCAACAACGCCGTGTGGTATCCGGCTGAATAGAATAGTACCACCCTCATTTCTTACCGAGGTGTCGTAACATGCCACAGAGGTAAGCCTAAGGTTGCCGTCAGGCAGGCGGCCGGTCGTAAAAACACAGCCAAATCATATGACAGCATGTTTATAACAAGTTGTGCCGACCCCACTTAGAGTGGGATAAGGGCAGGAAGATGATGATGACTAGTTAAGTCAACAACCAATTGCCAAAAGCCTCTTCAAGAACCTATCAAACTTGGGGCGAATAGCCATTTCCTAAATTTCAAATACTGAAAACGTCTACTAAACTTTTTGATGATTTAGATTTAGAAAAAGATTTCAAATTTAAATTCAAATTCAAAATATTCTTTATTCAAATAAACTTGTAAACAAGTGCTTTTGAATCGTCAACTCTACTGCTGGTTCGGAAAGCTGTTCCTACCGAGAAGAGCCAGCAAGAAACTCGGCGGTTGCTCTTTTAAAAATATAATTCTTAATATTATTTACATTAAGTCGTTACTTTCTTGTACAGGTTCAAAGAGAGCTATATCCACACATTCTTATCTTCTAAATAATCTTCAAGAGTATAGTAGGCTTTCTGTATCAGGCTCTTTTTAACAGTGTTTTTAAACTGCTGTAATGGCAGTGCTGAAATTGATTGCGGAATTTTATTATAGAATCTTATACCAAAATCCACAAACGACTTACGCACTTTTGCAAGGCGCAAAGCAGGAGCCGCAAGCTTATGTCGGTTCCTGCTTTGTCTATTGTACACATCACCTATCGTTTTATAATTCTTTATATTTTTATATACATAAATTAAATTGCTTAAAATATACTGTGAAGCAAATGTTAGAATACCTGTTTCCTTAAACTTCTCTCGCAGGGAATCACGCGGTCTTAAATTATAAATGCCACGTATAGCTCTTTTTTGTAAAAAAAAATTTTTTCACTATCCGCGCATTTACCCCACAGCAATATTCCATAAGACATAATGCTATGTATTTAGTCATCTTTCTCCTGCCCTTATCACACTCTGGGGTCGGCATAACATGTTGTTACATGATTGGCTAGTTATTTTACGACCGACTGCCTGATGTCAAATTTCCTAAATACCTCGGTAAGAAATTAAGATGGTTTATTCTACTCAGCCGGATACCACACGGAGGGAGATTTAGTAAAGTGTTAAAATCTGTAATAAATATATATTTTTCAGATCATTCAACAGATGCAATTTTGACGGCTCTCGGAGATAGAGTCAATGTATTACTTAGAAACTTAAACAATGCTCGCATGTCTTCAAAAATATATTTGGATTTACAATTAAACATTGTTTTTAATATTCTATTAAAATATAATATGAGTACTATTTATTTTATACTTTTTTTCGGAAGCTTTATGATACGAATTCGCAATTGCTTGCGTGTTTTTGCTAATTAAGAGATACGTCATTTCCGCAGCATAATATAGATAATTGTAACATACATCTGCATAACTTAATGTAAAGCGAGTTGACAACTATATTGAATTATTTAATGTAGTTCTTATATATATAAAATTTTCATTTGTAGTATAAAATTTTCGTTTATTTTTGCCTAATTATAATCTTGTAGACTTCTAAAAGTTTTAATTAAAGTTTTTGAAATAAAATATATTTAATAGATTATAGACACTTGTTTAATAGATTTTATAAGATTAATGATTATTGATAGATTTAGATCCACGGCCCATTGACTCTATCAATATACAAGTGCCTACTTATATTTCTGCAATAATAGATTTTTTGCAGACAGAGTCGAGGATGTTAACTAGTTAATCAATCGTCAATAATCAGCAAACTACCGTACATTAGATGCTCGCTCCTATAATTATTCAATAGCTGTCGAACTCCGCAGCGAGCGCAGAGTGTCAAGTTCGTGAACCGGAAGTCATTGTTAATAAAAAGTGAATTAAAAATATATTCGAAAACAATAAGAAATTCTATTATCCAATCCACTCGGAATTGTTGCCAACGAAAGTGTTCGCTCAGACATCAAAGTGCGAGTGCCGGCAAATGGACTGTAATGCACGCCGAGTGCATCTTAGTGAATTATCTGCCTATTACACACTTGCTTTGTACATCACTCTTTTATCTTTCTAAATGACACCACCGCGTTATGCTGCGGCCACACCAGCCAGCGAACGCTCGCGAGCGAGGCCCTTCTCGATACGCGAGACCGTCTGGGAGGTAAAAAGTTCGCTAGCAAGCGATATTTATTTTGAGCTAATAAACATTTATTAGCCTATCTATCCCTTTTAGCGACTTTGCGTCAGTTCGCCAGAAAATCTTATATTTAATCACTACAAATGTACAAGATAACCAAAAATATTGTATAAAGGAGGATTAATTATAATCTTTTTTTATATTTTATAAAGTGAATATTGATTTATTTGCACAATGTTAAAGCTGTAGCAAAAATTCAATGCAATCGTAAAAGAAGTAATAGTTCGATGTTTTAAATTAGAAGTTAAATAAAAATTTACTAATAAATAATAAATATAATAAAAAATATATTTTGTATAGACTATGTACATACACTACTGTGTGCTATTTAAAAAAACCTAACGTTTTAACGAATTATTTACTACCTCTTTAAAAACAATTCGTGCATAGATCCTTAAAAATTACTTCAAGCTACAAATTATGTGGAATTCACACAGCTTATCTTGAAAGTAGGACTATGCTAGTAGACAATACATATACATCTATTTTTTTTCATTCTAGTAGTACATAGCTACGCTTCACAATAGCTCATTCTCAAAAAACCATATCCATCAACGCTTCTATATAAAATAATTAATAATGCTCTTTTGCAAAAATGCAATTTTTGAAAAATGTTGTCTATCCATAAAGTATTTTAATCTAGTCTTTCATACATCCTTATCTTCCTTATATTCGTATGATATTTCAGTTTGTATAGTTAACTTCTTTTAACTCGCGACGTTACTTCATTGGACGTATTTTCTTTTGCTGAAGTAGGCCTGAATAAAAATGTACACGTACAAAGTACTATGTTTCTGTTTTTAATTAAAATTTAAAAATCCAAACACAGTATAGCATTTCATTAGAAATACAATAAATATTAATTTGTTTATAAACTATATTTATGAATATTAATGTTAAATTATAAAACTTCATAACTTTAAACTTAACTTAACTTTTACTTAATTACAACTTAAGTAAAGACATAGCAAATTAATACTTTTGATATTGAATTTAACCTCGGCTCGTGTGATGTGTCCACAGCCTTAACGTTACTGTGAGTGAAAAATCTCAGCGAGCACTCTTCGGTGAAAACTTAATCGAATCGTTTCTCTGAAGATTTCCCTACAACATTATAACAACACCCCACTAAAAGGATATTTAGAAGAAACCGGCATCGAAATTAAAACGTCGCTTTGATATCGCCTCTAGTATTAAGTAGTTAATTTATCTCCAGTGCAATAGTGCTTTAGTTTGCCCACGTAATGTGCTTTTCTTCATGTGAGGAGTAAAATATTTTTGTAAATATAAAATTTTCTTATTAAACTTCAACTAAACCTTTGAAATTACCTTACCTTCAAAATTCAACCTATATGAGTACCTTTTTCTACTGCATTAATTTTTTTTTACAACAAAAATGTACAAGTTATGTCTTTCTTAAATTACTTAAACGCTATTACTTACGAGTGACTTGTATTATTTTAATATAAAATAATTAAGACATCTAATGTAACAAGACTATATCTCAATAGCCTGGTTTCCTCGATTCCCATATTGTATCTGATTTTATAACAAAAAACACTGGGAAATTTATAAACAGAAAAACGTATACAAAACCAATTAAACTCGCAGACACAAGTACACAAAGATAGACACAAAGTTGTTCACTCGTTTTCAGCAAAGATTTTTAACGTTTCTAATAATAAGAAAAAATCAAATCCTGAAATAGAAACAGACCATACTATCTTTTGATATCTATATGAATGTTATACCTATTATAAATACTGTCTGTCTGTCTACTACGCTTTCAAGACTAATTCGCTGGTCTAGTGTTGATAAAATTTGGCACAATTAAAACTTATACAGTGGCCTTAATATATAGAATAAAAAAAGGAATATTCAAAGAATGCTTAATGGAGAGCATTGGTTTCGTCGGTAATGGATATGTTGAGTACACATAAATGCAATTTTTTGAAAAACTTGTATGGTATCGCAATATACAAGCTAAATTTTAGCAAGTTAAATTTAAGAATTAATAGAAACGGTCAATTAAAAAAAATATTTGGAGTAAATAATTTACAAATGAAATATGTATAAAAATTTATTATTTTGTCTAATTGCTTATCATTATTGCGTCAATTTTTTTAAAATATTTCGTGTGATCTCGAGTGTTAGAGTCGAATTCATCCATGTACACAATTTTTCGTTATCTGTAACCCGTATTTCACTCCTTGTTATTTTCCTCCTGCTAATCAAAGGTTGACTGGAAGAGAACCCTTATAGGTCCACTTATAGGTGCTATTTTTTTTCTTTCTATAATAACCTATATATAATAAATAAATGAACGGTTTAGTGAAGAATACTTTCCCAAATTACAAATTTGCTCACGCAATTTACCAACTTATGGATCCTGTAGTATGGATCTCCGCAAAGTAACGCCTAATTCTATTAATTATTTCCCAAATTACTTAACGAGATGCTTGTCTAAAAGTTGTTATTCTTTTCAACTTATTTAAGTTACTTATTTAAATACCGGAAAAATTCCATGTCAAAAGTGGTTTCGATTAAACGTGGACCTCAGCTACAGTTCTGACCGCAAGTTAATCAAGTGGATTTATTGTCTTCCCCGTAATGGTGGAAGTTGGTCTAATGCCCTCCTGACGATTAAAGCCTTGATGACCATCACCCGGCAAAATATCGGTCACTACAACAAATTTGTAAAAAGTTCAATTCAAATTACAAATTTTTTTTAATGACACGAAATAAAAAAGAAAACTTTATTTGCTGTTATTCTAAATTCATTCAATTTTGGTCTGAAAAATTAATTTCTTCCGAATATACTAATATGCAAAGAAGTACTTTAGAATCGGCAATTCTAATGCTGGTTCAGAAAATTGCAGAGAAAAACAGACGTTACTTGTAAGTTTAAATGAAATTGAAGAGATATGCTTGTACGTAAAGCATATTACACAATTGAAGATTATTTGGATGTAAAAATGCCTGGATTTGAAAATCCTTTCAGCTCCATACAGGACTGCGGTTTAATAATGTAAAATTGAAAAATGTTTAAAAGATTGACCGCCGAGTTTCATTCCGGTTCTTCTCGGTAAGAGCGAAATTCCGAACCAGTTGTAGCTTCCTTAATCATATTGATCCTCGACGATTCAAAAGTGCTTGAAAGAGCTTATTTGAATAAAGATTATTATAATTTCATTTGACTAGTGTTATTAAAATAACACTAGTCAAATTATGGCATTGCTATCTTGTGCAAGATCGGTGACTAGTTAAACACACGCATTTTAATCATTCCTAAAATCCTCAATAGTATAGGCTTTTTATATCAGAAAGTTTTTTTATCCCTATAATCCTCCTCTTCCTCGCGTTGATATCCCCATTACTGAGGGTCGTGATTCCCCATTTGAGGAAGTAATTTATCTCTGACGATGGTTCACCAACCTTCGTCATCAACCTTTCCTGTGACAAGAAGTTGGTCCAGGTTACTACCTTCCTTCCGGAAAACTCTAGCACTCTTTACAAGCATATGGTGGAGAGATGTTATAATAGCTTTTTTAAATAGATGTAATGGTAAAAGAAGACTTGATAGAGGAACTTTATAGAATCGTATACAGTAGAAGCTCTTCATTCGCGCTTCCTTCATTTGCGTTTTCACTATTCGCGGATTTAAAAATTGCTACTCAAATCCTATATAGTCGCGGTCTAAGATTTCTTTATTCGCGGATTGAATCGGTAAATCGGTACATACATATACATATGTGCCTAAATAAAAGCATGGGGTATCCTTTGTCAACGTCTCGTCAAGTGGACTAATAAAAAGATAAATAAAATAGATCTTATTACAACTACGCCTAGATTACGTTTTTAAAAGCTATCGGCGTTGTTTGTTTCGTTTGGCGGTTCTTCCGAGGTAAACCGCCTCTGCCGACGACGTCAAACAGAATATTTAGATAAAACAAACTTATTACTCAAAACATTAATGTATTACTAAATTTTTTAAACCATTGCCTAAATCTGATGATAATATGTACCTAAATGTATAGTCAAAAACTTCTTTTATTTTTAACTGATTTTTATGTTTCGTCGCTAAGGAACCTATTCACTATAACTCTATATAAATTACCATTCCACACTCACGGTTTCTGTATTAGCGTCATATTTACGTAACGTATCCCCCGCGAATAAAGAGCTTTTATTGTACCAAAATCGTATTTTATTTAGAAACTTTTATTAGACTTTTGTATAGTTTTCAGCAGCAATATAATTTTCATTTAAACCTCACATCCAAGGCAAGCCGCGGCTCGCTCGTAAATAACGTGTGCTGATTACGGATGCAGTCCGGAGTCAGGACTCGCTGTAAAAATCTCGTAAAACCCCATTCCACGCGATATTAAAGCGGCATGTCTCTTGATAAAACTTCTTCCCCCATAATCATGTGGGAAATGGTTCACTATTATAGTACAGTAGTAAAATATAATTACGCTGTGTGGTATTTGGCTGAACAGAATAGGCCACCCTCACTTCTTACCGAGGTGTCGTAAGTAACTAAGTTAAGTTGACGTCAGGCAGGCCGCGCGCGTAAAAATATATCCAAATCATGTAACAACATGTTCACGTCACGTGATTTGGCTACGTATTTAACGACCGGTCGTCTGAATGACGTCAACTTGCCTTGATCGTATTTTTCGACACCTCGGTAAGAAAGAGGGCGGTCTATTCTACTCAACCGGATACCATACGGCACTTACCTTAGCCGACTTTTACGACACCTCGATAAGAAATGAGGGTGGTCTATTCGACTCATCCGGTTATCACACATTCACTACTACAATCTCAGAATCGTTTCGCACTGTAATGGAATCAGGACTTAAGACTATCCGAATAATGCTTTGGTTATAACTTACTTTATAACATACTTATTTTTTGTTTGCGATATATTTGACGTAACCTTAATGGGGAAAACTAGTCGAGGAAACTCGCAACATAAAATCAAGAACTTACCCGGAGCAGTCCTCGGGAACTAAATACCTATCTGTTATTTAAATACGACTCGTATTGTCTGTCTGTTCTCATTAATTCACAATGGATAATAGACTCCTATTCACAGCGGATAGCTGCCTTCTAAAGGTGCATTTTGTATACTACGAGTATATCTGGTTAGGTTGCGATAGGGTGGTCTAATGCACGCGTAAAACAGTTTCTCTAACTCCACAGGTAATTAACTCTAAGTTAAATTATCTGGGAAAGAAAATAACACTACATTCCTTATGCCTTCTAAGTAGGAATCTTTTTTTTAAGTAATATACGATAAAATATAAAAATGTCTGTTAAAATCCCACTGCTGAGTATAGACCTGCTCTCTCCATTATTGCAGAGAAAGATTGGAGCTAAGACCCGCCATTCTGGTCGCCATGCATGGATTAGTAGATTATACGTATTTTCAAAATTCTCTGGAGATATGCAGGTTTCCTCACGAGATTTTCCTTCACTTAAAAGCTTGTGATAAGTTGCAATTATCAATAAGACTCGTAAGTTTTAACGGAAAACTAATTGGTGCCTACCCGAAATAGAATCTGTGACAATATCACATCGAAAGATATCACAGGTTTTTTTATATACGTATATTTTAATGAACAAAGTAATGGGGTTGACATTAATGCCTTGGAAATACATATACATTTACTGTGTAAGGTTTGATATAAAAAAAAAGAAAGAAAACGAATATGTCAAGTATTGACATCGGTGTTGGAAAAATAGTAAGTCTAATATTTTTAACAAAAAGTTGCTATCAAAAGATATTTTAACTCATTCATGTTGTTTTTTCTACTACGCTGACATTGGCGGAATTACTGCTAACATCAAAAGCAGTAAAAGTGCCATTAATCAATAAGAAGAAGAAGAAGTCTAATATTATAGTGTACTCTATCTTACGTGATATTGGCAAAGTAATTTGTGCCAACATGGCACTAATAAAAACCATTAATAGAAAATTAAATTAAATTATAGTGTATTATATATGGAGAGAATAGAAAATCCAAGGACGACATGGCGAAATAAGGGGGCACTGATGGGCATTTGGGACGACTAAAATGTCATGGGAATGCGCTCACTGGGTAAAGAGAGTTTTATGTAGGAGCACTATTTAGTTCAAAGAGATTAATATTTAAATAAGGATCTTATATTATGTAATATGCTTTACTTATAAGCATAGTTTGTACACTTTATTTAAACTTTTCTGTAGATAAGTCTAATATGGACTGCGGAATTTTATTGTAGAAGCGAGTACCGGGACCAACGAATGAATTTTAACTCTGCTGAATCGTGACGTAGGAATCACTAGCGTTTTGTGACCTCTGGTATATTTAGTATATCTATGACACCTCGGTAACAAATGAGGTATACGATGAAAAGTAAAGTAAAGTAACACATGTTGAGGGTATTTTAAAACCAAAGTTATCACATATTGCTTACATAGGCATGTTTCTTACATGAGTATATTTCTTACATAGCATATTTCCTACATAAGTATATTTCTTACATGAGCATATTTCCTACATCGGCATGTTTCTTACATGAGCATATTTCCTACATCAGCATATTTCCTACATAAGCATATTTCCTACATCAACATATATCTTAGATTGTAATATACTGTCGTACGTGGGGTTGACCCAGCTGTGGCGGTTGTTCCAGGCATGCACCGCAAGTCGCTGGAGGCGGCGCAGCACCTCAAGGAGTCGGGCTCGGAGCGCGAGGGCTCGGAGGCGGAGGCGGAGCGCGCGCCCTCGGCCTCGCCGCACCGACACGACACACACGACAACCAGGTTTGTTCTTTATTTATTGAGTATCCCAGGTACAGGCCTGGTAGGTTGATAGGACTTGGTTTTGATAGCCATAGATATATGTAAGATTAAAAAAAATCTGTATCCTTTTCGGACAGAAGAGTTGAGGTGAGACCCGCTACACTGCTACGAAAACGTGTAGTACGGCGTACATTTAGCATTGGGTATATTTTAAGCGAGGATGAATAAGGAAATGTTTGTTACTTTAGATTAAAAATATGCCTAGTTTCATCAAATACTATACCTACATAAATTTATTCGATTAGACCAAAAAGAAAAAATGATATTCTACAGGTGTGAAATCTTGAGATCTATGCAACAGGTCAATCTGTGTGGATCTCAATTACTCTATCTCAGGTAGAGAAGCTTTCGAATGTATTATATTAGTATACATCGTCCACAGGCCCAAAGTTCCCCCGGCAGCAGCACGACAGCATCCTCGTCTGCCAAAGGCCGTGCCTCTCCTGACGGTAGGGAGATGTACGAGGACCCGGAGGCCTTCAGGAACAACAGCATCGCCTGCCTGCGCGCCAAGGCCCAAGAGCACCAGGCTAGGCTGCTGTCCAACAACCTTCTCCTCCAGGTACTTTTTTTAATATCCCACTGTTGAGCAAAGACCTGTTTCTGTTTTTGAAGAGCTTCGCCCCACTACGATGGTCCAAATGTTTAATTAATCATATCCCAAGAACTTTCTTAAAACTTGCAAGATTCGTGACGATTTTTTTTTCGCCGCTAAAATCATCCCAAATTGTAAATCAATTAGGTACTATAAAATAAAAGAATAACTATACTAACAAACTGCAAAACTGGGCAGACTGACAAAGCTACAGAAACACATGGCCGGGTTTGCTAAGGGTAAAGAAGAAATTTCGGGTTTCTTAAATTCTTGATTCGGCTAGGTATTATGCGACCGGCCGCCTTCCTAACGTCAAGTAATCTTAGTCGCCGTTCACGACACCTCAGTAAGAAAGAGTGTTCAGTAGGTCTGATCTACTCAGTCGCATAAAACACGGCGCATGATGATTGGTAGATGTTGCGGTTTTACTTATCAGACTATATGAGGGTATAAAATTATCCGTTTTCTTTGTAGAACAGGGCTAAAAACATATTGTATGATCTGCTCTTACATGCTCAATTTAGCGTAAATGTAGTCACATACCAAAGGTAAATTAAAATAATGTCTAGTCATATTGTATCTATTCCAGGTGCGCGGCCTTCAGCGGGCGGGCGGCGCCGCGAGCGTGGTCGACGACGAGGGGCCCGCCGACATAGACGTCGGCACCGAGCCCCCGCCGCTGGACACCGCCCGGCTTTACTGACCCCCGGAGCCGCTGCAGGCTCTGTACGCTACCCGGCCGACCCCCACTCACGAAGCCGAGTATGGAGCGCTGCGAGATATGCCACAGGCGGAGAACAGTCAGTTCTTTGGACAGCACAGAGCTTAAAGACATACATTATGAGGGCCTGCCTTCAAGACTACCATACTTAAGAACCAGAATTTAACATAATGACCAGAAAACAGAGTTTCGTTATATACTGTCCGTGACAGCAGATTGATACGTCGTCCTTATCAGGGGCACAAGAGTCAACAGATTAAAAAATATTAACAAAATTACGCTCCTTTATGTAATGGAAAACTTCATGAAGAAATCAGCATATATTAAAAGAATTCTTGGAATGTGTCAACTATCAGAGCAGCGTCATGGATTTATGTTCCAACCCTTCTCTTTAAAGATCAGTGAGGAGCCCATTGCCCAGCAGTGGGCTAATACATAAGACAGATCAAAAAGAATAAACTGAAGAAAAAATTAAAAGTATTATCTAAAATTACGTTAAAAACTGAGTTGGATAAAATTTCAAAGCAGAATTTTGTCCAATCACCATTCCAAACATATTATACAGAATTGACATAAGCTTTCAATTCAGAAGATTTATCTTCTGAATTAAAGTTCTTGAAACGTCTGATACTAGAAAACCTTATATGCAATTGATTATTATACCAGAGAGATAGTAAAACATTTGAATGATTAATGTAACAAAAAAAATATAATGTTTTGAAAAGAGTATCCCCCAAGTTTCTTTCTGGTTCTTATGGGTAGAAACAACTTTCAAAGGATTGATGAATTCGTAAATAATATTAGAGGATTCAATTGTAGTTGATAAAGTCAACATGGAAACTGTCTCCGAGTACAGCTCTGTCGGTGTCCAAAAGGTGTCAGTGAGCGGTGGTGTTAGCGCCTGGATTGTTACTTGAGTGTAATTATGTACATTGTAGACTTAGTCGTATCAAACTCGATCCCCAGTTTTTCGTGCAATACCCTTAGTTAAGTATTTATCCGTTTAGCCGTTTGTTAGCGATGTACAAACTTCTCCGGCACCGCGGACACAGCCCAAAGAACCTGTGCCCTTGATTATACGTTCAGAGGTCAGATTGGTGAGGCAGGAGATGGATATAGACA
Source organism: Morpho achilles (assembly GCA_947086495.1). Lineage (NCBI taxonomy): Eukaryota > Metazoa > Arthropoda > Insecta > Lepidoptera > Nymphalidae > Morpho > Morpho achilles. The sequence goes on along the minus strand of CAMTZB010000025.1, from coordinate 16,616,154 downwards.
CTATGCAACGTGATCATTAAAATACTGTCTTTTCACATAAGGTCCTAACTTAATAGAGGCTTAATATGGAGAAATAACAAATAAAGATAAAAAGCTTTTATCCAAATTTGATATCCTTACTTATAACCATTGAAGAGTTCCCTCGTCTGGCGCCATTATGGCAGCAGATCAGGTCATTCTTATATAACGTCCCAGTACGTATAATTTCAGCTCGACAGTACACCGGGAAGTGGGTTAAATTTAACTTGCAAGATTCCACCTTCACATACATACATTGCAAGTTAAAAAAATCTTATATAAAAAAGATGGAACCTCATATTTAAATATCTTTTATCTATTATCTACACATATATTTTCTACATAGAAATAGACATCGTTGTTTCAAATACGCTATTTCATCTCTGTCACATATACCTAAAGAGATGTCGCATCAGGCAATGATTCGTGTGTGGGAATGTATATTGTAATATATTAGAAAAAGTACGACCACCTTATGGTTTTATAACCATAATTATAAAATAATATTCATGATAATTATTATTGAAGGCTAGTTAACAAGTTGTAAACCGAACGCATTATCTCTGACAAAATCTTTGTAATTATAAGGGTATTGATTAAAGTTATTTTTAATCAAGAATTTTTACCTCCTGCCTCGCCATTATGACAAATAATCGCACCTCTAGATATAATTGTAAGATAAGTGAAAAAATTTAATTCGGAATAGTTAACGAGATTGGTACTAAATTAAATTCTATTGTAAATGTTGGACGCCTCTGGAGAATATAAAATTATATCGTGTCTTATCGTTTAACGTTTAAACGACTCAAAATTCATGAAGCGTTAGTCTCTATTGTATAATATATAATACCGTAAGCGTTAATTAGTGTACTTAGTTAATAAATTGTACTTACATTTGCGGGCTGAATCATATTTTTATTTATCTACTTATATTTTAACTATATATTTTTTGTCAATAAATTTTAAATCCAAAGGATTATTTATATATAAAATTGTCCCAACAGTTATTTTAATTTCTATTTTATTTTATTTTTCATTAAAAATAAGGCATCAACTTAACATCACGATTTGAAGGTAAATACAAAATCTACCACGCTTTCGAAATAATTAGTTTTTAAGCTACAATATAAAAACAAATCTAATACAGTGGAAACATGTATGGACAAAATAGCCAACGAAAGAAAGCAACGAATAAACAAACAAACTAAACGACCTATGTCTTGCCTAACAGTCTTAAATTAAGCGTATATATTTTATCTATTATAAATGTTCTTAATACTTAGCAATACATTTTGTACAGTCAAAGACAAAATATATCCAAATTTGTAGAATTAATTTATGTGACAAACAAAATATCACTTTCAATGACTTGTTTTTATGCTAATTTACTATGCTCTTTAACTATTCAAGTCTTTAAAATTTATTACATACATAAATAAATTCTTGACATAGTAAGTAACATAAGATATGATGCGAGAGGAGACAAATTTACCTATAAATACCTAAGTAAAGGTTATCGATACACATGTGTATTAGAAAAAAAATTAAACTTCATGTCGTCAGTTTATAAAACTCTCAACAAATAAACAAACTTATAAATTTTTTAAACATATACTTGTAGAAATAAAATATTGCATAAATTATAATTATCTTTTTTAAATTATCTGTGCATTATTTATATAAGAGTAATAAGGATGGTTATAATTTGTCCATCTAACACTCCTCCAAAAGCATTTTTACAATTATGTAGGTATACGTATATATATAAGTATGTATAAGATATAAAAGGTTATGGAGATTTATTTAGTTTGCTTGAAATTATCTTTAAATTATACTTTTGCCTTTGGCTGTACATCATAATCACACAATTTACAAGATTCTGTACTTACTTGTCATTTAAAATGACTTGTGATCAAAATGTTAAAATGTTTGTCTAATTCACTTCGTTAATACATTCCTTATTGTCTTTTTTATCTTCGTGTATTGTTGAGGTCATAAAAGAATTAGAGTGAATATATTATTATTTTATTTACCGCCAAAAACTTCTCGCCGATGGCCTAGTGATTCTGACCCTACTAAGTTTGTTGCATTAATCCAAGATGAAAATTATCGGGTCAATTTTCAGCAACATATTAAATCTTTTTTCCTTAAAGCAATGTGGCGTTGACGCTGTGATTTTATTTTAGAAAAAGTTACTTTTCTTTTCTTACTTTTAGCTCATTACGCAGGATATATTTTGTAGCATTACTCTCGCTTTGCCGTAGATTCCAGGATAATTTAATCTACAATGTATTCATTCTACATAATTTTGTATATTGATAAAATGATTTCGCATAGCCTCTGATATAAGACCAATACCGTATTCAATTGTACTTAACAGTAACTATAGAATTGTAATATATTTATTGAATTAAAGCGAATGGAATTAAGTAATTTACATTTCATCGCAATGCCTAAGATTATTTCGATGAATAAACAACAGTGTAAAACTATTTTTGTGTTTTATTTCTTTTGTTGATCGACATTTTTTAAGATATTAAAACAATAATAATAATGTAACAACGCCGCCTTGTCGCTACTGCAAGCAAGCAAGCAAGCCGTGACGTCACATCTTGCCACAGCCTTTCGCGCCATTTTGACGTGGGAGATGTGACAGCCGCTGTCATTAGCAGCTAGCCCGCGGATAGCGAATGAGAGTTTGCTTTGATTTCATTTTAGCATTTTTTATGAAAACAATAAAACTGATTTAGAATATTTCTTTTATTAATACTAGTAGTTTAGTTACAATAATAAAATAATTATATGGAACAATCACTCACCTCTTTCACTTCGGCGGATCACTTTGGGGACAAACGTGACCAACGACCGTGCGGTCGTCGGTCTCCAAAGTAACTCATTACTTGTTATAGGTGACATATAACTAGTAAATATACAACTTAACTTTTTGTAACTGAAGGAAAAAGGTAAAGAGCGACATTGTAGAGAGATGAGAGATGCTGTGCGGCACAGAGAGTAGAGTCGAAGGCGGAATTTTACATAATCGTTATTTGCATGCAGAGTTGATAAGTTGTTAAACAACAATAAATTGATGACTTTGTAGAAATCTGTTACACAAATAGGTTAGTTCATATAAATAAAATGTTACAACATGTTTTTAATACGACCTCCTTCATAGTTGGCGATTTATATGAAAAAGCATTGTGGCTGGCATATTATTATGTGTCATTCATTGAGTTGTTGCGAAAGAGTAAATGGGTTGACTCTGGGAAAACTGCTTTTTATTTATTGAATAAGTATAGCGGAGAAATACCGTCGCTTTTTATAAAAACATTGTCACCGTCAATGAAGTTACAAAAGGATAAACTGGTTAACTTTCGAGAAAACTGCTTCTTATTAATTGAATAAGTGTAAAGCTTAGGTTAGGTTAGGTTAGATTCATATTCAGACAATTTTGGAATACAATTTTTTTGTAGGAATATAAAGAGTCGTATTGCAAATTATTATAATTTTTTCGGAGAAGGAAAAAATCTTAAACAAAATTTTCTCAACTCTAAGTCCTAATACGAAAAAGAGCATCTTGAACAGTCAAGGCCCGTCTCGTGGTTTAAGATCAAAAACTCGAAGTTAGGAGAAACACTTTCATTATACGAAGCGACCATGAAGAAGAAAGGTGTTGAAATAAAACAACCATTTAAACGGGAACATGTAAATAGTACTTACAAATAAACTGTCAACCAGCAGACACTGAAATGCATTGTATAATAAAGCTTACAAATATATCTAGCGGCCTTACACTGACATATCTAAATAGAGATCAAAATAACATTAGCTGATCAACTATTAATATCAAATGTAAATTAAATATCCAAAAACGTGTAAAAAACGAAATAATTGATATATTGTTTACAACTGACACCCGCGATTACGTTCACCTTTTTACTGATTAAATATTTTAGTGATTAAATACCTAAATCAAAGAATCAGGCTTACTTAAGTCCATAGTAAATCAATTATGTAAATATTATTTTGCTATAATACTACTAATATTATAAATGCGAAAGTTTGTGAGTATGGATGTATATTTGTTACTCTATCACGGCGAATCCGCTGAACCAATATTGATAAAATTTGGCACTATTATTCCTTATACATCGGAATAACATATAGGCAATAGAAATCCTGTTATGTAATAGGATGACAGTAAAAAGCGCCATCTTTTATCAACCCATCACGCTACAACAGTTCACGCGAACGAAGTCGCGAAGTCGGAGTCTCGTGCGTACGCGCGCAGTGAACGGACGCGTATTGTGAACGTTATCGCTGCGCGTATCGTGTGAGACGCTAAGTTCGCCAGTTTCGGTTATCGCCCCTGCACCCCTGCCCCCGGCGTCAGTTGTACTCGCCGCGATCCGTGTCGCGGCTTGAGGAAGCGGTCGGCAGCGCATCGCGTGCACCTGCTTCGCCGAAGCTGTCCGGACACAGCGATCTACACCGCTTTTCATTGGAAAAGGTGATTGTAGACGTGCCCACTGTGACACCGCCGTCCTTCCTTCCCACGCGTGTGTGGTTTCCGTTCCCGCTCGCGGGCGCTTAGCTGGGCCTCCCCTAGGGGTCTCACCCGGCTGGGTTGCACGCGCCGAGGGAGTTCGGAGCCATACTCGCAAAGAAGTAGGCACTGTAAAGCACGCACGAATAATCGTGTACCATGTCCGGAAGGGGGGAGCCCCCCCCTAAGGACCAACGCATCAGGGGGGAGCGTCCCGCTTTCCCACACGCCGTCGTAAGGCGCGAGTTACGGAATGTCGTTCCGTTCGTGCCGACAGCGCCAGCACCAGCGCAACCAGCACCTCGTCCTCGCTTCCGGTCGATAACCGGCGAGCGACAGTCGTCGGAGCCCGCCACTTCACTAATCACGGCCGATGTATCTGAGTATACATCGGGCGTAGATGCGCCGAAGCGACCACGTGCCGACGACTCATCACCCGGGTCACAAGAGGGTGAAGATAAGCGTCCGAAGACGGACCGTTCACCGACGCCACTACCATCACCACAACCACCACCTGTGGAACCAGCGGGTTTAAAAACCTACGCTCGGCAACCAAAACCACTGCCCCCCGCGCCACAAGTAGTAACAGGAGGGCAGACCCACATTGCTGGTGAGACGCAGGAGTCAGACAGCTGGCCTGGTGACTCCACCAGTTACGCTGTTCTGGCCTCGCTGTCACCAATGGTGACGTCTCGCCCTCCCTCACCTCAAGCCGGACCCTCTGGTTACGCCGCAGCCGCCGCCGCACCGCCGTCGCCTCGAGCGCTTGAACAGCGCCAGGCTGAACAACAGCGCCAGCAACAACCAACTGTAGCAGGACCGAAGACAGCGCGGTCTGAATATCCCCCCATCACGGTGGAGTGCTTCCCAAATTGGACGAAGCACTTCAGCGCCATCAGGGGCAAACTAGGCCACGCACCCAATGCCCGTCCAATGGGCAAGGGGGTGCGATTCTTACCCAAGTCGGTGGAGGAGTTCAGAGTCCTCCAACGCTACATGGTTGACGCCGCTAAAGAAGACCCTACGATAGCTTGGTTTTGTTATAGCCCAGCGTCCACCCTGCCCACCAAGGTAGCTATCAGGGGGCTACCCCAAGACACCCCGCCGGAAGAAGTCGTAACGGCGCTGCGCACCCTTGGGTATCCGGCGGACCGAGCGAGGGCCCTCCCGGCGGTCAGAGGGCGGCACGGCTGCACATTCTTTGTGCAGCTGGAGCACTTGACCCATGAAGAGCTCGGTCACCTTTATCGCGAGACCGAGTTACTATCGATGCCCGGCCTCACTATTGAGGCCTGGAAGGGTGGACGTGGGCCACCACAGTGTCATCGCTGCCAACAGTTTGGCCATTCATCGGCCAACTGTCACCGGCCACCTAAATGTGTCCGCTGTGCAGGTGGGCACATATCCCAAGATTGTGATAGGGCCCTGGAAGAAGCTCCCAAGTGCAGGGGGGAGAGGGCAAGTTCCCCCCCCAACCACAACACCGGCCGGTCCGACAACCGCCGCTCCAGCAGCACGTCCCGCAGTAGCCGTACGTGCCGCCTCCGCCCCCACCGCACTCAGTAGCGCCCCTCCGACGCCCGCCGTGTTTACGGCAGGGACGAATGTGCGTCCGGAGGGAGCGCACGGTGTACCGACGGTGCCCCCACCGACGACGCTCCAGCCGCCGGCTAACGTCCCAACAGCCAGAGGGGAACCGCTGGCGGGGAAAAAGAAAAGAAATCGGCGCAGGCGCAGGCAGCCGAGGCCCGCTAACGTCGAGCCCGCCGCCGCGTCCACACCGCATCCTCAGCCGCCAACATCGTCATCACTGGCGCCACAACCCATAACTGCCGAGGCGCCGAGAAGCCGCGGCCTCCGATTAACTTCGAGCGATGCGGAGCCACAAGTGCCGCAACATCTAACTTCCCTCCCGCCACCCTCAGCACAGGACTCGGGCATAAATAACATTGTCCGGGTCCTCATTGAGGCGCTAATGGCAGCGCTCACAACTTACCTGGCAACCAGGGACGTCGTCGGTGCCATCACGGCGGCTATAACCCAATTTGGGCGGTCGTATCAATGACCGCCCTAAGAATCTTATATTGGAATCCGGGCGGCATAAGAGGTCACGTCCGTGAGCTAACTTTACTCGCCCAGTCGCAGGACGTCCACGTTATCCTCCTGGGCGAAACTAAACTCACGGATAGCGTCGAGCTCCGCGTGCCCAACTACTTCGTGTATCGTCGCGACGAAGTCTCTCCCCGGGGCCACCCGTACAGAGGTACGGCCGCTCTGGTGCGGAGGGACATCATACATGAGGAGTTGGAGCACACCCCGTTCAGTAGCACTCGCACACAGGGAGTGCGAGTCAACGTAGGGAACGAAGAGCTCCGTATCTATGCCGCCTACAAACCACCCGGACTGACCTTTTGCAACACGGATGTCGGGACCATCTTCGCACAGCAGGGACCCGCAGTGATCATGGGCGATCTCAACGCGAAACATCACGCGTGGGGATCGCGAATTATCACTGCGGACGGGAGGCGCCTGCACGAAGATAGCGTGAGGAGCGGGTACGGTGTGGTGGGTCCAGGAGCGCCGACCCACATACCCACCGACCCGCGCGCCCAGCCGGACGTCATCGACATCGTGTTGCACCACAGACTCGACCACCCGTTTGATGTCGAGGTCCTCTACGATCTCGACACCCAACACCTACCGGTTTTGGTCACCCTAGCCACCCAGGGAGGCTTCCTAGTGCCCCGCCCGCCGCGCATGCGGACTAACTGGGAGCGCTACACCGCCGAGCTCGCCGGGCTTGAGCTAGCAGGCCCGATCACCACCCCTTCGGAAGTCGACGATGCTGCTGCACTCGTCACCGAGGCGATCATCGCCGCCAAGGTAGCAGCGACCACCACCACGTCGACTTCACCACACACCAACCGAAGGAAGGACCTGCCAAGCTCGCTCCGCTGCATGCTCAGACGGAAGCGCACCCTGCGCCGCCTATGGGCCCGCACTCGTTGCCCCAGGGTGAAGGCTGACTTGAACCGGCTTGCAGAGAAAATCGCGCGTGCCATAGTCGCTCTCGACGAGGCGCGGTGGGAGTATACCGTCGATCGAGCGACGGAACATGACACAGCGCTGTACTCTCTCTGCAAGCAACTTACCGGACACGACACCCCCGTTTACCCGCTGCTCGATGGTGCGGGTAAACGCACCTACGCCGCCAAGGATCGTGCTGAGATTCTGGCGGACCACCTGGAAAAGACTTTTACGCCCAACGCCCCCAACACCTCCAACCTCCACGTCATCCATCATCACGCGGCTGTCCAGGACAAACTGGAGAGGTTCCTGTCGGCCCCTACACCGCCGCTCCGGGGAGAGGACTTCATCTCCCTGTCAGAGCTGCGGTCGGTCGCTGCTCGCCTTGACAAGCGAAAAGCGCCAGGCTCCGACGGAATCACCAACGCCGCGCTGATGCTGCTGCCCCGAACGGGTCTCGTAGCGCTCACGAGACTGTTCAATGGAGTACTCCGCACCGGCCACTTCCCAGAGGCGTGGAAGACCGGGAAGATCATAGTTCTTCCCAAGCCGGGGAAGGACCGCCGCCTGCCTGGAAGCTACCGGCCGATCACCCTGCTCTCGCACATAGCCAAGCTGTTCGAGCGTCTGCTGCTGCGTCGAGTCACGCCTCACCTGCCCCTGCGCGAGGAGCAGTTTGGATTCCGCAGCGGCCACTCGACGACGCTCCAGCTGGCGAGGGTCATTAACCACCTGACCAGTGAGCGGAACAACGGGCGCTACACCGTGGGGGTCTTTCTCGACATCGAGAAGGCTTTCGATCGCGTGTGGCACGCCGGGCTCCTGGTCAAGATCCTGGATACCACCATGCCGCCTGCTTATGTGCGAGTGCTGGCGTCATTCCTTAGCGGCCGTAGCTTTTACGTGGCAGTGGATGGTGCCGAATCCCAACCACGCACCATCCAAGCCGGAGTACCCCAGGGCAGTTGTATATCGCCGCGCTTATACGCGGCGTATACGGATCACATCCCCACCCTGCGCCACCATCTGCGGGAAGGGGAGGAGGACGTGCTGTTGTCGCTCTTCGCTGACGACAGCGCGTATTTCGCGTCGTCCTACCACCAGATCGTCGCCACTAACCGCATGCAGCGTCTGCTGGACTTGTTGCCGGAATGGCTGGACAAGTGGAGAATGGCCGTCAACGTCGGGAAGACGGCCGCTTTGCTGACCAGTCGCTCCAAGCCGCTACGTCAACTCACTCTGCGAGGCCAGGACGTAGAGTGGAAGACCACAGTGAGGTTCTTGGGGTGTGAGTTGGACCGCAGCCTGCGCATGGTCCCCATGGTGAACCGTGCCGTGGGCCAAGCTGCTGCTGCCAGGTCCCAGCTCCACACGCTGTTCACATCCCATCTACCTGTCACCACCAAACTGCGGGTCTACGGTGCCTACGTCCGCTCGCGCTTGACGTATGCGGCACCCGCCTGGTACGCACTATGTTCAGCGTACCAGAGGCGAAGACTTCAAGTCCAGCAGAATCGCTGCCTGCGAATGATCGTAGGAGCCCCGAGGTATGTGCGGAACGACGTCGTGCACAGAGACACCCAAATGCCGACCGTGGAGGAGTTCGTTCGTCGCCTTGCGCGCCGACTGTTCGCGCGAGCGGACAACAGTGCGCACGTTCACCTTCACGGCATCGCGCCACTCCACGCACGACCACCCGAGGGGCGTTCCCTGCCTCGCGAGCTCCTGCGATCACCGTCACCGCGGCCCGACACGGACGACGACGGCGACGACGAGGACGACGCGACGGGCGAGAGGGCGACACCACCGGATACGACACAACCACCCGAACGAAACACCACTACCACCGGACGAGACACCCCCGATTTGGACATCGCGGTCTGGGAGCTACCACTCCTAGGCCCCCCCACCGAACCCGACAACCCTTAGGTCACCTAGGTGACCTGGGCCTACGGCCCGAACATAGTCCAGGCCATTAAAGCCTGCGAGGACCGGCCCGGGCAAAGAGGTTCGCCTCGAGGCCCGTACCCCGCCTACCCCCAAGGGTATGCGAGATGACCCCCCTGTGACGAAGTCGCGGGTAAAAGTCTGCAATAAATGAACATATTTGTAAGGTTAAACGTACTTTCATACTAGATACATGCAGGATTCGGAAAACACTTATGCACACCACCAATAACACAACAATACAAAACAATTTTTACTGCACATATTCTCTACCACAATCTCAATAATCTCTTCGCCCCTTCAACGTGTAGTGTATTATTGTGTTATTGGTGGTTGGTAGTGCATGACTTATTTATTAAAACTGATATTAAATCGAGACCAAAATTAAGATTATTTTAGTAGTTAAATTGATGCGGATTTAATGATTAATATGATTTAAATTGATTGAGTTAAATCTATATTCATAAACTGGCGTTTAAAAATAGTTTACACGTCTGATATATAATCTATTTTACGAGTGAAGTTCAGAATATTTGACTAATTTTAAATTTTATATAATTATTAAACTCTAATGTATTCACAATCTCTATTTAGACATGTTCGTTACAATACAATTTAGCAATAGATCCATATTCTTAAAACTACGTTAAAATATTTAGGCGAAATAAAAATATTTTCTTTAGTGACTTTTGTGTAAAACCTCAGAAAATTGATCACCTAGAAACTTTAAACAGTGAATATTATGTCAAATATTAAAAAATAGTTAATAAATTTTTAGTAAAACAGATATAAGAAATTTTTGGTTCCAAAAAACAAAAATCATGTTCTTTGCAGAATAATAGGAATTATTTATTGAAGTTTGCACAATGGCATACTGTAATTACTAAATGTAATACTTTTTTTAATATTTTATGGGCAACTATGTGACATAGTAGCTATTCCATTTACTTTTCTTTGAACACAAAAACATATATTTTGTATTTTTCATTGATCGACGTTTCTAGATTATCCATTTTGAGTAACTACGAAGCAAGGGAAATCGACATAAGTCCAAATGTTTCCGCAAATATAATACAAGATGGCGCTAGTTACACCATGAAGGTTTATATATCATTTTCATTAATTAATTCCTTGATATCTCAACTCAGCTTCCTTCAGTATATTACAAATAGCCTAGTATCATGCTCATATATTAACGACATATCAATTGCCACTATTTCAGTTGACTCTTAAACTAAGTCGATCCCCCTTGCTCTCCGTAATCTAAAACAACACCAGTTGCACGTTTTATATATCTTCAATATTACACTCCAAAATACTCTATAGCTACACCATAATACTTCAGGCCTATTATGTCAAACTCTTTTACATCCAATTTTTGAAATTTTACAGGAGGATTTTAATTCCTATGGTAATGAAATTAATTTTCTGAGATACTATAGTACTGATTAAATTGATGTGAGCAAATATTTCAGGTATTTCAGCGCGGAAACGCTGCCAGCATTCTTGGGACCATTCCACGTGGGCATGATTTGTATCGTCCGAGCGTGTAAGTAATTTAAGATAGCAAATAAGAGGCAAATTATCCAACTTTGGGCTTGACTAGGATTAGCGTAACATCAAAATTTGTCCGGCTATTTTAACCTACATTTAACGGGTTTTGAAACATAATTTTAGCCAGAGCATTTTGGTGAGGACATTGACACAAAAAAATTAACTGGTTTTGACATAACAGGCTTCACTTAACACATTATTGTAACCGTCTTTTGTTGCGTTTATATATAAATTATCTTAAGTACATAATGCATAAGAGACCGCTCTAATATAAAAGTCCTTTAGCAATTATAATCTTTTTACTTTTAGCCCAAAAACTGATCCAAATTTAACGATTTCAATATATTAATATCTTATTTTAGATCTTTTAAAATACTTATAATTTAACCTTTGACAATTTATAAACTAAAAGAATTTAACTTGCTTTGGACATAATTTTGACTTGACTCACATTCCTTTAAAAGAACGATGTATTCTTAAACATGTCATAAAATCTCGCACCTTTACAACAAAATTTTGGAATTTTATTTCATTTTTGGGTGGAGATGTACTCAAAATTATACGACCCAACCAGACCCTAGGTGTTTTGCTTACAACTCTCCTAGAATTTAGCTTTATTTTGCGCTAACTTCTGAAATATTATATCCAAAACTACTCTGTAAATAATTGATTTTTTCAAAATCTACTTAACGGAGTTTTTTGCGGTTTTTACTAAAAGCTAGTGCATTTCGAGGGGGTTTAGGATAACAGTACATTATCCGGAAGAGATCAATTCAATTTAACAAACAAAAAACTTTGACAGATTGAATTTCAATTGAAGTGATCTAAGTAGTTTTTTGCCGTTTCAAGCATTTTGAAGATTCAACTTATCCAAATGTAAATTTATAGCATAGAGAACACAAAGTCTATGTATACTAATATCATAAAGAGGAAAAATTTGTATGTATGTTTGTAATGTTTTCACACAAAAACTACTGGACCGATTTCAAAAATTCTTTCACCATTGGAAAGCTGCAACTTTACTGAGCAACATAGGCTATATTACATTTTAGAAAAAATTGGGATTCGTTATAAAAATGTAATAAGGTGTATAAAAAGAAAATTACGCGGATGAAACCGCGGGATATTACTAGTTATTTAATAGATGAAAAATTAACTATTTTAAAAAGTTTATACCTAAAACTCACACAAAAATATTAACACATCAATAATAAATATCCCCATCCTGATTTTAATGTTAGCTAACTTTTGTTTTAAAGGTGCGATTTATACAAAAATACAAACGGTATATTCGAATATTATAGGATTCTTTAGTTTAAAATAAACATTCGAAAATATATTCATAAGTTCATATGGCAACGTAAAACTTAATATAACAGTAACTGCAAAAGCAATACAGTAAAAAAATACACTTTACAAACATCGAATAATATAATAAAACAATATTAAATACACGGTAAAACTTCGGAACACCATAGAAATGTTAACAACGCGAAAATAGCGCTGTTAATTCAGCATCTAAACCGGAAACGAAAATAAAATAACGCGATATAAGATGCTAATAAATCCAAAAAGTTCGAATATTCATTATGTACAGGTTTTTATAATCAAATTGTGCGTTCTGCTTTAGACTTGTTTTTAGGGGCATAGAACCTCTCTCTATTGTTGAAGAGTTTGGAGCTAAAAACCACCACACTGCTCCAATACGGATTGGTAGTTTACAAATATTCCCAGAATTCTTTAAAATTATGGTCTCTTTACAATGTTTACCTTCGGATAAAAACGTGTGATAAATTCCAAATACGTATTAGAACAAAAATTAATTGGTGCATGCCCACGGTTTGAACCCGTGATCTTCTAGAGACAGTCGTACGATCTCCACGCTGGACTATCACAGCTTACCTTTGCCTTTATACAATTTCGGAAAACAAAAGTACGCCTATTAACGAAGCTTAATATATGGGACACTTACACACGGTCGCCCGTACCCAAATTAACTAACTTAATACTTGTGTTATGGTAGACAGACAACTGGTGAATATATACTTATATATTTTTTAAATACATACTTAAATACAAATACAATAATATTATTTAAAATCATGTAAAAGACATAAATAAAAAATATAATATAATCAGCAACTGACATCGCTAGAACACCATCGAGCCTTAAAGAAAGCAGGCTGAAACGATACCGGCATGGGAAATCTATGGTTAACCCAATACCGTTAATTCCCAGACGAGAAACTTTTTAATCCCTTGGCAGTTTACTACCATGTATTTATTATTGATTAATAACAATTAATAACAGGTGGCCCTCAGTAGTCAGTCTTGGCTGGCCCCTCCATGTCCTGGGAGCTTCTCACCATCAGGTAGTAGCTGTTCACGCACAGGATGCAGTAAGCCAGCGCGCCTGAACATTATCAAATGAGAGCTAGTCATTTTTTTACTCTTTTATGGTTTATACTTAACTTATACTTTCAATATTCATTGCTTATTCTATAATTTTATGATTCATTTAAATTTTATACTTTCATGATTCATACTTATTTTATACTTTTATGACTCATTCTTATTTTATACTTTCACTATTTATGCTTAATCTATAATTTATGATGTGTTCAAATTTTATACTTTTAACATACATGCTTATTCTATAATTGTATGATTCATTTAAATTTTATACTTTCACGATTTATACTTATTCTATACTTTTATGATTCGTTCTAATTTATATTTTCAATATTGATTCTTATTCTATACTTTTATGATACATTTTAATTTTATACTTTCACGATTTATACTTATTCTATACTTTTATGATTCAAATTTAATTTATACTTTAATGATTCATTCTGTTTTATACTTTCACGTTTCTGAATTTAAAAGGAAAATAGACAACCTTTGATCAATGCTACATGAATTATATTTTAACCCTTTACCTCCATGCGGTAAGGGTGTATGGGTGTGTACTATTTAATAACTCCTGTAAACATTAATTTACCACAGTTATAAATTAATAAATAGTAATTTGAATTCATGTTTAGGTACCTATATGGATTGACTCACCAAAGAACAGTATCCCTTCGAGGAAGGACAGGAATATGTCGGAGCCGGTGGCGTTGAAGCCGAAGGTCATGGAGGCGACCACGTAGCCCAGCGCCGCCACGTACAGCACTATCATCATCCACACCCACGTGCGGAGTGCCGTGGTGTTCCTCTGGAGACGGAATAGAAAACCAGGATCCAATCAGAAGTGAGTCAATAGCTCATATGCACTTGCCACGTATAGTGTATCAAATTAATTCAAAAAGTAAATATTATAGTGTTGTTATTATTGTGTTAACGTATGGCGCCGAGACGTGGACACTGACGGCGGGACTAGTCCACAAGTTTAAAGTCGCTCAACGTGCTATGGAGCGACCTATGCTCGGAGTGTCTCTCAAGGATAAAATCAGAAATGAGATTATCCGCGAGAGAACCAGAGTAACCGACATAGCTAGCAGAACAAGCAAGCTGAAGTGGCAGTGGGCCGTTCATGTCTGTCGCAGGACTGATGGCCGTTGGAGCAAAAGAGCCCTGGAGTGGAGACCGCGTCTTGGCAAACGCAGTGTAGGGCGCCCACCGTCTCGCTGGACCGACGATATCCGATATACGGTTGTCGGGGCCAGGTGGATGCGCATTGCGGAGAACCGGGATGTCTGGCGCAGACATGGGGAAGCCTATGTCCAGCAGTGGACTGACGGATTGATGGATGGATGGAAATATTATAATAAGCTTTTTACAAGCACTTCTGAATCGTCGAGTATCAATTCGATTTAATAATGCTACAGCTGAATTAGAATTACAGCTTAGGAAGGCCCAAACTAACATGGTGGACCAGTGTGGCCAACACATTAAAATTGAAGGGTTTAAAGGACAAACTATGACAAGTCATCACGGCGCGACAAAATTAGGAGAGCCGACCATACCTAATGTGGGAACGAGCGAAGAGAAAGAAGAATGCTACAACTGGTTCGGAATGTTGCTCTTACAGAGAAGAACCAGCAAGAAACTCGGCGGACAGTCTATTAAACTTTTTAAATTTACATTATTAGACTGCTATGTTGTATGAAGTCGAAAGGATTTTCAAACCCAAGCATTTTTATTTATTTAATTGCTTATAAGATACCGATACAATTTGCTTATGCTAGTAGTAGTAGTAATAATCGCAGAATAATTCGGAAAAGGGTTTGTCAACACTTGTGCTAGGGAATACCTGTGTTACAAGTGCTGACACCTTCCCAAACATCACAAGTTATATTTCTGATAAGGAGTTATTTAATAATAATAATTAAAACGTGTAATTAAAGTTATTATCCAAATAATCTTCAATTTTGTAATATGTTTTACTTATAAGCATAGTTCTTACACTTGTTTTAAACTTTTCTGTAGATATGTATAATATGGATTGCGGAATTTTATTGTAGAAGCGAGTACTACGAATGATTTGGTAACTCTGCTAAGTCGCGACGCAGGAGTCCAAAGTATTTGATGAACTCTGGTATATCTATGATACATTTTACATAAATTTATTTAAACTTTTCTGTAGGTAAGCAGTGAGAGGCATTAGAAACCGCATTGAAATAACATCAGCCTTGGTCAAATGTTGCCATTCGGTTACCTTAATAGCAGCAAACAGCAGTAAGGCAGCCAGCAATACGTGCACCACGGATATGACCGTCACCACCACGATGATGGTGTACCAGGTGGTGTACAAGTGGTCCTCACTGTCCTCCACGGTGCCGATGTAGGAGCGCGCGTCCTCAGCAAATATCGAACACACTATCATGAGCATCAGGGATATTATCTGGAAGAAATACATTATAATATTAAAATAAAAGATATTTGACAAGTCTTCATTCTTCTTCCCTTATCCCACTCTAACTAGGGTCGTCATAACATTTTTTTAACGTGACAACGTCTTAAATTAGGTTGCGGCTTGGAGTCACTCATGAAAAAGTGTAACGCCCGCTCACGTCTGTTACGATGAGTCACCGAACGGAAGAGAGGCCCGCCGGACTGGCGAATGTCTTGCGTCTATCTCCCACTACAATCCATCACATTTAAAAAGACGTTGTCACGTAAAATCTTTGGCCGTAAAACCGACTTTACAGGCAACCGTTTTTTCTCTTCCATTTTATCGCATTTGCATCTTTAGTCAAGACTAGTACTGCGTTGTTTTACGTCGATTTAATCCGTAAAATTAGCATAATGTGCAGTAATTACAATGGCCTTAGGATAAATTTTATGAAAAGCATAAAAAATTTCATCAATCATTTTTTTCCGAATATGTCTCGTTGCTTCGTTACTGAAGTCAATATTTGTCTAGCTGAAACGATTAGATACAGTCAGAGGTGTATGTTATTTACTCGTATCTCGTTTTAGAGATCTTTGCTATTTATATTTTGGCAATATAGGTCTATGGATACATTATTATTTGTCTCCAATATTACTATTCAATATTACTCAAACAATATAGCTGCAAGTGCGTAACTGATTTTAATGAATTATAATATAATTAACATCAATTAATGATCGGTGATAATCAACTTTGGTATGCTGCTAAAAATCGAATGGGATTACGAATCGATATTTTATATAAACCCAAAACACCTATGCAAATGTTAAATAATCCAAAAACTAATCTTATGAGGCCGATTCAGGGATGAATCAGTCTGTTGCAGGTTTCAACATACTTTATATGTAATTTTATTTTAATGAATGTATTGAAATCGTAGAACAAACAACAACAGTGTATTTCTGTTGATATTATGTTACGCTATCTGTCCGTATCGCGGTAGTAGAAAAGAGATCAAGGGTAACAATTATACGCCCACTATGTTAGTCACAATAACTTTTTATTATAGACAATATTCTGTTAATCGTTCAATGAAAACTTTAGCCGTGTGGTATCGGGTTGAGTAGAATAGACCACCTTTTTTTACTCAGGTGTCATAAAAGGCGATTAAGGTAAGTCGACCCGCCGTGTGGTATCCGTCTGAGTAGACGGATACCCTCAACCCTAATAGACTACCCTCATTCATACCGAGATGTCGTAAAATATGACTAAGGAAAGTTGATGTCAGGCAGGTGGCCGGTCGTAAAATACGTAGGAGGATAGTTCAATGAAGACTTAATTAATCGTCCGTGATTATTTTACTCCCTACCGGACAATGTGGATATTCGTTAAGATCCTATTCTTTAAAAAATAAAACCTACTATTACTCCGGCAGTCTATGGTTATTTGGACATAGAAATTCAAGCTTACCAGCACACTTTTGCAATGCGTAGGTGACACCTATCACAAGAAGTATCCATAGATACAGTTATACAGTTTACCTTATGATGTTTTACAAAACTAAAACGCACTATTATGCTAAAATATTGCTTAAAGGTTATTAGTTTTTATACAATTATCATTTTATGCTGCACTGGTCGAACTAGAGACCCATTTGGTAAGTGTCATATAGCCTTACCGTTCGAGTATCACAGCTCTTTATGTACGGGATTTACTCGTTAAAAAATGAATATCGCCCCATCCAGAGAATAAAGTTACATGTCCCATATATAAGCATAGGAAATGTGACTTTATTCTTCGAATGGGGCGATAAAATGTAAAGTATAGATGGAAAATGTCCAAATATACGAAAAACTTCGTGTATATTTATATGCTTGCCTGGGTTGGTGCGCGCGCGCGTGTTACCGTGGGACTTGAAAATCTCAAAAAAATATCAAATATGTCATTTCAGTGCACAAAATCTCGTAGACTTCATTCAATCCGTTGGAGCCAGAGGTTCTAACTAGGTAAAAATTACACACACGCATACAAAATATGCCTTTATATATAAGTACGATAATAACTTACCAAATGTGCCAATCCGATGAGTTTAGTCCCAGCTTCCAGGCCGAAACAGCAGCAGAACGAGGTGATATGCGGCACTCCCATCTTGGCACCAGCTCTCTGATCCCTGGAAAAAGAACATCATTATCTTAATATCTTTATAATGCTTATGAATGAATGAAAAAAGAAATTATAATTAGGTCAAAAGTTCATAGAAAAAACTTAAGTACGGCCCATTACTATAGCGCTGCTTGGCTTTTCATAAAAAACATAGTTTAAAATCCAAAACAAAGAATAGTTATTAATTTACTTAGTAGCCGGATAAGGTAAAGTTTTATGTAAATCGATCACAACAGCACGCAAACAAATAGTTATTTATTTATTAGGAACATCCAAAAGCAGTTAAACATTAAAACATTTAACTAAATTAAGTACACCACAAAAGGGATTAATTAAATGCACTATTAAAATAAGTTTTTAAAATTATATGTAATGTATATTTTTAGTGCGATTGACTGTAAATAAAATTTTACAAAAAAAAAATGAGAAATTCATCAAATTATTGTATTGTCTAGTTCCCGATAAGTTTGATTTGAATCTAAGCGTTCAAATAGCATCAAAATCGAGTTCAAAAGAGTAGTTTACATACAAACATACATACCTACAGTGGAAACTAATACAAAACATGTAAAAATAAATAAAAATTACTAACTCGTTGGTGTCCGTCTGCATCTCGTCAGGGACGTGCGGTTTGTGCATTTGATAGATGAGATAGATTCAAGTTTATCGAGTACAAAACAATCAAAAGCAGTACCATTATCGCGGGCTTCTAAATAAAACACAGTTCTAAGTTATAAGCTTATAGCGATTTTCTTTTAAAGCTTCGATTGCATATTGTTATTTTTATTGCAAATAACCTGTGCTTGCGGCTTTGCCCGCGTGGAAATCAGTGTATTTATATATAATTTTGACCATAAAAGTACTTATTGTGGTTTAATCATAAGAGATAGAGACGTGCTGTCGCGGATTTTTTTGTAGTATTTTTGTAGATCTATAATTCTCTAGAACATTACTTTAGTGTATATCAGTTAATTTATGCGGCGCACGCGCCTAAAGCCGAGCAGGCGAGTATTTTTACAACAGCGTGATCTCTTGAACACAATTTACATTAAGCTGTAATGTACTGTTCACTCAAACCTTCCGGAAGAATTGTTCTACCTTTTAGTAATAACCGTACAAAAATCTTGTTAAACTAGTCTTTGTTTTATAATAAGTATAGAAACGCCGTGTGGTATCCAGCTGAATCGAATAGTACCACCCTCATTACCGAGGTGTCGTAAAAGGAGTCTAAGATAAGTTGACCCACCGTGTGGTATCCGGAAGTATAGACATTGCATTTAGGGGTAGGTTAGGTTAGGAGGGATAAAAATCATGACCAAACGAGTGTTAAACATAAATGTGGATGTTGCTAGAGAGAGGCGAAAAAGAGACTGATGGATTTTGTGAAATATGATATTCATATAAAAGGAGCAATGTGCATTTTCATTTACAGCTGCAAACAACCTCTTTATGCTGCTCAGAAAATTTATCTTAAGGCCATTGTAGTTACTGCACATTATGCTAATTTTACGGATTAAATGGACGTAAAACAACGCAGTACTAGTCTTGACTACTAAAGATGCAAATGCGGTAAAACATCCGAATTATAACATCTTTTTTTTACAGACTATACATAATTTCATAGTATTACGATATGAGCCGAATGATTTTGTTTCGCGATTTAAATACCCACTAAAAATAAAGGCAATGTATGAATATATATTTTTTTTTTCGGAATCTCGGAAACGGCTTCAACGATTTTCCTGAAATTCTGCTTATAGAAGGTTTTGGGGGAGAATAATCAATCTAACTAGGTTTTATTTTTTTTTTAATTCGTTTTATTCCTGTCTTAAGGGATTAAAAAATACTAAAATTTACATTGAATATATTAAACATACTATTTTTGCCGTAAATTGTCAAATCAGCGTAGCTTATTCGGGGAACGGGTGGTCTTGAGAAGTGAAGTACCTAGGATCGTGCCTCATCCACCCAATTATTTTTTTCTTTTTTTTTAAAGTTTCTTATTTTTTATTTTGTAAAAAATTACCTAGCAAGGCTCAGTCAACCAAGTACTACAATCCTAAAAGGTGATTCAGAATTGCCAATAGACATTTCATCTCATAACTTATACCACAACTAATGGCAGAGGCCCGTCAAGGCCATCATACTGCTTTTTTAACTGTTGTCTGAGAATAGATAGATATAGGATGCTTCGATATATATATTTAATGTGGTTGTTCCATTTTTAGACAAGCTAATTCAAGGTTTATGTTATGTTAAGCCACTACTTAGTGCGCACCAACTTAAGTGATAGAAAAAAAAGACAGTAAGATTGTTAAGGAGATTAATTTGATGCAATCGATATCATCTTAGAATTTAATTAATTTTTTCTTTTTTTGTTTCGTTTACAGAAAATATTTTTGTTCTTTTTACTTATTAACATCATTTGCTTATATTTTTATGTATTTTTTTTTATGTAAATTGTTTAATAATTTTTTGGTGCATGCTGTGACACCTTCATAACTACATGTTAAAATATTTTTTATGACTATTTTTATTATACGTAAGTTTTATATATAGCAACTACTGGATGTCCATATAAATAAATAAAAACCCTTAATTATTTACACCTATGTATTTATCCTCTGTTCTCGAAAGAACAAACGGCTTTCAGCTTGATATATAAGCTTCAGTTGCACCAAATACTTTCACATTTATATCCTGTTATATCTCAAAACTCATTCAATTTTACATCAGGCTGTATAGTGTTGGATTAACAAATTAAAACTAGGTCTGATTAAACCTAACAATAGATATCCAGTATTACAAGAAATAAGTGCATACTCATTATCCTCCTGCCCTTATCCCAACGGCTTAACACGTTATAAACATGTTGTCACATGATCAGGCTACGTATTTTACGACCGGCCGCCTGCCTGACGTGAACTTACCTTAGTCGTATTTTACGACACCTCGGTAAGAAAGTGGGTGGTCTATTTTACTCAACCGTATACCACACGGCGGGTCGATTTACCTTAGTCGCCTTTTATGACATCTCGGTAAGAAATTAGGGTGGTCTATTCTACTCAACCGGATACCACAAGGCATATATTTTAAGCCTAACATTAAGATTAAAATGCTTATGCTGCACCATAAAATTTAAATTAATATCTTACTAGCTATTGCAAAGTTAAAACAAACCAAAATATTAGAAGTAAAAGCTAATAACAAACTGAACCATAGCAACATGTGGCCACAACGACTTCACAAGACAGACATTAAATAACAAAATTTTGATTCTGGAGACAGGTTGGATTACTGTTGAATATCATTAATTATTTTTGTCAAATAACAAGACTGGCCTTTATTACTCACACTCTACCAAGAAAAAATAAATGGTGTATCAAAAAATATAAAAAAAATATATGGATATATGGCATATTAATACAACTCTTTAGACTTCCTATAACAATATTCATATGCAAATGCTATCTAAATGTGTAATTCTGTTATAAAAAATATCATCATCAGCAGTGGATATATCTTCTAGTCAAGCACTAACTTGTGAAACATATCAGAAGACTTATAAAATATATTTATAAACAAACAGAATGTTAAATGTTACCAAAACTGACCTTGTTGATTGACTAAAATGCAAAAGTAAAAAATACTATCTAAGCTAATGCTAGCCAAACCTATTAAGGTTTATGAAACTAAATGATTTCAGAGTAATATGGGACATTACTATTAAAAGTTATGTGGTCTATGGGATAACTTATCAAACAAAATTTATTGTATTAGGTACACAAAACTATAGAAACAAAGTATATTCTCTTTTATATTATTATATACTATATAATTAATGTTAAATACAAATATAACTTAAATATAAATATAACTATAGCTGTGGTAGCCCAGCGGTAACACGGTGCGACTTTTTCAAGGAGGTCACAGGTTCAGACCAGGTGAGAGAAAGAAGAAAAAATACGGATAATATAGAGAAAAAGAAAAAGTTTATATGAAATTAACTATTTA
The DNA here is from genome assembly GCA_947086495.1 of Morpho achilles. Classification (NCBI taxonomy): domain Eukaryota; kingdom Metazoa; phylum Arthropoda; class Insecta; order Lepidoptera; family Nymphalidae; genus Morpho; species Morpho achilles. The sequence continues at coordinate 16,594,045 of CAMTZB010000025.1, read as the reverse complement.
ATCTTTTAATTAAAACTTATGTGTCTAATGGACAATAGTACTTTATCACACTCCTTTTGCATTCCTAGAGATTTCTGGAGATATGTGTAACCTACCAATACGCACTGGAGCAGCATGGTAGGTCTTAGCTCCAATCCTTCTCTCCAAAAATGGAGAGAAGAGGCCTATTCACAGTAGTGGGATATTAACAGGCCGCTACTTACTTACTTACTTATAAATATAACTTAAGTTTATTTTTAAGCTTAAAAAGAACTCATATTTTATCTTTCAATACTCAAATATCTATTAGTATAAAAAAAGAGGTGAGTAAATAAAGTATTCTATATGTCAAGTACTATGCCTGTTTTACCTATACAAAAAAGAAACAAAATGAGAATAATTGAATGAGCAAATATTGTAGACTTTATTTCATATAAATATACATAAAGTTATTATACTTAAAAATACAAGGCACACACACATTTAAAATTACTTCACTCCCTTATTTGACAGTCAATTTTTAATTTGATTTAAGCTGTTAATAATGCAGTGTTAATATTACTTACTGATGTTACTAACCGATAGCACACTACTTAACTATAAGATGTATACAGAGATTTGAGTAACATCCCATTCAGATATATTATATGGATGTAGATATACTACCTATTCTGTTGAAAACATCATCAAGAGATAATTCCTTGCTTCATTAGAATCTTAAAAGTCAAATCAAACTGTGTACATTATTTTTATATTTTAATTGTCACTGATTCCCCAAAATAATCATTATTTATCATGTAATAGCAATTTAATAGCTTTATATTTCCACTATAAATATTTTTTTAAATAAATAATTAATCAGGTACAAAATAGTAATTACTACTAATTAGAACCTTATTTTAGAAATGTATCTCACTTTCTTTAAACCCCAATAGGCAAGTAAGGCATATTGTTTTCTTCTTCAAGAAATGTTGCCTAAATAAAGCAAACATCTAGACGTTTTATTGGTTTGTTTACTCTTAAACTTTATGATTTAATTTGTGTTATTAGCCAGGCCACTATCCAAATGACTATATATTTAGCTATCGCAATTAATATTTATTGTTAATTATTATACGTAATTTTGTATGACTTTTAAATCGAGTATTTATATTTACCTTTACTTAAAGTCGATCTCTTTTGTAAAAACTTTGCTCAGAAGCTAAATTGTTTATACACTATTGCTCTTCAAGTCACTTGTTTCTGTATTAATTATAAGTCAATACACATTTTCAACATGAATACTTCTTTTTGTTTAGATTTGTAAAACAAAATCGTACAACCAGTCTGGTTTTCAGATTGATATTGAATGTTAATTCAAGAGAGAGCGAGATAGCCGTTATCCAAGCGTTATAGCGCCTTGAAAGAAGAGGTAAGAAATATAAACATGATGTAGTTATTACGTCAGATTGTATGACGTTTGACGTACGGGTTTTCATAATGATCATTTTCCATGAAACTATAATAGTATGTCATTAAAAACTATTTAAAAATCGATAGAATAAATTAAAACAACATATTTGTTTTATTATTTATTATCCTCAAAATTAACATACATTATAATAAATATTGTATACTTATTAAACATACTTTACAGAATCAAAGTAACAAGGTACATACCTAGTTAACATATTTTAGTTCCAAAATATTGTCAGTACAAATCATTAAATAAGGTTCTAGAGTGTTTGAATAGCGTTAGTTGTAAAAAAAAATAACTTGTAACTAAAATGATGGACAAGATGTAATCAAAAACTAGATATATTATATGACTTTTACTTGCTTATTTATAAAGTTTAAGTTAAATTTTGCTAAAATATATCATATATTTTTCAGTAGGTATCTCTGCTCACTGATAGAATGGTCCTATTTTTATATTTTCTGTTTTCAAATTTGATTGGTTTTTTTCTTATTTAATACTACGAGGTATGTTTTAATCAAATAATGCAACTTTATTTTACATGGCTTCCTAATAACTTATTGAAGATGATAGATCAATTAACTCTGACACACAGGCTTTTGTGTAAAATCCTTTAGTTATGTCAGTATCAGCTCAAACAGCTTGATCTTTCGTTCGGACCGGCTGGTATATCCGGCCTGAGCGCTGGAACATTCGTTCGTCATCTTCGTACATGATCTGCTTGTGTCGACTGTGGACTATCAGTATACAATACACAGATATACCTGAAACAAAGGGAAATTACATGTTTTTCCATGTACGGTTACATGTTTTCATGTTTAATCATTCAAACCGTTTCCCTACACTGGGATTAAGCATTTATCCTTGTACCTACAGTGTCCCCAAATAGTTTATAGTTTTCAAAATATTTTTTACATAAAAGTAGCTGTCCGGCCACGCGTTGCTGTAGCCCAGTTTGGTTTTGAATTCCCTTCCAAACATAACTCAAAAGTTTAAGAAAAATGGTCCGACTGTCACAAAACTTTACTTTGACTGGGGCATTCTAAAGATAGTCTGGGAATTTCATTAAAATCGGTCCAGAGTCCATAAAGACATACAGACAAACATTCATTTTTACATATTAGATTAAGTTAAATATTTGAAACTATTCATTGAAAACAATTTTTTATTAGATTTTTCGCACTATTTTGATTCTTTATTCGAGCCGTGTGGTATCAGGCCGTGGAGCTCTGTAGAATAGACAACCCTCATTTCTTACCGAAGTATCGTAAAAGGCGATTAAGGTAAGTCGACCCGCCATGTGGTATCAGGCTGGGTGAATAGACCTCCCTCAATTCTTACCGAGCCGTCGTAAGAGGCGATTAAGGGAAGCTATCGTCAAGCAGGCGGCCAAGCGTAAAATACGTAGCCAAATCATATGACAACATGTTTATAACATCTCGTGTCGACCCTACTTAGAGTGGTATAAAGGTAGGAGGACGATGAATTTGATTTATTCTTTTTTTGTAGTACCTACAGTATTACAAGAAATATACATAGTAGGTATGTCATAACGAAGCTCACTTTAATAGCGATTATAAATTCTCTTGTTTGTTTTTAATATCTACGGAATGACATCATACAGTCGAGACGATCTCGACCTTGCGACGAGACCATAGTCGTTGCCAAAACCGCTTTTTTTAAAGCATACATAGACGATCGAATATTGCACAAAACCTTCCAGTGTTTCCCTCGCTAGCAATGCGTGAACACTGTTTCACAGTTTGCCTCGTAGTCTATTGTAATTGAGTAAATTGGTATTACCTGCACAATTAATGTTCAAAAAAAAGGTATAGACAATATTTTATCTTTAAGAGATTACAGTTATAAATTCAAAATCAAATAATTGTTCATTCAAATTGCCTTTTACAAGCACTTTCGATTCGTCAAATTACAATGAAGCTACGACTGGTTCGACAAAGTGCTCGTACCGAAAAGAACTTGCAAGAACTTGGCGGTCACTCTTTTCAAAATAAATATTTCAATAATATATAATTGTTCATAAATCAAAAATTAAAATATAATCCAGTTCGCAGCTGTTCGCAATTATCATTAAAAGAAACTAAGAAAAGATATTCTTAAAGCTAATTATACCAATAATTAAATTATTTTGCTATAATCCGCGAAGAAATATAAATATAAAGATAGAAAGAAAAAAATATAAAGATAATTCTTCGCGGATTATAGCAAAATAATTTTATTATTACTTTTGTATTATGGATCTCCGCAAAGTAACGCCTAATTCTATAAATTGCTTATTATACCGTTGAAGAATATGTTCAACGGTATAATAAGCTTTAAGAATATCTTTTTTTTTGAACTTGTGTAAATGCAAGTCAAAAATAGAATTGTATTATAAAAATGTAGCCCACAAACGAATAATAATTAATAGCAATTGGATCCCCTAGCGGACTAACACGTCTTCCACACGAACAGATTTATTCGGGGCGCACAAATATCGATGATATTCTTAGCAATTGAACAAACTGAACCGATATTAATAAAAAGAAAGAAGTACTGTACGCTACATAATCGAATATAGTTTGTGGGCGAACAGATCTTGAGGCACTATATTCGATCGTCTATGTATGCTTTAAGCGATTTATTATAGTTTTACTTCTAGTTCTACGTGAAGGTCTTCTTTCTCATTCTGAAAAGGACATTGGGACATTATAAAGGGAGGTTGGATTATCAAATATTTAAACAATAAATAGGTATGTGAATATATGTACATCCTAGAATTTCTCGTGCGATTAGCAAAACTTAAATTGACTAAAAATACGTGATTAAATCTTACATTAGTAGTGTATACTAAGGAAGAATGTGATTTGGATATTTCTTATAGAGACTCATTTCCAGCAGTTATCTTAAATTGGTTGGAAAAGAAAGAGGAAATAATACTTTGTATTATAGTACCTGGGTGACAGAAGCTTGCTTAGTAGGTAATTTTATTGCAAGATAAAAAAAGATGAAACTTGAAAAATAAGAAAAAATAATTGGGCGGATGGAGCACGATACTAGATATTTTCACTTCTCTAAACCGCCCGTTCTCCAAATGAGCTTTCGTGACTTTACAATTGACAGCAAAAATAGTCTTTTGTATTCAATCTAAATATTAGCATTTTTTCAGTGCCTAAAAAGAGGTACAGAACGACATTTTTTAAATAAAACCTAACTAGATTGATTCCCCCAGCAAACCCATCTACATGCTGAATTTCATGAAAATCGTTGGAGCCGTTTCCAAGCATCACAAAAATATATATATACAAGATTAAATATTAAAGATTCTGTCATTCCATATAATATCTGTAAGAGTTTCACGGGGCACTCCACTGGAGCATTAATGTTGAAATTTGGTACAATTAAAGTTTACATACCGAGTCGATATATAGGAAAATAATCTTGTTTTTCCTTCGGATTTATAAGAAATTACTCATACAATTTGTGTACTTCAAGCCAATATGTGATGTAATCGTGTAGAGGAATACTGACATGCTCTCGTGAGGTGCACGATGATAACTACAGCTTCCACCTCCAGCATCTCGCCCGTGTCTTGGAGGATAAGGCTGATGCCTGTGAGGCACATTGTGAAGAAAATGGCAGTCAGGATCCCAGTGACGATCGTCCATGGCAGCGTCAACGATGCAAGTTTCTAGAGGAGATGAAATGCGGAATCAGATTCCAATCAGGAATTTCTTTAACCCTATTTTAAAAAAAGTAACAGTTTCACAATTAAAGTAATTGTGCTACTGAATTATAAGTATATTGGTGACCAAAACGTAATTAAAAAATTTTTTAGCATTTTTGTTTTTACTTAAGAATGTATATAATAAAATGTAATATATTTGAGGTCAGTTGCCGCGCTTGTTCACGCTATCAAATAATTAGTATTTAAGCTTTCAATGAATTATCTATTACAATTAATTAATCAATCTAAATCTATCAAACAAAGACAGGTTCAATTGTATTAGTAGATTGTAATGACAAAGAAGAAAAAGAAAGAAATTAACCTTTATTGAAGTCTTGAAGAAAATACATTAATATTTCATGCATATTTGAGCTTCAAGCTAAGGTTCAGCGCCGATTTTCAACTGAAACCCTCTGATGATGACATATTGCTTACGTCACGGTTGCCGTCATAATCAATAAGAAAAAACTAGTAGGTATTGACACCTTCTTTCATACCTTGTGCGCTGCCACGATGAGTAGTATGGAGCACAGTAAGGTGATTCCGCTGACTGCAGCTGCTGTGATGTAGAGGACGTATTTGTGACCAGAGACAGTACCGTTGCGGCCGAGAGGAACCAGCGTCACCAGAAGACTATAGCCTAATAGTTCTAGAAGTGACCACACCTGTAGATTATAGACAACATGACATTGATGAATGGACAGTAACAAAAGTAACAATAATTATTTTTTATAATACGTGATAAAGTAAATATAAATAAATGAAATAGATGTATATAAAGTCTGCGTTGCGATTTTGTCGTGGAGTCTATCTCCTGATGATGCTTCGGTTGCGAGCGGTGTATAAACTACTGCACTGTCTCACTAGGATGATATATAATTAAAGACTATGCTAGTTAGAAGTCGATTTTTTTACAAAATATTAAAACCTATATACATATATAAAATAATCTCATGACAATAGCAAAAACTCTTAGTATACTAATAGATTTATATCCATAATTTTCTATATGTAACCGATGTATTTCGATAGATGGCGGTGACTGTTCTGTTTGTATTGTGTTTATACAAGCGGAACGAGTGTCTAGTTTGTGATAGTGAACGTGTGTGTAGGTGGAGGTTTGTGCATGTATTTTATACATCCTGCATGTATCAGGTATGAAAACGGATAGTCCACTATACATTTAGGATTATATATATTTTCTATTTTACTTTATCGCGGATTACAGCAAAATAATTTTATTATTACTTTTGCACAGAGTTTTTTACTTGAACATTGAAAATTTGTAAAAAAAAAACATTATAGAGTTTACAAACTAGAATAGAACCAACTTAAAACGTGTCTATCAACAATAGAGAAAGCAAACGAGACTTCTTATCCGTCTCTACATAAAAAGTATGTATAATTAGAGAAATATATAAGTACTATATGAGTTACCTCTCCCCTCTCATTATTTGTTACACTCTCACTTACACTTAAAATGGACTATACTAACTCTATAGAAAACATAGTGAACGATTTGTTTGACGCTAGTGTGTAGAGATAAAACAACATTGAACATGTGTAGTAAATTAATATTTGCTAAGGCTTGATCTGCAGGCGACAGCGCGGCGCCGACGGCATCATAAACTATGGGCATATAGACAGATATAAGATTTAGTAAATAAAACGTTCACGACTTATCATTTAGATTAATAAAAACGCAGTACCTACCTGGTTGACCGAACCTTGCTCGGTAATTTTTTTCAAAATAAAAAAAAACTTCAAAAGAAATAAATAATTAGTAGTGGGGCTCGATCCTAGGTATTTTCATTTCTTGAGACCAATCATTCCCTTGAATAAGCTACGCTGACTTGACAGTATGCCAAAAGTAGTGTTTTATATTATATTCAATGTAAATTTTTGAATTTTTTAATGCCTAAAAACAGGGACGGAACGAATTTTTTTATTTAAATATTAAAGATACTTTATACTATATGTCAGTCTGGTTTGGTTTGAAAATTAACGGTTTAAAAATTTCTCCGGTCGCCAACAAATTGTACTTAATCATCAGTTGGGTCATAAGCTAAAGATTCTGAAAAATTCATTAAAATTGGTCCAGCTCTTTGGAGTCTATAATGGACATACAGACAATAAAGCAGACATGAATAACAGCAAATGAATATTATATTTTTGGAGACATTAAACGAATGTAAAGGAATCCATTAAAAACAAATTAAATTCAACTACCCATACTTATTATAAAACAAAGTATCTGAAAGCTGTCTGCCGTATCCGTCCGTATTATAAGAAGTAAGGACCAACTTTTTAATAATTTCATTTCGACTCCAGCCTTCGATAATCTAGAGAGAGAGAGAGAGAATATTATCACATAGTACATCCCTAATTTGTAGTACAATACGGTAGCGTATGCACTCGCGGTATCATCAGATAAACAATGTCTTCAAGGTTAACACGTCATAGCTCACATATGGAGTTAATTGAATTACTTTTAGACGGTTTATTAATATCGTCCAGTCCAGATATAATTACATAATATGAACTGAATCCACTTCTTCTAACCATATTTATAATACCATACCTAAATATTGAAACTTTCTTAGAAAGACACAGAATATACTCCTCAACAAAATTTAATCATTTTGGTGGACATCTTGTAAGAGTATGTTCAATTTCCTGTTTAATTAATATTGGTGTTGACATTAACCGAACAAACATAAACAATTTAATGTTTTATTTAGATGTTTGTCTAAGTTCTGATTTCAATTATATTTTAGATATTTTTTTTGCATTGGTTACTTGTTAAAATTATATTATATTAAAGATATTGATTGAAATAAAAATATTATTACTTACTCACAATTTTGCAATACACGAACTTCTATTTTATAACGTATAATACCGTATTAGTATAAGTATTATCCGCACTCGAACAGCGTGGTAGGTCTTAGCTCCAAACCTTTTCACCAAAAACGGAGAGAAGAGGCCTATTCTCAGCAGTTGGATAGTAACAGGCCGCTACTTACTTACTTTACAAATATCTTTTGTGACCGAATAAGGTTCACTAAGTAAATAACGGCTTGTTGTTATATTTTTGAGGATGGGCGCCCTCTCTCCTTTTTTAAGAGTTAGACAGAAACCAACCGCCCTACAGCAATGCGGATTGGTGTGTTACATGAATCATAGAAATTCTCTCGGCTTATGTAAATTTCCTCACGATATTTTCATTCACAGAAAAGCGTGTGATAAATTGCAAATATCAATTACGCACACAAGGTTTAATAGAAAAACTCATTGGTATGGGATAAGAACTCAAGACTCCTCAGAAAGAGTCACACGATTGCACCATTAAACTATCATATGTTCCTTACTTTGCGGATAATACTCTTTCTTACACCAAAGAAGTAAACAAGTCATTCAAAAGAAGTTTGGTAAAATTTTTAAAACATTGGTAAAACGGTTGACCTAACCTGGCCCCTTCTTCCTTTATAGTAAAGGTGTCACAAAATGCTAAATAAGTGTCACTAAATACTTCATTGGGCCTTTCGCATTAAACACATGACGTCTTCAAAAAGTCATCACTAAATTTAGCACTCACCGTATAAACATATCCTATGACCAAAGTCCCTGTGTGCAAACTAACACAACAGCAACACTTTTTCACCATCGGCACACCCATCCTTAACGACTTGGGATAAGAGCTAATTTCCTAACCATCGAACTATCTAACGAAGATACACAGAGTTAGATTTATTGAAATTTTCATAGCGTGTTATTTAAGCGAATTTCGCACTATCACTATCGCACAAGAAACTAGTATAGCGTATCGAATTGCTTTGGCGATTAAACAGCGAATGCTATTTCTCTTTGTTTGCCTTATCAATACGGTGAGATGTGACTAAGCGGTTTGATAAGGAATAATCAGATATGAATTATATGCTATGGTATTGTCAAACGATTGCATGTGCCGCCATTGTCGTATTCATTTATTTGTATGTATGTTAAGGTGGAATCTTGCAAGTTAAATTTGACCCAATTCCCGGATTAAGCTGAAATTTTATATTCTGGTCCAGTTCCGGTGACTATGCATATTTGTGAAGCTTGATTTGATTCTGGCCAGGATTGGATCCAGCGGGATCACTCCTTAACGTTTAACAATAGGGACATGAATGAGAGATTGTTGATAAAAGGTTCTTTTTAAAGCTTTTTTAACTTAACTTGTTTATATAGTTTTCTTTTTTTTTACTTATGATGATATGGAGACCGATCCATTTAAAAGTTAAAAATATTTTACAAATGAATTTCAATAAAATAAAATTTCCGTTAGGTAAGTAATTATTTAAAATTATACATGTATATTTACCAGTTGTCTGTCACCCATAACCCAAGTTTTACGATATTTTATTTTGGTGACGAAAGGACATATATAAAAAGCAGCAATAAGTAAGTATTTTATTATATTTTTCGGTAGAACAACTCAATTACAATTATATTTAACCATTCCATTAGAATTATTCGTTTATTTTCGAAGTTTCGTAATACAAAAAATACTGTAAATATTATTTTGTTATAATCCACGATTAGAAAACCGTGATTTCTATTGCAGTGCTACAATTTCTTAATTTCATTGATATTGGTTTAGTTTTCTAGCAATGATAGCGTAACACACGTATAGTAAAGTATAGTAAAGTATAGTAAAAAACTCCCTTTATAAATAAAGCTGGCTGGCTGAAGATGGAATATCGCCGACAATTACATTTTGCATCGCTTCTATTTAACTTGGTAAAGTTCAAGCTCCCACCCTATTTGTATAAAAAGCTCCGTTGGATGGGAGATGCAAGTACCGAGTGCAGAACGAGAGCAGCAGGTTGTTTGCTCAGTACGCAACGGCATAGACACGCATGTTTCCGTGGGAGTTTCCGATATAATGCAACAAAATGCTGGAATAACTTGCCTCCTCCCTTTCGTTGTTTGAATACATCTCTTAATTTTAAGATGAAACTTAAGTCGCATTATATCAATATTCAAACATCAGTCGCGTAAAATATTGAAAATATGGAATCTGTGTAATAATAGAGTTCATTTAAATTTTAACAGCATTTTGTTCTATTATGTTCACAAAACTCATCAATATTGACCCAGTGGATTTTACCCGTAAGATAATTATTTAAGTTAGTTTAAGTTATTTTTATTTCATATTTTTAAAATGCCCTGTACAAAAAATATTGTCACTTATTTACTGTACATAATGTGTTAATAAGTTATTGAACAGTGCCATCTGTGCCGTCATTTAGTGAACGGAGGCCACCGAAAATCAGCAATGGGTTTGCATTGCCGACCCTGTTAGTCTGAGTGGCTATCCCTTTCTTCGTCACACCGCTGCACATTTTTACTTTGTTATAATAATTGCGTTTGTTTTGCACAAAGTTTGTTCATTTGTATATATATTTTATACAAATGTTTACGACATTTGTCAAATTATCATTTTAATTTGTATTGGTTGCTTGATGTTTTTTTCTTTTTTTTTTGTTTTTTAATCTTATAATGTTATTGTGTTAAGGTGTGTTGATGAATAAAGATTTATAAATAAATAAATAAATAAATAAATAAATAGTATACTATAACTTATATACCGGGATAAAATATAGGACAAAGAAATCCTATATTTCCTTCTAAAACGTTAAAAAACTTAAATATATTTCTAAAATTGACGCAGATAAAGTCGCGGGTATCTCTAGTAAGGAATAAAATTAATTCCATAGAAACTCCTATTATTAAAGTTATCTTCATTCTTCTTGAAATAATATTTGCTATTATATTTTTTCAGGATATCGTAAAAAAATTATAAGACGGCAAAATATTATATTACTATACCCCGCGATTAAAGTAAATCTACGTAATTCTAAATATTGTAGTATGCATTATGATAGCTGACACATATTTGGTAACCGCACGTAGCACAAAAAACCATCACCAAAATCACAATCAAAATAATCTTTATTCAAGTAAGTTACAAGCACTTTTGAATTGTCAAGGATCAATTAGACTTAATGAAGGAGGAAATGACAATATTCCGAACCAGGTGTAGCACCTGGTTTGGAATATTGTTCTTACTGAGAAGAACCCAAAAGAAACTCGGCAGTCAATAATCTGTTTGAAGCTGAAAGGATTTTCAAATCCAAGCATTTTTAATATTCAAATAATCTTCAATGTAATACACTTTACCTATAAGCGCAGTTCCTACATTTGTTTTAAACTGTTCTATAGATAAGTCTTTTATGGATTGCTGAATTTTATTGTAGAAGCGAGTACCGAGACCAACGAATGATTTGCTAACTCTGCTGAGTCGCGACACAGGAATCACAAGCTTTTGTGACCTTTAGTATATTTACGACACCTCGGTAACAAATGAGGTATACGATTAAAAGTAAAGTAACACATAATATGTTATTGAGGATATTTTAAAAACAAAGTGGACGCGTATAAAAAGGGTATTACATATTTCTAAGCGCCAATTTCTCGATAACAAATTGGAATGCATTAACAATCATAACAAACGTCTTATAAGCTACTAATTTCACAATACCACGGATATTAGTATTGTTAAAGATATTTTATCAAGCAGATAGGGATTATCGTTCACGATATCGCAGAATTTCAATTAATAACAAGTTAGTCGTAACTAATCTGCCTTTCGTAAAACACTTTAAAAGAAGGTATCGTGACACTTTATAACATAAAGTCGATTAATTATTAAATGAAAGAGAACAGTAAAATTAAATGCACATGTTATATTTTAATAAATTTAATGTGTTTTAAAGAAATACTTAAGTTATAGTTTTATTAGTGCTAGTAAGCATGTGTTTTGACCTTAGGACATGCTGTTTTTGTGCAAATTTAGATGTAGGTTCGAAGTTAATTTCTATCATCAACTTGGTAAGTTAATACTCCGAATAAGCAAATTTATTATAATATAATGTGAATGCAAATTTTTATATATAGTAATGAAAATATTATTTTACTATAATCCGTGATAAAAGAAAATATATGTAATGCTAAATCTAGAGTGTACTATCCGTTATTATACTTGATATATGCAAAAGTTGTAAAAACTCATGCACTGCCCGCCACCAAAAACACAACGATACACAAATTCAAATTCAAAATATTCTTTATTCAAATAAACTTGCACACAAGTGCTTTTTAATCGTCAAGTCCACTGCTGGTTCGGAAAGCTGTTCCTACCGAGAAGAGCCACCAAGAAACTCGGCGGTTACTCTTTTTTTAATATAATTCTTAATACTAGTTACATTAGTTATTACTGTCTTGTACAGTGTCGAAGAGTAACTACGTCCACGCATTTTTATCATCCAAGTATTCCTCAATAGTATAGCAGGCTTTCTCTATTAGCCTTTTATTTATAGTTTTATCAAATTGCTGTAATGGCAAAGCTAAAATTGATTGCGGAATTTTATTATAGAATCCAATATCCAAACCCACAAACAACTTACGCAATAATTCATCACAACAATCTCAAAAATTGTTTCGCCCCGTAACTTCGTCGTAAGGTCGTAAAAGCATCGTCAGGAGAAAGACTTCACGAGGAAATCGCAAAGCTAAGTGATTTTACAAAAAACTGTAACAGCCCAGCGGTGAGATTGTGTGATTCTTTCCAAAGGGTCACGGGTTCAAACCCCGGGCAGGCACCTATGAGTTTTTTTTGTTAAAAACTTATCTGCCTAATTGAGAATTAGACAATTTTTTCACGCTTTTCGGTGAAGGAAAACATCGTGAAGGAACCTACATATTTCTAAAGAATTCTAGAGTTATGAGTACCTACCAATCCAATACCTATGCGGATGTAGCTTTTAGTAGCGTTGCTTAAAAGTGTTTACAGAGAATGTTAAAGCGGCTTTAATCATGACATAAATACAGACAAGTTATGCGATATTTTCTATGCAACATCAACGCGTCGTCGATTGAGTCTCCTGTTTTCCACTTGATCAAGCGATTAATGTCCAGCAGATGCGGAGTCGCAACTGCAAAACCATCGCACCCCAAACCTCAAATCTCCAAAACGAGAAATCTATTTGTACAACCTTAATCTTAAGTATGAATGACAGACTAACAAATTATGATAATAACAACCGCTTATCACTTATCCGGTGTAATAAATACTTCATATAGTTTTATCTCCCGTTATTTAATATCAATACAAGTACGCACGCGTACAATTGTTCGACATTGATTTGAATTAAGGATTACCTTTCAATTATGTATTGTGCAACGTAATTTGATATCTTAATCTGTGTTTGATTGATGATTAGCAAAAACCCCCTTCCAGGTGATTGTATAGAGCTATTAAAGAATGTAGGATAAGGAATTATCTATACGCAATATGACACGAAGATACGGTTCCTCAGTATACAAATGAAATTCTAATAAAATAAAAAAAAGAAAAAAGTAAGTAACGGCCTGTTACTATCCCACTGCTGAGAATAGGCCTCTTCTCTCCGTTTTGGGAGAGAAGAATTGGAGCTAAGACCTACCACGCTGCTCCAATGCGGATTGGTAGGTTACACATACCTCCAGAATTCTCTAGTGATATGCAGGTTTCCTCACGATGTTTTCCTTCACCGAAAAGCGTGTGATAAATTGCAATTATCAATTAGACACATAAGTTTTAAGAAAAAAACTCATTGGTGTCTGCCCGGGTTCGAACCCGCGATCGTCTCTAGAGATTCACACGGTCGCACCGCTGGGCCATCACAGCTTAAAAATTCTAATTTTCTAAATTAGAAATTCTAATAATCTTTATTCAAATAAGGTCTTTTAAGCACTTAGAATCGTCAATCAATATGATTAATGAAGCTACATCTGGTTCGGAATGTTGCTCTTACCGAGAAGAACCAGAAAGAAATTCGGCGGTAAATCTTTTAAACATTTTCAATTTTACATTATTAAATCGCAATCCTGTATGAAGCTAAACGAATTTTCAAATCCAGGCATTTTTATGATCTAAATGAACTTCAATTTTGTTATAAGCTTTACGTATAAGCATATCTCTTATATTTAATTTAAAACTTTCTACTTTTTACTAAGCATAATAAGCAAAAGGACATAATAAGAAAAAAAAAACATAGAAGGATGGATGTTTAATTATATTTTGTATAAGTCAAATTAAAAAATGTTTTACCAAAATTTCATTTCTCTACTGTTAACCGTTGAGGAGTTGCTTCTTCTGGAGACTATCCTGGCAGCAGCATCACGTCATGCTTATCAGAAACATGCATTATCATCGAGACCAATGTATAAAATTTCAGCAAAATCGGACTCCGGGAAGTGGGTCTAATTTAACTTGCAAGATTCCTTCACACACATACATTTGAACCGATTAGTATATAACCAAGATTGTTTGGGTATTGCTTCGCTTTGCGATTTTGTCATGGAGTCTATCTCCTGATGATGCTTCGGTTGCGGGGCGAAACGATTGCTGAGTTTGTGACAGTGAACGTGTGTAGTGCTTGTGTATTGTGGAGGCGATGGTGGCGGTTTGTGCATGTGTTTTTACGAATCCTGCATGTATCAGTTATGGATAGTCTACTCTACATTTAGTATTATATATATTTTCTATTTTACTTCATCGCAGATTATAGCGAAATAAATTTATTATAACTTTTGTATTATTCTCCACAAAGTAACGCCTAATTCTATAAATTATGTTTTGGTGTGAGTTTAGATATTAAATTAATAATTTTCAGATTTTGTCAGTGGTGATTTCCATGGTGTACGGCACGGCGGCCATGATGCCAGCACCCGTCGCCGAAGACAGGAAGATCGTGTATGCAGTCATCGCCACTATAGCCATGTTCCAGCTGGTTATAGGGTGCCTACTTATCTACGGTGTATATGGGGTAATATACTATGAGGAAGCTTTTTAATTTACTTAGGTACTTAGCCTACCTAAGTAACTAGTTATTTCATTATTGCAGCCACATACATCTGTATAAATTAAGACGTAGATCGCATGCGCCGAGAATTTCAAAGTAGTTAAGGTGATTTAGGAAGGAGGGATAGGGATAAGAGCAGCAGAATTTCGGGGGAAATTTCTTCGACTTTCTCAAAATTCGATACCTAACCTAGATATAAAATCCCTAAAGCGATTCTATAAGCTTGTATTGTATAAACATATTGAAACTTTGAATACATAACTCTTTCAGTTTCAGTTTCACTATCCAGACTCCATTGCCTTAAAGATTTACCCAATTTTGTTCTTAAATGAAATCATTTCATATATTCAACTTAAATATGAGGTTCCAACACTACATTTTATAATAAATAATATTTAGGTGATTTTAAAGAGGCAGACATTTAGCAATAAGGAGTTCAAATAAAAAAAGTTGTGAGATATTATTATACCAGTGCTGTTTCTCTTGTTCCTTGATTGGACTTAGAGCCATTACGCTGTTGATCGGTCGGAGGATGTTACACGCCCAGGAAATCTCCAGAAATATACCAGTTTAAAAAAAAAATCTATATCCTGACTTGTCACCATATGTATATATCAATTAAGCATGCAAACCTGTACATATACTAGTAGCAGCCTTCATCTTTTAGCCTCACCAAATGGTCACCCCATCACACGGTGCCGGTTCTCTACCTTTTGTGTCTAAAGTTCCCCAAACAATGAACCCAGCTAGCATCATCATATGTATCAAGGGGTATAAAAAAACTGGCTATCCTTATACCTATATAGGACCCGGACAAGCTCAAATATGTCGGGTGACGGTAGTCTGTCTCCGCCACTAGCAGCGTGGCAGAGCACTGTCAGGTTTCTAGTCGGTGCGAGTCCGACATACCCACGGCTCGTCCCTGTCGAGAGGTGATGACCCATAATGGGTTTTTCTGACAAAAAAAACCCAATATAATGCCATGAGTAAAGGTTTCTATAAATAAACTATAAATACCACTTACGAAACCTGTCAAAAAGACAGCGTAATCTGACGTGGTGAATTTCCTATTCGTAAAACAAAATAATCATTAGTTTTTAATCTACATCAAGATTACGATGTAATTATGTTATTCAGCTACCGTAAAATATAAGATTAGACGCGTTAAATTCCTGATAATAATAGATATAGATTGTAATTGATTAATTCTTCTCCTCTACTTGTTTTCCACTGACTGTGGAGACAGTTGTAGCAGCTCCATGGGAGCTTAAAAAGGTCGTCTGCTTATGTAGAGAAGGGTCTGCAAACACTGCGTTTTCCAATAAAATCCCTTACCAGGAACGTAACGCCCATTGCTTCTTGGCCTGTGCCTTATATATTGTAACTTTAGCTCACGTGACAATATCGGCAGTTTCGGATATTCTACGTATTTCGTACTTTCTGATTTGATCTCTTGATAGAATAAGAATAGATATAAGAATATCTTACGGCTCTTGCTTAATACTCCATAATCAATTTTAGCCAATGCCGTTGCAGCAGTTTAAAATAATTGTTATAAATATTACATAAATGATAAAAATACGTGGATTGAGCTGCTCTTCGACCTTACATAAGATGGCATTAATGGAATGTAACTAGTAATAAGAATTATATTTAAAAAGAGAAACTGGTGAGTTTTTGCTGTCTGTTTTAGATAGCTGCAATTTCTCGAACCTGCAGTAGAGTTGGACAGTCCAAAAGCACTTGTTTACAAATTAACTTCATCATCATCTTCAACCGATGGACGTCTACTGCTAGACATTGGTCTCTAAATGAGATCAAACGTATCTAAATGAGTGCTGTTTGGATCCAGCGGCTCTCCGCGACCCTTTTGAGGTCGTCAGTCCACCTCGCAGGCGAGACACCCTACGATGTGGACAATATTTTGAATTTGAATAACCCGATCCGTTAATTAAAATTATGCTCACACTTTGTTTACTATGAACTATTACAGAAGAGACCATGGTTGATATTACCATGGTTAATCACCAGCTGGGTTTACTGCGTGACGCTGATCGCGCTGTCCGTGTTCGGGACGATCCTCATCTCACTGCAGTACGCGGTGGGGACGGAGACCGCCAACGAGGTCAGCACCATGGCTTCGATCTACTGCATCTATGGAGGTACATAGAACTCATTATACGCTTTCGCTTTAAAAGCTGTGACATTGCCGTGTAGAATAGACGACCCTCTTTTATTACCGAGGTTTTTATTAAAAGGCGACTCAGGTAAGTCGACCCGCCGCACCGTGTGCTATCCAGCTGAGTAGAATAGACCATCCATATTTCTTACCGAGGTGTCGTAAAAGGCGACTAACGTAAATCGACCCAACGTGTGGTATCGGGTTGAGTTGAATAGACCACCATCTTTCTTAGCGAAATGTCGTAAAATATGACTAAGGTAATTCGACGTCAGGCAGGCGGCCGGTCGTATAATACGTAGCCCCCACTCCAGGATAATGGGATAAGGGATAAGGGGATAAGGGCAGGAGGATGATTTAAAAGCTTTGACAGCTGACGGAATGATTAAGCAACGTCGAGGGTGCAAAATGCCGAGCGTAGAGTGCAAAAGCTCTACTAGGGCAGAAAGTCATCCCAAAAGTGGTTAGTCTTACATCTTCGGGATTGTAAAAAGCTGCAACTGACCAACTACAGAAAACTAGGACCTCGTCTTTCTTGCTTTCCTATTACCAATCGTGCTATATATATTTTAATAGAAAACTTTTCTATTTCCAGTCAAGTTATATATAATTGAATGGAAGACTTTTCTATTTCCAGTCGAGTTATATTTATTGTAATGTAAAGCTTTTCTATTTCCAGTACAGTTATATATATTTTAATGTAAAGCTTTTCTATTTCCAGTACAGTTATATATATTTTAATGTAAAGCTTTTCTATTTCCAGTACAGTTATATATATTTTAATGTAAAGCTTTTCTATTTCCAGTACAGTTATATATATTTTAATGTAAAGCTTTTCTATTTCCAGTACAGTTACATATATTTTAATGTAAAGCTTTTCTATTTCCAGTACAGTTATATATATTTTAATGTAAAGCTTTTCTTTTCCAGTACAGTTATATATATTTTAATGTAAAGCTTTTCTATTTCCAGCACAGTTATATATATTTTAATGTAAAGCTTTTCTATTTTCAGTCGTGTTATATATATTTTAATGGAAGGCCTTTCTATTTCCAGTAGAGTTATATATAATTTAATGGACGGCCTTGCTATATCTAGTTGAGTTATATTTATTTTAATGGAAGGCTTTTCTATTTTCAGTCGTGTTATACTACTTCACATTAGTAGTAAAAAGTCGTCGGCAGGAAATGCTCTACGTCTCAACGGAGTCATCCAAACGTCTGATGGGTGGAAACTCGTATAAATAATAAAGTATTTATTATTAAGATGAGACAAGATAAAGAAGTGACTTAAAGGAATATAATAACCAGAGAAGATAGCAAATATTAGAGTTGCGAGACTGTAATGGCGCTAAAAACCTTGTTCAGCCGATTAAAGTTGGAGTCTCAAAACGTTTAATATGCTACGACGCTGTGAGGAATTGATACTGGCATTCATTTTATTTCCTTTCTTATGATTTTAAATACAAATTATCTCTTTTAAGTGGTCTTCAAATCACTTGTTTATGATTAAACGCCCTTTGCTTTTCACCTACAGTTTATGTGCGTTTTTATTTTTTGTATTTTACTGTGAGCAATTATTTTTTTCTATATTATCATCATATGTAGTTTTGTTTATCTTAAACACTGTTTAGCCCTTTGTATTTTTATTCTGAGTGTCTGTGTGTTATTGTTAAAGATGCTTACTTGTGTTTGAATAAGATGTTAAAAATTATAAGTGGTTTATATGTTGCTAATTGTGAAAATTATGTATTATAGTTAAATGTAAGTTTTGAATTAATATGATCTTACAATTTAGGTAATAAAGACTTGTTATTAAAGAAATATAATTTTTTTTAATTATCTGTAATCATTTTATTATAGTTACATTAATTAGAATACTTAACTATAATATTAGATTACTTAGAATATATATATCGTGTGGTATCAGGCCGAATAGAATAGCACTACCCTCATTTGTAACCGAGGTTTCGTAAAATACGACTAAGTTAAGTTGACGTCAGGCGTGCCTGACGTGAGACCGGTCGTAAAATACGTAGCCAAATCATATGACAACATGTTTGATCATGATCATGTTTTAGTAAAATTCCTTTACATACCTAATAGACTACAAATCATAAAAATGGCTTTGTGATTTTGGTCCTGGAGTATCTCCTGATAATGCTTCAGTAACAAGGAAAAACGGTTGTTGATATTGTGGTAGTGAACGTGTACATTGCTGATGTGATAATGATAGTGGTCGTGTGTAATGCATGCATTACAATGCAACCACCTTAACTTATTCTGCATGCCTAAGGTATGAAAACGGAAAGTGCACTCTACATTTAGCATTACATATAACATGCATATACAATATAAAAGTAATTTCTACGCACAACATATTGTAATTATGCGGCACTTCCTCGTGTTACTCGTGAATAAATAAAACGTATAATAAGTGAAGTTACATGGGGAAATAATTAGGGTCTGACGACAAATGCGACGCCGCGTTATGGATGGGAAATTGCTTTCTCCTAGTGATGTATTCGGACGATAGAAATGTTTATAAGTAGTTATAGTGGGAAAAGAAGGCTACGATGAGCTTACAATATTTTATACACTTAACTAGCAGACACAGGCAAACTTAAATGTAGTTCAGTGTGTTTTCGATGTTTCCATGTCCATATATTTTGCGCACATTAGGTTTAATTTTGCGGTATCTTCAAAGATATTTA
Source organism: Morpho achilles (assembly GCA_947086495.1). Lineage (NCBI taxonomy): Eukaryota > Metazoa > Arthropoda > Insecta > Lepidoptera > Nymphalidae > Morpho > Morpho achilles. Next base: position 16,574,041 of record CAMTZB010000025.1, on the reverse strand, counting down.
TTTTCATTAGGTGTTAGGATCATAATATTGAGCATAAAATGCTTACTGTATTAAACTTATTTAAGTTGATAAGGATCAATACTGTTTTCTTCTGAATGGCTTACTAAATACCGTATGGGACGTAATTTTTTTAAGTTTAAGCGGGTATAGTAAGCTTATTGTCATAAAATAGATATTTTCCACCGTAGAGTTTTGGAAGCCTTATACAAAAGACCCCCCTCATACTCGCTATCCCTCAAATCCGTTACGTTATATCTCAAATGGATTAGGCAATATTTTTGATAAAAGCTCCCAAGCGGTTTTACTTTATCCTTAGTTATCAACAAATATCCTGACATTTCAACCAATTTACAAAATCATACAAATTATACTCTCTATCCTCGTCCTAAATTAGTTACCATAAGTGAAAATCGCATAAAAATCCATTCAGCAGGTTTGAGTGTATCTCAATTAGAGAAACAGACAGATTTTTTCTTTTGCTTTACATTATGTAAGGATTTGCAAATATATGTCATAATTACATATTTAATGAAGACAAATATGTGTATATCCAATTAGCTTACTTTGTCATTTCTTTTAAATCGCCGAAACTCACTAAATATTACCAAAATGTTTTATTGGTTATCATAAAGCGATACTAATTTTTAACGCTCTTCTATTTCTAAATCTATGGTTATTTGAAAACATAAAATCTAAGAGCAACTATATGTATGGACGAATAATATAACATTGGATTAGCTTCAGCACTCTCTGGACTTCGTGCGCCTCCAATTAAATTAAAAAAAAACTGTGTAGTCTTTTTACCTATTCTTGATAAAAAGGAAGAATTTATTTATCCAAAACGTGATCTGATACATAAGCTTCAGTTGTACCGGATTTCATCTATCTTGAATTATTGTTTTTTTAGAAGCAGTCGTTACTTTGCGGTATTCCATATTACAAAAGTTATGAGTTATTTTGCTATAATCCGCGTTTGTTAAGATGTAACGCTAAGTGTAGGAAGCAAAACCCTTCTAATACCGTATACCTGCAAGATTACTTACCAAAGGTAGATTAGGTAATCGAAAAGATCTGGGATTTTGTCGTGGAGCCTTGTTCTCGACAATGCTTCAGTTACGGGGCGAAACGATAGTTGAGATTGTCGCGATGAATGCGTATAATGTTTGGGCAGTATGTTGTTGGTGCTGGTGTATTATGATACGTGCGGTAAATAATCTTGCCTGTATGAAGAATGGAAATGGGCTTCCTTCATACACTTATCATTACATAGATTTTCTTAGCAATCACGGCTTATAACCGTGATTATATCATTAATATTCATCTATATTGCCGTAGCGAACAGGCCTTGATACACGGACAGAAGTTCACATTTATAATATTACAATTAAGTTTTATTCTAGCAAAACATTCGTAATAATCGATTGTGGTTATTGTACATGTTATTGTTAAAAAATTTTATGTATTGTGGATTTAATAGTTCAAGAACAAAACAAACATTATGTTTTAGCAATAATGATGTACGAAAACATAAATTTTATTTTATCCGAATATTTACATTGCATATCGTTTTAACAAAGATACGAGTAATAACGAAGTGTTAAACACAATAGATAAATCAATAATTTTTGGCATATTACCCTGTAAATGCAGAATTAGTAACCGCGCGTAGTACAAACCACCACAAAACATTGCCCTATCACTGCACACATTCACTACGACAATCACAACTTTTGTCTCGCGCCGTACTCATGCGTCATCATGAGTATGGTTTTATACAAAGAAATATAAAACTAACTTTTACCCTCAACTTTGTTCGCGCGGACTATTATCGCGTGATAGATTGATAATAGATGGCGCTTTTCAATGTCATCCTATTCCTGTAGAATTAACAGGATTTCTTTAATCTTTATTACCTCGGTATATAAGGAATAATTGTGCCAAATTTCATCGATATCGGTTCAGTGAATTCGCCATCAAAGAGTCACAAACATACATCCATACTCACAAACTTTCGCATTTATAATATTCCTAGGATTTGAACCTTACTAATTTGACATCGATTAAAGCATCTAAAGTAGAAAATAACGTTATATGACATATAATTTCAACCGTTATTATACATAAATGACTTTGTTATGTTATTTCCTTAATATTATGGTTCAGTAACGTGTAATTTAAATGCATATCTTAAAAGCTATCATACAATTAAAAAATATAAGGGAAGTGGTCAAAAATGCGTCGAATAACCTCAGTGCTGAATAAACAAAATATCGATAAACGAGAGGCAAATCCCTTTATTTTGACAAATGTAAAAGACAATAGCACATGCACCGTACAAGACTTAAAGATATTATAAATGTAACGACGTCATGTAACAGCTTTTAGTCAGGTGACATCGCACGGCTGAGATCATGGTGAGTGAGCAAATATATACATACAATAAATGAAAGCCGCTTTCGAGTGCTTAAGCAGCTCTAGGCGCTATTTGATTGTAAGAAGTGGTACAAAGTTATAAAACTCTTTTTCAAACTAATGGACTTCCAATACTGAGCGAGGGATCCTTATGTTTTCCGGGATACAAGATTTTGTGCCCTTTATATCCACGGTCACTGCGAAATTTTTAACGTTGCCTGCGTTTTTCAGTGCGCTATTACAGAAGCATCTTAATACCGGAACACCGGTTGCTTGGTTCGTTGTTGGTTAAGGTTTTCGTATTTAAATTCCAATTTAAAATATATTTTGGGAATATACTTGGTGGAACAGACGGAATTTTCATATTGACTTGTAAATATCATAAATAATAAATAAATATTAATAAAGTGTACATATGTTTGCTTCAATTTTGAACAAACTTCTTCATGTCCGCCCGTGACACGAAACCGGAAACGGCGGTGGATTGTACTCTTCGACCCTGTACAAGACAGTAATGATTAGATATAACTAGTTATAAGAATTATATTTTGTAAAGAGCAACCGCAGAGTTTCTTGCTGGCTCTTTTCGGTAGGAACAGCTTTCTAAAGCAGTAGAAATGACGATTCGAAAAGTTCTTCTTTACAAGTCTACTTGAATAAAGAATATTTTGAATTTTATTTAAATTTCAATTTGATAACTTTTATTGCGGATTATAGCAAAATAATTGATAATTCTTTTTAAAAGTTAGTGATAAAAAGCACTGAGAAACAGCGCAATATATCGGTTTGATAGACATTAAGCTGCTATGAGAAAGATATTCTACGACGATAAGATCTGTGACCACTGTTTCCTCTAATTAAATAAGATAACTTTATACATAACACACGTAATACATAATATATAATACCGTTATATAATATTACAATAAATTAATTTAAATTAATGTTACGCGGCACTCATTAATATGCTAACTATGCTAATAAAATAGCGTTTCGTAATAACTTCTCCAGCGGTAAAAGCCTACTCCAAATTTTCCACTTGACCGCTTTCAGCTTGTGGGGCAGTTATGGCCATCAATCTATATTTAATTATCTAAAAAGATAAGTATTCCATCTCAGAATACTCTATCTATGTAATCGCATCAAATTTAAATTCATAATATTCTTTATTCAAATAAACTTGTAAACAAGTGCTTTTAAATCGTCAATTCCACTGCTGGTCCGATATACCCCGTTCGGAAGGTCCCCTGTTCCCCTAACCCCGAAGGTCCCCAGTTAGGGCGGCTGAAGATGGGCTTAGGCAAGTTGCTAACACCTGGACTCACCAGCAGCAGATTGGATCCCGAACAAGAGTTCCTGGAACCGCTCTGCTGCCTCCGCAGAGCAGAAGGAGGCCATCGCTACCCACGATCGTTCCGTGTATGTTATAGTTATATGTAGGGGCCTCAGCGCCTAGGTGGGCCAGGACTGGGTAATTTTTTATAGAGGTTTTCTTTCTCGCAACCCGAAGGTACCCATTGCTGGGCTTCCGGGCTTTGCCGACGGTGGCCGAAAACCATGTCCGGCCAGAGTTTATCAAGCCCAACTGAACCTGTCGCTCATTAGAGACTTCACCCCCCCCCCCTCCGGAGTCCCCTCCCCGTCCAGATTGCCTTCTGCTAATCAGAGGGACAACTGAATTAGCCACCCCACAGTGGTCCGTTCACCAAGACTAAGCTTGCCTAGGGTGCGCCACGAGGAGGCCGACCAGTTTGGCACCCCTCATTCTATCAGATTAGCCCGACTAGTTTCGAGCCCATCCGGACATTTTTTTTCATTTGGGGGACTATTTTTAATGTGTTTTGATATTTTTGTTCTTTATATCACGAGTGTAATTTAAAACTTTTATTTAGCTAAAAATGACTGTATTAGCTAATGCTGATATGTTTACCTTTTTCAATGTAAAAAATGCATAGAGTAGTAGTCATTATTTATATACACTAACATACAATTTTTTTTAAAAGTGTTTCTTAAAATTACTTCATTAAGCCTCTAAGAATCATTTCAAATTATGCACTAAATAAAGATGTGCGGTCGTCAAATTTACGTGTCAATATCGATGTGAGATTAATGGTTTTAATGACGACCACAAACAACTGGTTTCATAACACGGCGACAGGCAGAGAAAGCTTAGGAATGCGTTTAGTTTATAGCGCGCAGAATCTTTTATGTTTTAACCTCGACAATGCAAGAAAAAAAAAATATTTATGGCCGCTTTATCAGGTAATTACGGATTTAAACCTGGGTGTATAAAAACTTGTGTTTAATTAATATTTAAAGTTCATCACGGGCTTTTAAATGGTTCTTGCATCATGTGAAGACATGCATTTCTCTGGAAATATTCCAGAGAAATGCATGTCTTCACATGGTAAATGTGTTACCTACTAATTTAAATTGATGTCATGTGGTATGCAGAGCATCAATCCTTCTCTCCAACGGAAAGAAGAGACTATTCTAAAATCATAATGACAGTACCACTGCTTCGGAAGGTGTGCTCTCACGGAGAAGAACCAACAAGAAACATGGCGGTCTCTCTTTTGTAACAAAATAATTTAAATAATATTCAATTGTATATTTTATTTTATATGTTTTTGGAAGAATACCTCAGTGCCCGCGGTAACCCAGCGGTAACACCGGGCGACTCTTTTGAGGAGGTCACGGTTTAAAACCCGGGCAGACACCAATAAGTTTTTCTGTTAAAACTTATGTGTCTAATTGATAATTGTAATTTATCACATGCTTTTCGATGACGGAAAACATTGTGAGGAAATCTGCATATCTCTAGAGAGTTCTGGTGATATGTGTACCTACCAATCCACACTGGAGCAGCGCGGTAAGTAGCTCCAAACCTTCTCTCCGAAAACGGAGAGAAGAGGCCTATTCTCAGCAGTGGGATAGTAACAGGCCGCTACTTAGGTACCTCAGTGAGTGAAGACGAAAGTTTTCGAACAGTGCGAGTTGCCAGTGAAGACATACGGATCTGAAACGTGGTCGCTGACTATGTGCTGGATAAGAAAACTCAGAGTCACTCAGCGAGCGATGGAGCGGGCTATGCTCGGAGCATCTCTACGCGATCAAATCAGGAATGAGGAGATCCGTAGTAGAACCAGGATTACCGACATAGTTCAGCGTTTAGCGAAGGTGGAGGGGCGACGGGCGGGGCACATAATGCGGAGACCCGATGGGCGTTAAGGTCTTAAAATGTTGGAATGGCAACTTCGCAGTAGAAAGCACAGCATCGGTAGATACCCTAGGCGATGGACTGATGACCTCAAAAAGATCGCGGGGAGCCACTGGAACCAAGCGGCACAAGATCATGTGGTCGGGAAATCCCATGTAGAGACCTATGTCCAGCAGAGGACGTCCATTTGTTGATGGAGAAATAATTGTTTAACAAATCAAATACGTTTCTAAATCAAATCTATTGCGCAGCTGCTTGCAAAAAAAATTCAAGCTTTCATATAAGCCGTGTTTGGTGCGTCTATGATTGTTTACGTGCAAGTTTGATTTAAGAACCAATTGTGATTTGTGTGCGTCTCTAATTTATACAGATGCTTTATGATCCAGGTCTATTTTCGAAAAAGTTTTTGCCCTCTGTTGCCTCACCTTAATTACTTTCGCGCAGTCAAAACCAGTGGAACTGACAAAAATATATTGTCATTCATATATACATATAGAAACCCAAACATTTGCTCAATTTGCAAATGTTTTCTTTAACACTTTGTGAATGACACTATTTGATGAGCCATTCCCAGACGTATTTTAAGTTAATAACTATTATTTGCTAACGAAGCTACGAATATTCGTGATAAGTGTGATTTTGTGTCACCGAGTGTCTTAGAAAGAAAGATGAAACTATTTAATGAAGCGTTTTTTCCATTGTTATTTGACGCGATATGCCGGTTACAGTGCGGATTGGCAGGTTTGGATATGCAGGTTTCCTCACGAAATTTTCCCTCACAAAGCGTGTTATAAAATACAAGTTTTAACAGAGAAACGCATTCTATTGGAACCAGTGACATCTCGAATGAGTCGCACGGTCTCACCGCTAAACTATCGTAGTTAAAAACAAGCCAAACATAAGGTGTTAGGATCCTCTCTTCTCTTCTTCCTGTCCTTATCCCACTCTAGGTGGGGTCGGCACAACATGTTATAAACATGTTGTCACATGATTTGACTATTTATGTTTTCAACCGGCAGCCTGCCAAACATCAACTTAGCTTAGTCGTATTTTACGACACCTCAGTAAGAAAGAGGGTGGTCTATTATACTCAGCCGGATACCACACTTAAGGTGTTAGGATCCTATTGACCCAAATGCGTAAAGAAATGATAAACACGAGTACCGCGGGCCGCGCCTTATGTAACTCTACCTTCACTTTCACCCAAATCAGTAAGTCACTGACCTTCCGCCGCGACCGCCGCAGTCTAATACATCGGCACGGCCACAGATTATGTTATAAAATGGACTTTTTTTTCTCCAATGTTTGCATAAGGTTATGTAACTTTGAGCATAACATTAGCCTCTCATAACTTTAAATGAGTGACTAGAAAATCTTATCTAATTATGTTTTATAATACATTTTATTATAAAACAAGAGAGTTTACTATTTGTAACAAACTATTACAATGTATATAATTGTTTCAAAGCAATTATTATTCTACAGAATTTTAAATTTTCAACGTGAAATAAATGAGAGTATTGAAAAGATGGTATTCCTGAAAAATTCTACATTATAGATCGAAGTTTCTTAGGTATTGGATTCTAAGTAGGTACTTTAAGAATAATTTATAGAATTAGGCGTTACTTTGCAGAGGTTCATAATACAAAACTAATGAGAATATTATTTTGTTATAATATGGATGGATGAATAAGGATGGATGAAGTGGTGGCAGGTCTCAGGCACAATATGTGACCCCCGAATGCCCCTTAAAGTTAAGGGAAAAATTTATAAAGCAGTCATAAGACCTGTCGTATTGTATGGATCAGAATGTTGGGCAATGAAAAAGACGGATGAAAGAAGAGTACATGCAAATGAGATGAGAATGTTAAGGTGGATGTGTGGTGTGACAAAACTGGATAAAATACGAAACGAGTATATTAGGGGAAGTCTGAAAGTTGCGCCCATTATAGAAAAGTCGAGAAGTGCAAGATTGAGATGGTATGGACATTTAATGAGGAGGGATGAAAATCATGTGACCAAACGTGTGTTAAATTTGAATGTGGATGGATATGTGTCTAGAGGAAGGCCTAAAAAGAGATGGTTGGATTGTGGTCGAAACCTGGGCTGTTCTGGAGTCCTTACAGAGATGCCAAGTCGATTGGCGATATATTGAGGTGCTGAGATGTCTGTATGAGAACGCAACGATGGCAGTCCGAGTTCAAAACCAGCAGACAAGGCATATCCATCTGCAGCGAGGCGTGAGACAAGGGGGCGTCATTTCCCCGAAATTGTTTTCAAACGCACTAGAGGATATGTTTAAGACGCTGAATTGGACTGGACTTGGCATAAACATCAATGGCGAGTACATCTCTCATCTCAGATTCGCGGATGATATCGTCTTAATGGCTGAATCTATGGAGGATTTACAATTAATGCTGCATGCGGATGAACTTAAATAAAACAAAAATCATGTGCAACGAGCACATTGCTCCGGGTCCGATTTCGGTAGATGGGGTCACTCTTGAAATTGTTGACAAATACATTTACCTAGGGCAGACGCTCGAACTAGGTAAAAACAATTTCGAGTGTGAGATTATGAGAAGAATACAGCTAGGCTGGGCAGCATTCGGAAAACTACGTCGAGTCTTCTCATCACCCATCCCACAGAGTCTAAAGACTAAAGTATTCAACCAGTGTGTCCTACCTGTCATGACTTACGGTGCCGAAACGTGGACACTCACAGTTAAGGCGGTCCACAAGCTTAAAGTTGCTCAGCGGGCTATGGAAAGAGCTATGCTCGGGGTTTCTCTGAGGGATCATATTCGCAACGAAGTAATCCGTCAGAGAACTAGGGTCACCGACATAGCTCAGCGCATAAGCAAGCTGAAGTGGCAATGGGCCGGCCATATCTGTCGCAGAACCGATGACCGTTGGGGTAGACGTGTTCTGGAGTGGAGACCGCGAATCGGTAAACGTAGTGTAGGACACCCTGAGACTCGATGGAGTGATGATATACGTAGGACAGCGGGCAGTGGATGGAAGTGAAAAGCCCAGGATCGGGCTCAGTGGCGAAAAATTGGAGAGGCCTATGTCCAGCAGTGGACTAAAGTGGGCTTTTAATGATGATGGATTGTGTGAAGTATGATATGCATATAAAAGGAGTGGCGCCAGAGTTGACGAAAGATAGGACAGAATGGAAGAGAAAAACATGTTGTGCCGACCCCACTTAGAGTGGGATAAGGACAGGATGATATATAATCCGCGATAAAAGAAAATATACGTAATGCCATATGTAGAGTCTGCATTTAACATTACTTTTCTTGTTTTAGAAAGCTTATTTTAACTCTTATACATTTCTATATTATTCGTAGCCGCGAGTTATCGGGCTGAGTAGAATAGCTCACCCTCATTTCTAACTGAGGTGTCGTAAGAGGCGACTAAGGTAAATCGGTAAGGTAAGTCATTGTGGTATCTGGCTGAGTAGAATATACCATCCTTATCCCTTACTGAGGTGTCGTTAAAGGCGACTAAGGTAAGTTGACCCACCGTGTGGTATCCGGTTGAGTAGAATAGACCACTCTTTCTTACCGAGGTGTCGTAAAATACTACTAAAGTAAGTTGACGTCAGGCACGCGGCCGGTTGTAAATACGTAGCCAAATTATGCGACAACATATTTACAACGTGTTGTACCGACCCCACTTAGAGTGGGATAAGGTCAGGAGGGTGATGATATAACAATTCATAAATCCTTTAATATCGTATCGTATCAGAGAAACTAGGACAAACTATATAATCACAAAATTTTATCGTGATAATATTAATGATTAGTTTGCAGACTGCTGTTCATATATATCTGTAGACTGTGGACTGTGAGTAGACCAGTCATGATTGCACCGTCAATTGTGATCGTATTTAACACGTTTGCGGATTAGATAACAGTTCTCATGTCAGGTATGCGGAATTGGTGTACTTGAAACATCTTCAAATTGTTCGCGTCATCTTATTTCACTTTCCGTTGGTATTACTCTAGCCGTACATTCCACAATCGATTTCATAATTTCAATTTATACTAATACTAGCTTTTACCCGCGACTTCGTTCGCGTGATAGGTTGATAATAGATGACGCTTTTTAGTGTCACCCTATTCCTGTTTTAACAGGATTTATATAACCTAAAGTTATTCCGGTGTATGAGGAATAATTGTGCTAAATTTCATCGATATTTTTTCAGCTGATTCGCCGTGATAAAGTAACAAACATGCATCCATACTCACAAACTTTCGCATTGATATTATTAGTAGGATGGGATTTTAAATCTGCTGTATGGTATCTGAGACGATTAGACCACCCTAATTTCTCACCGAGCTGTCGTCAAAGGCGACTAAGCTAAGTTGACCCGCCGTATGATATCCGTCTGAGTAGAATAAACCACACTCATTTTCTACCGAGTTGTCGTAAAAGACGACAATGCTAAATTGACGTCACGCAGGCGGCCAGTCGTAAAATAACTAGGCTAAAAATGTAACAAAACGTTTCTAACATGTTGTGCCGACCCCACTTTCAGTGGGATAAGAGCAGGGAAATGATGATGACTAATATTTTGAACGTCAAAGACTGTCTGTTTGACTGTCTACATGTACATGTAATGCAATCTCGTACGCAGAAACAACAGTCATTACAAAGTGGATGGTTCGTGAAAGTGGTGGAAAGGTTCAAGGGTGAAAGGTGACGGCGAGGGTAGGCACAATCGATTTGTGACATGACTCGTGACTACTCTTGAGACGTGATGGCGTAATTTATGGCATTGGCTATGGAATTTTATTAATGTTATTGTAGGTTTTAAATAGATGCAATAATAAAAAAATACTAATTCAAACAAAGTTAGTAAATATTCAAGTTTATAAAAAATTAAAAATTTGCGATGCTACCATTGCAATATGGTACCTGTTCCGAAAATTAGGAGTTTTAGTATCCTATATGTTACCCTTGTGATAATCGCTGGACCCTGGAAGCGACCAAATGGTACGGACCAAACGGAAAGCGAAGAGGGAGACCTAAAATGCGATGGATCGATGAAATCAACCAAACTGCTGGGGAAGATTGGACAAACGTTGCCAAAAATAGGTCCATGTGGCAACAGCTGGAAGAGGCCTATACCCGAAAGGGGTCCACAACATATACCAATACTAATGGTACTAACGTAGATTAAGAAAATATACTAACACAACTAACAACAAACTCATAAAAACATGTAAATTTTTACATGTTTTTATTTTGCTTTATTATTATTATTATTATGTTACCCTGATATATAAGTTTAATTGTGCCAAATTTTATCAATATTGGTTCAGCGGATTAATCGTGGGGGCATAACAGATAGACAAACAAAATAGAGAAAAAGACGTCACATTTATAATACGAGTTTATCTATATTTTCCTAATATTTCCCTATTGCACTTTTGCAGATACTTCTGTTATACATGGCAAGTTTAATAGCTGGGACCAGGTGTCACGGGGACGTTAATGAATATGGAGTCCACCCAAATGTTACTATCTTGTATCCAGTTAAGAATATTTCCTTTCTGTCTAAAGAAGAATATAACAAAAACAAAATCCAAACTAATGAACATCTCACAAATAATCGCGTTTTACACGATGAACAAAAATCAAACACAAAATCGAATAAAAAAGTAAATAATTATGAAGATGGTGAAGAAAGTTTAAAAGAAGCACTTAAATCAATCGCTGATGGTATAAAGATGGATGAAGACGACATTATAGCTACAAGAGATGAAAATATTAAAACAAATTCAAGTTATACAGCAAATGATAACACACACCCAAAAGAACCCAAAATATATGAGACTACTTGGAAAATAGATACAGGCTTTGCTCCTCCAAATTATCAAAATAATGATGATTTTTACAATGACAATAACAAGTCAATAAATAATATTTCAAACGCCACAGGAAAAGAATTTAAGGCAAGCCCTCAACTAGGTGATTTTTATGATGAAGACACATTTGTAATACCGACACAGGCTCCCAGAGGATCATCGCTACAATTTGCACAAGATCCATCTCTAACGAGGTAAATACAAGTTTATAAATATGAACATGCTTGATTGTTTCGAAAAGTAAAGATCAGACAAGATTGTTATAAAGAATTTAGGTTAAAATAGCTGTAGTATCCCACTCAATTAATCAAATATTAGTATGCAATATAACAATTTGCAACTGATTTACATTGATCATCAAACTCTTAAATCCTTTTTCAAATATTATTAATCTATAATTTATAAAGCGAGATTATCTACAGGCATCTGTGCCTGCATATAGAAAATTTTCTAAACGATTGTAAAAACTATTGATGCCGTTACATTTTAAGATAGGCTTTGTAGTCAATATTATATTTGTTTAATATGAACAAACACATTCCTTTATTTACAAAGCTTTATAGAATGCATCAAACTAAGCTAAATCAAATCAAATTAAAATAATATAAATACACTATAGTTAGATATTTATACTAAAGATCATGTTTAAAATAAAGATATACTGTTAAAAAAGCTATACAAACATGTGTAAAACAATCCAAATCCAGTTTTTATTATTCTGAAAAATAACATTTTTAACTTGTATAATTTGCAGCGTACCAAGAGATTTCCACAAATTAAAATACAAACCACCCAGTTTCAACTATCAAGAACAAACTGCAGAGCCTTATAAATTTGTTAACACTTTATTTTCGGGAACTAATAATTGGAACTATGGTTTTGGAATAGAACCCACACCTACAGTTGAAGCACCTGTGAAAATTCCAGCAGGAGGACTTTATAACGACCCCGATGCTTTTAAAGAGAAACCAGGACTTGTTGGTGTCGAAGAAAATTCCGGATTAGAAGTTAAAGATGAAGACAAAGATTCTGATGAGAATTCACTGAGGAAACGGTGAGTACAAACAGAGAATACCGCATTTGATACTAAATTATCATATTTTATTTTGTTACAAATTATAGTATAATATATTGTTAACCATCTGGATTAAAAACTTAGAAAGTGATGCAAAGGAAAGAGGAAGAGCGTCTACGCGTGATCCTATAAGAAATAAATTAATCCGTAATAGACTGAGAAATAACTGAAATAGCTTATCGTATCGCGAATATGAAGATGTTGATTGAGAACGTTTCATGGGATCCGAAAGGAAACAAACAATGTAAACTTAAAGAGACCTTATGCTTAATCGTGAACGTCCATCGATTGAAAAAAGATGGTATAAAAACAAATTTCCCTTGATTAGTTACAATAATTAATGTTATCCATAGGTCTAAAGAAGAATCTGAGCAATATAATATTGTTACAAAAATACAAAAATGATTCGTAAAAAAGGATATAGAGTCCTGATTTTCCTAACTTCATTCCTAATTTCTTTTATTCGGGTAATTATGACTCGCAATTTAACTAGTAATAGATCTTTCTGATTCGATTTGATTACTATAAGCGGCTGTTTCCGACGACTTAGAGATTAAGTATTCAAATAACAAATCTGTAAAGAAATCGGAAGTAAAATAAATGATAGAGTAGTGACCTCGGGTACATTACGGGACTAGAGTATTGCTTTGCAATCGAAAGTTTCTAAATGAGTCATCTGGTATTTTACTCCAAATCCTTGTTCATATCAAAGTTTATTCAGATTCTTTCATTAAATTGTCTCAACGTGTTGTAATGAAATGTAATGGAACAAGCAATTGAGAATGTAATTTTCGTTATGACAGGATATAATAAATTAATTTCACACACGTATTCAATGTCCAGGAAAGCTCGAATACGTCCGACAAAACACCGTCATTACGTGAACATGGCGCGCGATACACGCAAACAGTGTCCTTTCACCAATCGAGCGGAATTAATCACATGTTTTAAGTGATGACGAGGTTTTAAGTGTTCCCGAACGCTTTCTTACTTTATATAAGTGCGTAATATTATTACCTGATAGATTGTCCGATCATGACTTATGATTCATAGATTTTTTTGTTCGCTCATTATCTTTTAAAGATTAATTTTTCGCTAAAATGTTAAAGATCCATTATCGAGGCATTTGAACATTGAAAGAAACTAGTAAAAGTATTTTCAAATGGACATTCTAAATCGTACTGTTTCTAGAAAACTTTCTATTGAAAATATTAGGTTAAAACTTCTTATCAACATCTCTACACAACTTGTGAAATCGCTCAATTAAAATGAAGCAACACTTAAAATGATAACGTGTGCTTAAAAGCTGGAAGTGGCTCATTAAATATGTTATCATTTGTAGCTGAGAAAATTTCAAAAATCTACACACTGAACTTACACTGAAAGAAGTTATTTATAATCAGATCGTCAGGTTTTTTCCTTTTTTTTTAAACTGTTATGCTTTATAAAACGTTTTAATTATTCTTCCTGCGGAAACGTTCGGTTTTGTAGCTTTAAGCCAACTTGGCGTTGGCTTGAATGAGTTTTATAGCTCATCTAAAGATGACGAAAAATGCGAACAAATAAACGTAAAAACTCTTTTACAAGGAACACCTTGATAAACATTTCTCCTAGTAGACTGGACTATAACGAAAAAGGTGTTGATATAAAACTAGTGGCTGTTATATCAGAATGTGTAAAATTATTAAATACTGATAAAGACTCTAGCAACAATTCATAATATAAGCTGCAGTTGATACTAATTTGCGGTGAAAGAAAATCTATGTATTAGTGAATGTAGGACAAGAATTAAAATCTACACAATCAAGAGATGTTGATTTATATAATAATGTATACATGACTTTTACTTTTACAGTGGTAACCCATGGAAAAGCTTTCTGCATCTGGTGACGGCATTGGTGCCAGTGGGCATCATTATATCAGCACTGACTCCCAGCATCATCACTCTAGAGAGCGCTGACAACAATCCTCAGTAAGTAACTCTCAAAATTGAGCCCTTATCTGTCACAATAAGTCGGTATGTTGTCACAATTTGTCACCAAATTGCAAGAGACATATATTGTATTTATTAATACAATAATATATGTCTCGACGGGTCACTGTTCGGCTATCGAAGCTTTGATGTGTATGTATTTCGATAATAATAATTGATAGGCTCAAGTCACATATGTTGTAGGTCAAGTGGATAAGTCATCTATTAGACGCCTGTCAGCTCATATAACGAATGTGACAGGCGTTGCGCATGCGCATAAGAGATCAACCGGATCATGACGATTAGCGCTGTCACGAATCCGTAATATGCTTAAGTAATACAGTGGTACCTTTTTTTCGAATTGACTAATGCTTGTTAGCCCTAATTGCTTTGCCAGCCTCATCCGAAGAACGGTCGAGCGCAGAAGTTTCGCCGGGTAAAATTTACTAACTTTACCCGGCATTAGAGTGCATTGACGTATTCGCAACTCCCTGGGAGGGCTGCCTTAAGGGCGTCTCAAGCGAGACCGAACCTCGGCTTAAAGTTCGTTTTGGAGGACTGTTTCTGACCATTGACTTTGAAGAAGTCGCTATCACGGCGGCAGAGGGCTGCGGTCGCTTGACGCAAGCAAGCGGGGACCTGGTCGTTGCCGGCAAAGACTCTGTGTATATGTAGTGTATATGTATATATTGTTGGACGATGTTATGGCATCATCGGGGTCATTCAAGCGCCTGTGAAATCTATCGAAAAAGTGGTACATCGATATACGAGTGAGAGATATACATGTGTTTTGAGATACGAGCCGCCGAGAAAGCTATATTTTGCTTTGAGATGACAGCAAGATGTGTGATACTAA
This sequence comes from Morpho achilles, assembly GCA_947086495.1. Classification (NCBI taxonomy): domain Eukaryota; kingdom Metazoa; phylum Arthropoda; class Insecta; order Lepidoptera; family Nymphalidae; genus Morpho; species Morpho achilles. The sequence goes on along the minus strand of CAMTZB010000025.1, from coordinate 16,558,627 downwards.
GAATAGTCCACCCCAATATGCGGAGCGCATGTTGGTGTCATGTACAGCATTTCACAGATTCTCCCACCTCAGGCTAGACCTGTTTGCGCTTCTTTTCCTCGTTTTCGCAGCATTTTTGATAACTTGGGTTCGCAGTTTTTAATTTTTGCACATTTACAAAAACGAAAATTAAGCGCTTCCGTAATTCACTGTTTCTTTTATTATGTTTTATACAATGTGTTTTTTAAGTAAATGTTTCTTCTTGTAATTATTTATTTTCTTCATTGATAAACACTCTACAAAAACAATTGAGGTGGTATCTTGGGATTAAAAAAAAATTATGTTATTTATTTATATTATCTTGTCACCGGTTTTTGATTAATTTAAAAGTTTAAATTAAGTCTATCCGCACCAAATGGGTCAGAATTAAGTTCAATTGCGTCAGTAAAATACATACAGGTGACACTATATAAGCGTAAAAAAAGTATATTTAGTACAGTACCAACTCTTCTTTTTTCGTTAATCGCTACACTCTCTTCTCTGATTAATTACCAACGAAATTTAATAACACAAGTTTTGATTTCACTCATAATTGGGGCAGATTATATAATTATAGGTCTCATGTTTGGTATAATTGTATTTTTAGTTGTATCTAATAATTACAGAGCAGACTTGATAATTTTCGTTTTCACCATTTTATCACTGCTGCATTTCGATATCAGGGTTGCCAACGTTACGTGAGTGACAACTAAAAATGTATGCAAAATTCTTTTTTACTGCATTACTCGTAAACACTCGTAAGGTGGTGAATAATTTTACAATAAATATTCTTAGTTTCCAAGACAAGCAAACTTCGTTATTTCGGTCACATACTTACAAAACAAAGGACAAAGGTTTTTTTAAACTCTTCATATAATGGGAAATTATTCTACTGCTTAATAAATGCTTTAATCCACAGAACTTGCACTTCTATTTTTACATTCTCTACTTAATTAAAATTCAAAATATCTTAAGATATCTTATAATCTTTTCAAGTAAACTTGTTAACACTTGCTTTTGAATCGCAACTCTACTGCTGATTCAAACAAGCTATTCCTGCTGAGAAAAACCAGCTAAAAACTGGGTGGTTTCTTTTTTCAATATAAAGTTTTATAACTAGTTACATTTCATCATTGCTATCTCGTGCAAAGCCGAAGATTAGCTCATTAATGCATTCTTATAATTTATGTGATCCTCAATATAGACTGTTTGTGTCAGCCCATTTTTAATAGTTATTACTGCTGTAACAGCAAAGCTAAAAATGATTGTAAAGACCTGGATCAGTATTAATAAAATTCGCAAAAATCAACTTGGGCAAACGTATAGAATAGAAAAACCTATTTTTCCTTCAAGAATAGGAAACCAATTCTTACACATTTGAAACTATTTTAACGTTTAAGCAGAATCGACGAGTAACAAGGTTTCTTTTATTTATTTAAAGAAAAATGTACAAGTTATATCTATCTTAAATTACTTACACGCTAGGACTATACAAATCATGCCCACGTGGAATGGTCCCAAGAATGCTGGCAGCGTTTCCGCGCTGAATCGCTAAGCTGATTCTTTGTGCGAAAAAGGAGTCAGCCCTCTTGTCACCTGAAGAGGCAATCAACCGAGGTGTTAATACGGATAAAAATTAAGTGAACGGATAAAGTAACAAGGCATTCGTTCACCTACTTAATAATATACGGATACACAACGATTTTATGAACTATAATTGGTGTTAAATTCCATCGATAAAATACAAAATACATTAGAGCGGGAAACCAGTTTAGTTAAAAAGTAAAATAAGTAATTATAATTTACAAACAAGACTTACAAAGTCAAATTGGCTCAGCCGAGTGACGAGTTATGTAGAAAAGAGCGCGACGCGGAAGGACTCGCATCCGTGTGTTGCGCAACCGTGAAAGCCATTATAAATGTTATAGAGAGCATTCACACTGCTCAATTTGCCGCGCGGCCTTTATTATACGGACTTCAATGCGAATAAAACAAGTGAGAGTTTTAAAACACGCTTGGATTTTGCGTCGTACAAGATTTTAGCGATATAAGATATAAGGCTTTTTTCAATTTAAATGCGCGTATGTAAGATTGACAGATTGACATAAAATAAATAAATAAATATGTCAAATATGAAATTCTTAGATCCGCTCCACCACATAACGCACGTTTTTACCATTTTTTTATATATTATTAAAAAGTCAAAAAAATAAGTAGCGGCCTGTTACTGTCCCACCGCTGAAGCCTCTTCTCTCCGTTTTTGGAGAGAAGTATTGGAGCTAAGACCTACCACGCTGCTCCAATGGGGACTGGTAGGTTATACATATCCCCAGAATTGTCTAGAGATATGCAGGTTTCCTCACGATGTTTTCCTTCACCGAAAAGCGTGTGATAAATTGCAATTATCAATTAGACACATAAGTTTTAACAGAAAAACTCATTGGTGTCTGCTCGAGTTTAAACCGTGACCTCCTCGAAAGAGTCGCACGGTGTTACCGCTGGGCTACCACAGCTTCTCTTTAATATTATTAATTCTACAAAATTTGTAAAAAAAAGTCTGTTTGCATGCCTTTCTAGAGTCGTAGTTTAAATCGTGATATCTACTTCTGGATCTGAGCCACCGAGAAACTCAGCGGATGCATCTATCCAGATATAATCAATAAAACCGGATTATAATCCAATAAAAGTATTTTTATTATTCGATTTTTTTTTTATTCCGGCTTAAAATAGAGTATTTTAGCCATTATTTCAAAGTGATGGAATATACGACATTTGTTCAGACAGTGTGAAAGTACACTTATAACAAACAGCACGCGACCAATAAAAGTTTTCTCTAAAATTTATTATTTTTTGTACAGTTGAACTGTGATACAGCTAAGCTTGATTTAATAGAGCTATTCCCAATTTCAAGTTATAAGTTCAAATCATCATTTCAAGGAACACCTTGTTTTCACTTCCGTGGTCAGATCAAAAAATCGAAAATACTTTGCTTATCGTTAAGGTTTCCTGTCAACTTTTGTTACCGTTTCGCAGCCTCGTTATCTACTGTCACTATTTCACTGCTCTGCTAAAGTCTCGCCGCCCTATTTGTAGAAAAATGTTTGAGTCTAGCAATAAATAAATAAGTATAGATTTAAAAATTAATTTCAAACAAACCCCTCGGGACAACTGTCACTACTGCAAGCATCATTGACATACCTTAGTCACTTTATTCGGCACCTTGGTAAGAAAGAGGGCGGTCCATCCAGATATCACAAAGCTATATTATTTTTTACATGAAAATTGCAATTATACAGTTAATAAACAGTAACAATTTATAAACCAAAATATATACTAAAATTTTGCCAATAACAGATTCTTGTTTTTAACAGTATTTTCTTTATAAATTCATTACTAGCTTATACCCGCAACTTCGTTTGCGTGGACTGTTGTCGCGTGATAGGTTGTTAATAGATGGCGCTTTCAATGTCATCCTATTCCTGTAGAATTAACAGGATTTCTATAATCTATCGAGTCTGGGTGTATATTTGTATATAAGTATGTATTTAAAAAATATATATGTATATATTCACCAGTTGTCTGCCACCCATAACACAAGTATTCAGTTACTTACTTTGAGGACGGACGACCGTGTGCGTATGTGTCCCATATATTTATTATTATTATCTATATGTTACCCCGGTGTATGAGGAATAATTCCGCCAAATTTCATCAATATTGTTTCAGATGATTCCCCGTGAAAGAGTCACAAACTTACATACATACTCAGAAGCTTTATATTAGGATAATATTAGGATTTTCTTTTTACAGCTTCCCGTCCAGATTTTCACGAAGATCAGTCAACGTTGCAGATCTACCCCCGATTAGCGAAAGCTGCAAGCGCAGACTGCTGTGTGAGATACACTCTGACACAAATTATGTGCGGTATGTTAGATTTAATCATTCTTGGGTTAAAGAACTTTATTAAATTATGTCTAACATGTAGTCTCGATCTAGGGTCCGAATATAATGCCAGCCAGTTAAGTATTGCGTGCTGATGCTGTGTGGATTACGTTAAAATATCATCTCGCAGATTTGCACACTTGCAAGCTATATGTATCTCTAGCTATACCTAACTCAGTTGAAATAACAGTCAAACCCAAACCTGTTAACTAATAAAATCATCATTCATTTGTCCTTATCCCACTATAAAAGGGCAGAACATGTTGTCACATGGATCGATTTGGCTTCGTATTTTACAACCGGCCGCCTGCCTGACGTTAACTTACGTTAGTCCTGTTTTACGACACATCGGTAAGAAATGAGGCTGGACTATTCTACTCAACTGGATACCACATGGTTTGTCACCTTACTTTAGTCGTCTTTTAGGTCGCCACGGTAAGATATGCGGGTGGCTATTCTACTCAGCCGGATAAACACGGCATCCAAAAATAAAAAATAAAATTATACAAATCAAAAAGAGAAGAACAAAATAAAATGTCAGTATTGTAAATGTTCCAATTTAAAACAAAAAAATAAAAAAAGAATTTTAATCTTCTTATGTAAATATTTGTTTCCAAACTGTACAACTTTGTGCGCGTCAACATAAATGTTAAAATACAATTGATACAATACCTGAAAGAAAAGCGGAAAGTTTTATCATCCTAGATGTTAGCCCGATATATAAGCTATATTTATGGAATAACATAACTAATAAAAATTCTATAATAGGAGTTGAAACCCCGTCGTGTACCGACAGGCCGCCCCAAGATTAAATAATAAAATATAAGCTTTAATTGTATTTAATTTCATCAATATAAACTCACCGTGAAAGCGTAAAAGAAAGACAGACTGACAGATATACAAAAAGAGAAACTTTCACATTCGCATTACATTACTATGGATTTAATCGATCGACTAGCCCTTAGGCATACTTACCATGCATTCAGTTCCACTGGTCACGGGTTCGATTCTCGCTGAGGGCCAATATTTTGTATTAACAATTTATTGGTTCTCCGAGTATACATGTACATGTAAACGTATTTTTGTATATCCGTGTGTATGTAAAATTATATATGTATATATTTACTAGTCTGTCGCCCATAATTAAAGTAGTAAGTTACTTTGGGGACAGACAGCAGTATTTATAATTGTATCATTAAAAAGAGGCTTATAAGTAAAATTCTGAAGTTCATATTTAAGCCTATTTCGTTCCAGCGATGCGAGTAAACCCTGGAGACGAAAGCACTGCTACAAGCTCAACTGTGAAGATCCCGAGGCGCTGAACAAAATACTCCATTGGCTAGTGATGTACCACCGATCTCACGACTACCGAAATAATCCGTACGACAGAAGAGGGTACATCACTTGAACAAACAATAATTAATAACGTATGAATAAAGTAATTAGCAAAACAGATTTTGATTTAACTTTTTGTGCTTTCAAAAATTCAATAATATTTGCCCAGTTGCAAAAATATAACAGATTTTCTTTATTTTTTATGTTAGCACGGTAAGCTTTAATTTAAGTAAATTACATCAATAATGGTCCAGCGGATTTTAGTCCAGAGACAAACTTTCTCATTTCCAATGTTAGCATGGATCGAATTCAACTTATTCTATACTAGTAATATCCCGCGGTTACACCCGCGTAATTTTTAATTTTATACACCTTATTACATTTTTATTGCAATATGAAAACGTAATATAGCCTTTTGTTAACGCACACTATATAATAGGAATACCACAATTCCCGTTTCGAGATGCACTTCTCTTGAATGACGAACAAAGACTGACTGCAATTGAAACGTTTTAGCAACATATAGGAAGACTCCACCGGAAATAACACGACACAGTGTTGCCACCATTTCAGTCAAAAGGGTGCGATACTCGTTACATGATGGTGTTGCTATAAAATACAAAGCGAAAGTCATTGGCGACAACACTATGTTGCTCAGTAAAGATGCAGCTTTCCAGTGGTGAAAGAATTTTTAAATCGGTCGATAAATCGGATTGTAGAATTTCATGATTAAAAACTTATACCAAGGCCATAAACCATCTTCAAACTTATTAAAGTCGTAGCTTTGGTATTATAAATATATTTCAGTTATTAGTCAGTTATAGATTACATCAAAAATTCAAAAAATTCAAAAATTCTAAATATTCTTTATTCAAATAAACTTGAACACAAGTGCTTTTGAATCGTCAACTCTACTGCTGGTTCAGAAAGCTGTTCCTACCGAGAAGAGCCAGCAAGAAAGAGAGCTATATCCACTCATTCTTATCTTCTAGAGTATAGTAGGCTTTCTGTATCAGCCTCTTTTTAACAGTGTTTTTAAACTGCTGTAATGGCAATGCTGAAATTGATTGCGGAAGAAACATCTAGAAGGAAACAGTCACACTGAGTCTTTCACTGGTAATATACATATGTATGGATAATGGCTTGGTTATTACGACCGGGAAAAAACGTTGAACAAAGTTTCTCATATATATAATCGATACATTATATTGTGTAAGAGAAAGTCTAGTGATCGAGCGCTGGCTAAGGAAGAACGCAATCTAACAACGGATCAACTTGCCTGATTTGGTCAGCTCATTGCACCGAGCCGGCCGACATGAGATGACATGAACAAGATGGACATGAGGGCCTTGAAAGTTAACGTCCTATGTGAAATTAAATGAAATGTATTTCTGTAGTTATCTTTTACTAGTAATCGCTAGCGATTCCGTCCGCGTTGAAAGATTAAAACCGTAATATAGACTTTTGATATGTTTAAAGTGGGTTAACCTTAAAAGTTAGAAATATGCTGTCGCGAACTTTTATTTAGAACTTTTAGAGGGGAACAATTTTGTAATACATGATTTTTGAATAACTATCACCGTTTACTCAGAGCACGCAAGGAAAGCTTTAATTTTTTCCGTTTTCGTACTATTTTTTATTGCTGCTTCTCTCCTATAATTTTAGCGTGATGTTATATTATTCAAAGGATTTACAAAGGAATGACAAATTTTACAAAGAATTTTTCAAATCGGTCCAGTAGTTCCTGAGATTAGCGCGTTCTAACAATCAAACAAACAAACTTTTTAGCTTTATATATGAGTAGTATAGATGCATTTCATAAAACAGTTATTTCCTACTAAAAAATAATTAATTACTTGCTATAATCCACGTATTTATCAAAAATTAGATATTTATAGAATTATGCGTTACTTTGCGGACTTCCATAATACAAAAAATAAGATATTTAGTCGCAGATTATAGAAAAAAAATCGTTATATTTTGCTTAAATAGTCTCAATTACGCTCTGTTATTTCGGACATATTTTTTTCTCTCATAAAGGAAAAAGGACTTTATGCCACATACTCATTACTAGCTTCTACCCGCAACTTCGTTCGCGTGGACTATTGCCGCCTGATAGGTTGATAATAGATGATTCCTACAGAATTAAAAAGATTTCTGTGTTATATTATGTTACCCCGGTGTTTAAGGAATAATTGTGTCACATTTAATCGATATTGGTTCAGCGAATATAGCGTAAAAGAGTAAAAAACATAGATCCATACTCACAAACTTTCGCATTTATCATTTAGAATAGGATATAAGCTTCGATTGTATCAATTAATATTGGTTCACAGGCCTTTCCGCTTTTGTTTCCTTTCAGCTTCTTAAAGGACTGCGGTTTAATAATGTAAAATTGAAAATATTAAAAGATTGACCGCCGAGTTTGTTTCCGGTTCTTCTCCGTAAGAGCTGCCCTTATCCCACTTTAAGGGGGTCGGCACAACATGTTACAAACATGTTGTCATATGATTTGGCTACGTATTTTACGACCGGCCGCCTGCCTGACGTCAACATACCTTAGTCGTATTTTACAACTCCTCGGTAAGAAAGAGGGTGGTCTATTTTACTCAACCGGATACCACACAGTGGGCCGACTTACCTTAGTCGCCTTTTACGACACCTCAGTAAGAAATGAGGTTGGTCAATTCTACTCAGCCGGATACCACACAGTGGGCCGACTTACCTTAGTCGCCTTTTACGACACCTCGGTAAGAAATGACGTTGGTCAATTCTACTCAGCCGGATACCACACAGCGGGTCGACTTACCTTAGTCGCCTTTTACGACACCTCGGTAAGAAATGAGAGTGGTACTATTCTATTCAGCCGGATACCACACGGCGTCTGTCTACAATTATGTAAGGGATGCCTAATTATTCGTCATAATTAGGCATCCCTTGTAATTACTGAATTATCACACGCTTTTCGATTAACAGTTACTTCCTGCCAATTAGTGAAGTAACGCAAGGAAGGATATAACTAATATTTGTAAGATCGCTAACAGCTTCCGGTCGTGTGCGCATATTTTGTTAGCTTGAGCAGGTAACCTCTTACAAATTTGCATATTACAAAACTAATGAGAATATAATTTTGCTATAATCCGCGTTAAAAGAAAATATATGTAATGCTAAATATAGAGAGTACATTTCTTACTGAGGTGTTGTAAAAGGCGACTAAGGTAAGTGGACCCACCGTGTGGTATTCTGCTGAATAAAATATACCACCCTCTTTCTTACCGAGGAGTCGTTAAATACGATTAAGGTAAGTTGATGTCAAGCTGTGATGGCCTAGCGGTGCGACCGTGTGAATCTCTAGAGACGATCATGGGTTCAAACCCGGGCAGACACCAATGAGTTTTTCTATTAAAACTTATGTGTCTAATTGATAATTGCAATTTATCACACGCTTTTCGGTGAAGGAAAACATCGTGAGGAAACCTGCATATCTCTAGAGAATCCTAGGGATATGTGTAACCTACCAATCCGCATTGGAGCAGCGTGGTAGGTCTTAGCTCCAACCCTTCTCTCCAAAAACGGAGAGAGGAGGCCTATGCCCAGCAGTGGGATAGTAACAGGCCGGTACTTAAGTTGATGTCAGGCAGGCGGCCGGTTGTAAAATACGTAGCCAAATCATATGACAACATGTTTGTAACATGTTGTGCCGACCCCGTTTAGAGTAGGATAAGGGCATGAGGATATGCATTAAGGTATATATATGACAAATAAAAGAAACACTTACAAAATATAGCACATAGCATAAACAAACCATGAATTTACAAATATGACAAATAATGAGGTTTAAAATCAAACACCAAAAAAAAATCCGAAAATATAATGCCATATTACGATCGACGGTACCGCTGCTAATTTTCCAATTGGTTATAATTTGCATAGAAATCGTTTATAGTCAAATCAAATTTCATTTAATTTCATAATGACTAATTCTAAAGTAAATCTCGACTCTATATTGATGACACGATCTCTAAAACAGTAACGTCTTACGAAACTTATGTGTTATTTAAACGAATGAAAACTTGATTATATTCAGTTAATAGTTTTAATCGGTTGTCGGATAATGACCATTTCGCGCGATAACAAGCTAATATTACGTAAACAGTTATTAGGTTTTATTATCAACGACATTACATTTACTGTACGACACGATAACGATATTTTTCATATAGTTGAATTAAATAAATATATGGGGCACTTAAAACACGATCGTCCGTCCCCAAAGTAAGTAACTTAATACTTGTGTTATGGGTGACAGATAACTGGTGAATATATACTTATATATTTTAAAATATATACTTAAATACAAATATACACCCAGGCTCAAAGATCAACAAATTATAGAAAATTATAGAAAATCTTGACCCTCGGCAGTTGTATTTTGACTGGCCCAGTCAAAATACAAGTAAAAGGCCAAAAAAGCATACAAGTAAAAAGATATTTAAAATTAATATATGCATTGAAAATGTTGTTTACCAGCAACTTCGTACGCGCCAACTTAAGCATTTAAGTATCCGCAATATTACAACATTTGTTTTTTCATTCCCGAAAGAAAAACAGTATTTTTTATCTTAAACCAGTCCACCTCGGTGTAAAAGCTTTCTTTGTGCCAAGTTTTATCAATATAAGTCCAGCAGATTATCCACGGAAGCATAACATAGAGACAAACAGACTTTCGCATTTATAATAATAATATAGTTTACTAGATTTAAATGTAAGTTAAATAAAATACATTAAATCTTGTTACCTGGTTGACCGAGCTTTGCTCTGTATTTTTTTCAAAGATATAGAAAAGATGCAATATGAAAATAAATAAATAAATAAAAATGACATATCTGGGACTTAATCCGGGGTATTTTCACTTTTTATCCGTCCGATCTGAGCTCGTAGAACTTTGCAAGTGATATCTTAATTAGCCTTTGGTTTCTAACAACATTGTAGCAGTTTTTCAGTGCTAGATCGATTTATCACCCCCGACATCCCCTACATAACTACATACTAAGTTTCATGAAAATCCGGGTAGACACCAATGAGTTTTCTGTTAAAAATTATGTGTCTAATTGATAATTGCAATTTATCATACGCTTTTCGGTAAAGGAAAACATCGTGAGGAAACCTGCATATCTCTAGAGAATTCTGGAGATATGTGTAACCTACCAATCCGCATTGGAGCAGCGTGGTAGGACTTAGCTCCAATCCTTCTGTCCAAAAACAGAGAGAAGAGGCCTATTCTTAGCAGTGGGATAGTAACAGGCCGCTACTTACTTTATACACAAGATTACCTCATTTAAAGATTAAAGATAATGTCTAATAAGTTAATTTAGAAGTTGTAATGATTCTATACATTTAATTCTATTATTGCAGCCTAAAATATAAATAAACACAAAGTAAATGATATACTTAGCATGTATTAAATTCCAAGAGCAAATTGCTCTGCTTGTGCCTAACCATTACATTAACATCTTAAAGAACACAAACCTTTTCTAGCATAAATATGATCGAACAAGGAAAAAGTTTAATCCTGCATAAAGCGGCCTTGCAAGTTTCCATCGTTACGCTCGAAGGTGCTGCCATATATGTTATGTTGCTGTTCGCTCGATAGTTTGAAGGTATATATGTATTTAATAATAAAAATTACTAACTTTGCCAGCTGCTTCGCCCGAGTGTATCACAAAATGTTTCCCGAATTGAAATTTTGAACCTAAAATTAGTTATTTACTTATGGATTATGGATCTGCGCAAAGTCACACCTACTTCTATGAATTATTTATTTTGACTTAACCATAAGAGATAGATAATTTCGCTAACTTTTGTATAGAATTTTTGTAGAATTCTATAGTACATTCTTTAATGTATCTCTGTTGGTTTACACGACACACGTGGCTTAAGCTCCTAGAAGGAGAGTTTTTTTACAACTGCACGCGAACTCTTTAACAACTCTTTGAAAACCGTAATTTATTTATTTATTTATTTATTTTATTTATTCTTTTATATCTTATAAACTATTACAAGTTTTTACTCCTTATACTACAATATATGTATATATAAAACAGTTACAAATTTATAAAAAAGGAGTGCTGTGGCGCTCGCACTAGGATAACCTGTACCACGAACGCCATCGCCTTCCTTAGGACCCATTCTAAATATTTATAACATATAATATAAAGTTATACCTATATAAGTTATTAAGTTACCTATTTGTGTGTGTGAGCGTGTGTGAGAGTGTGTGCGTGTGTGTGTGTGTGTGTGTGTGTGTGTGTGAGCGTGTATGAGAGTGTGTGCGTGTGTGTGTGGTCAACAATGTGTGATAGTAATTGTCTTTAAGTTTAATCTATTATATTACACCGGTGACTAATTCTTCTGTTTTTAGATAAGTAAGTTCTTTCAACCAAGCATTGACAGTTTTTATACATGAGATTTTATTTAGATGAGAGATATTTAAAATATTGACAATTTTATTATATAGTTTTGCGCTTAGGAAATAATACTGACGGCCAGCTAGAACAGTTCTATGAGGTAAAATTTCAAAAATCTTTTGTTTACGTCTTTTTTCTGGCGTAATGAACTATTTACTTAAAAACCTAAACCTTAAGTTAGTATTGCACCACTTTTTAGTAAAAACCGTACAAAAATCACACATTGGAGCAGCGTGGTAGGTCTTAGCTCCAATCCTTCTCTCCAAAAACGGGCCTATTCCCAGCAGTGGGAAAGTAAAAGGCCGCTACTTACTAAGTATCCATCTTTTTCTTCAAATTAAATAATTAAGAAATTCCTCACTCAAAAGCTTATGTAAACAAACTGTTAAGTGAAAGCTGCGATCGTCCTTGTCAATAGAGAATAGGTGAAAAATTTCTTGTCTCTACATGTAACAAGAATGTAGCGTCTATGTGTTTTCAAAAGTTTTTATCTTTAAATCTTTGCTGTTTTACGAGGTTACCCCTCGTAAAATAGCAAAGATTGAAGAATTCGGATTATTAATTTAGTAAAATGTGTGTTATCTATATGTATATAAAGCTGAAGAGTTTGATTGATTGTTTGAACGCACTAATCTCAGGAATTACCGGACCGATTCGAAAAATTTTTTAAGTGTAAGATAGTCCATTTATCGAGGAAAGCTATACACCATATAACATCATGCTGAAATGACTAGAGGAGCAGCAATAAAAAATATTGCGAAAACGCCAAAAAAAGCGCCAAAACACAGCTTTCCGCGCTAATTAAACGGTAAAAGTTATTCAACAATCTCTTATAATTAGCTTACGATATCTACTTTTATGTTCAAAATTTTAATTCAGGATAAAATTTGTGACGCATTTGTTTCGGCAGTTTTGGCGGGAGAAGCTGCTAGCACAGGCTAGTGTTTAATAATTCTTTATCTCTTTGGCAAGCTCAGGTAACCAATAAGTGAGTCCACAATTTCTCTAGGTTTTATACGATTATTTCTAATTGTTTGTGTTACTGATTCTGAGGTGTCGTAAAATACGACTCAGGTATAGTACCATTAGACAGGCGGCCGTTCGTATAATACGTAGCCAAATTGCCCTTATTCCACTTAGAGTGGAATAAGGGCATGATAATGATGTAGCATGTACATTCATACTTTAATTTATTGCCATTTTTTGTTAAATTAATCAATATTTTTTATAATAAAACTAGGAAACTGGAGTTATATTGCTATAATCCTCGAATGTTTTTAATCTGTTAATAAATATTTAAATGTATGAAATAGTAATTATAAGTTATTTTTATTTTGGACGCCATAACGACAGATATGATTGTTCCTAATTCGAAAACAAATTTATATCTATAATTTCATTATAAAGATTGATTTAATTTTAATAACCCCAAAAAATTAATATAAAATGATAAATCTTATAATTTACATTTAATGTTAACTAAAGGTAATTAAGAAAATTATTTAAGTAATTAATAAAAAAAAATATTTATGATAAATCATAATTATGTTACAAATAATTAAAAGAAATATTACGCGTCAATTTCCACCAGTCTCCCTTCTTTCCGGCGAGCGCTTGCACAACCACGTACCGAGCGGCTCTCGCCGGCACCGCCAGTGCCACCTGACGCGCCACGACCGTCACATCACTAGCTACAAGTGCCACAGAGGATAGAAACCAAAGACATAGAACGCGAATAGACTTTATGAGAAAAACTTTTTTGTGACCGCGTTTTGAATTTCGAATATCGTGCATCATTAAGGTTCTTTATATTTGGCGGGATACTTGATTTGTTTTTTTTTTAAGTTGGGACAGTGAGTGCGAAGGAAAGTGCGCGGAGCATGCGCCTGCGTTGAACATTTTCACTTTCTACGTGACGGGACGTTGAGCGGTAAGTGTTGTGTAATACATTCGATGCGTGAATTTTAAACGTTCTGCTTAATTTGTGTATTGTATACTTTCTTTCGTATTTCCCTTAACACGTTTCATAGATATGTAAATATTTGTTCTCTATTGTTCAGTATATATAAATTTGTACAATGCTTTATTTTTCATAGATTTCACGTCAATCAAATCAAATTATTAAAAAAAAAAAAAAATTGACATGGTATACAGTATAATAAATTATATGTATATATAATGAATATATTATATTTGTATATTATTAAATTATTTATGTCGTTTTTTCTGGTTCTTCTCGGTAAGAGCAACATTCCGAACCAATTGTAGCTTCATTAATCATATTGATCCTTGGCGATTTAAAAGTGTATGAAAGAGCTTATTTGAATAAAAATTATTTTTATTGTATTTGATATATAGATATAATATTATAATTAGGAACTCCATAATTTTTTTTCAAATTGATTAAAAAAGCAAGCGTAATCAAAAAATATAACACCAGAGTTAAAATAATGTACAAACCTCAAAAATTTTACTATTAATTTTCAGAGTGCGTGATCTGTCATATATTTCTTGTAAATTGTGAAATAAATTCACAAATATAAAATTTAAATAAAAATTCAAATAATCAATGAAATTTTTTAAACGGCATTCCACAGTATATTTTTAAATAAAAAATATCAAAAATTTTGTACATATGTAGTTTTTATAACTATACTTACCTATCCTAGTGAGTTAGTAACCCCGTAACAAAGTCGTGTAGATAAAAAAACTTGAAAACAACACAACTCAATGCGGAGTAGTATAACAGTTTTTAGGTCAACAACCTGATGATAATGTCCGCACGCATTCAACAATTGTGGTTTCCTCGTCAATTGCAATTCGTTACGAACGCTATATCATCAATAAATTAACTTAAAAACTTGTTTTAATTACAAACATTTATACCGTATATAGTGTTAAATATTTAAATACTTACGGAAATTAACTTTCAGGACATAGTGAAAATGGTGAATGTTTTCCGTAACAGAGTATAAAAATGTCGTTTTCTTTTCTTGACTAATATTATCACCATTGACTTAGTTTTGCATTGTGCAGAAAACAAATAAAGAGAACCTATCAAATCTATTTGCATATTATGAGAATGTTTTATGTTTGTATGTTTTCTGTTATTATCTACGGAATGATTCACACGTGTAAACTCCTTTTTTGTTTTTTTCTCTGCTGATTCATTCCCAGTATATAGTCCGCTTAATGAATAATTAATTTATGGCAATCTTATTGTACATTTTAAGATAATGAAATTAATTCGAACGCAGCCATAATAAAAAAATTGTTACTATTTCTATTTTAAATTTCGAAACTATGGTTTCGTTGCCGTTGAAATAGTTCAAATTTAAAAGATTTCTAAATACATGTGAAACTTCCTACCTATATAATAAATGTGATGGTATGTTTGTCTGTTGGTTAGTTCTATCACGTCCTTAAGAATCGACTTATGAAGATAATTAAATTCAATAGGCTTCTTTATCTTGACTCTGAACTTATTTCCACTTCCACTTACCAACTAATACTCGAGCGGAAGCTAGATTCATATAAAATAGAAAAACAGAAAACTTTGACATAGTTCTGATGATTTCCACAAGACTAGTAATGTAAAATTTATTAAGGCCGCTTGACTCTAACAAAATGATTCACAATTACCGTCATATTTCAATTAATATAAAAATAATACAAAATCTTATCGAATATACTAAAATATTAGTTTTTGAGTTTATAAGAAAGTGACAGACTGACAGAAACGGCTGGATTTTAGTTTATTATATCTTTGGATGAGTGGTAGAATTTTGAGAATAGAATATCAATTGAATTCAATGAAATGCTTCGCACAAATCAAAAACCATATTCATCACCATCATTCTCCTGCCCTTATTCCACTCTAAGTGGGGTCGGCATAATATGTTATAAACATGTTGTCATATAATTTGGCTACGTATTTTATGACTGGCCGCCTACCTGATGTCGACTTAACTTAGTCGCCTTTTGCGACACCTCGGTGAGAAAAAATGTGGTATATTCTACTCAGCTGGATACCACACGGCGGGTCAACTTACCTTAGTCGCCTTTTGCGACACGGCATGAAGTGAGGTGAGCCTATTCCACTCAGCTGGATACCACAAAACACATTCATATAAGATCTTTTAGACACAGATTTAATAAAACAAGCAAAATATGAGAAATTTCGCAATGAATTCAGGTAAAATACGATAAAACCTAATATATCACCATAATGCGTATATCACAATGGAAAAGTTTGTCGGTTCCCATAGCTGGTAGCGAATCGATGATCTAGTTCACATACCTAATAGCTCTTACACAACACTAGCTTAACAATGGCTATAGAACCCTATAGAAAACAATCACACGAGAAAATATGCTTTAAATTGTGTAACATAAGATTGGGTATCGATTGCAGTATGTATTTAGTATGAAACGAACGTAACTGTCGTTTTTTTATATAGTTGTAGCTCTTTCGTAATAGACATTGTATAATATAAAAGTTTTCTGATTGTTTCTAATGCTCTCTTGTCGTTAAACACTATCACGACTTTCCATATTTATATTATTGAATCTATATTTATAAATGCGAAAGTCTGTCTGTGTGCAGAACTTATGAAAGAATTATTTTATCAATAGTTTATAATTATATTAAATCTATACTCTATACTAATATATAAAGCTGAAGAGTTTGTTTGTTTGATCACGCTAATCTTAGGAACTACTGAACCGATTTGAAAAATTCTTTGAGTGTAATATATTCCACTTATCGAGGAAGGCTATAGGCTAACATCACGCTAAGATGAATAGGAGAGGAGCAGCAATAATAAATATTGCGAAAACGGCAAAATTTAAAGCTTCCCTTGCGTGCGGTAAACGGTAAAAGTTATTCAAAAATCATGTATTACAAAATTGTTCCCTTTTAAAAGTTCTAAATAGAAGTCCGCGACAGCATATGTCTAGCTTTTAAGATTAACCCACTTTAATCATTTTTATGGTTATCAAAATACTATATTACGATTTTAGTTTTCCATGCGGAGCTTCTGGCAATTGTTAGTATTTTGTATTTAAGTCGACTCGAATGGTTTTACGTGTACAGCTTGTCTATACTTATTTTGAAACAAGGTCCCCAAAGCTGTCTGTGTGTGATCGATTTTCTCAAAATCTACTGTACGGACTTTGGTACAGTTTTTGCTAAAAAGTAGTACAATTCCTTCTGAAAGTTTAGGTTAATAATGACAGTTTCTTTGTAAATTGTGTTGCAAAGGTCGCGCAGTTATAAAAAAACTCGCCTGCTGGCAGTTTTAGACGCGACTGAGATATACTACAGTAATGTACTAAAGAATTGTAGATCTACATAAATTCTATAAAAGAGTCCGCAACATCATGTTATCTATCTCTTATAGTTAACTCACAATAACTTCTTTTAGGCTCAAAAATTCAATTCAGAAAAAAAATTGAGACTCTGATTTCCATGCGGGAAAAGCCGGCTAGTTTATATGTAAAAGCTTTCAATTAATTATTAGCATTACGATTAACGATTACTAAAGCCACTAAGTTAACTGTTTTACATTAAACTGCACATTTATGCACATTATTGTGCGGCGTGCACGAAATACTGTTAAATAAGCCCAATGTAGGTCAAAGAGACTCGTTAAAATCAAATTACAAGCACAGATAATGCGACAATAAATATGACCCAGTTCTATTTTTTATGGAAACTAAGAAAATTATTATCTAAGTTACCGACTGATAGCTTAATATATCATTACTCAGAAAAGAAAAATTGTTTACTCTTGCTAGCCCTAACACTGGCTAAAGTATCTGGGCTGTATTTTGCTTAACACCAATAAAAGAAGCTACTCTGTTGCTTATACTGTATCCTAATATGTTAAATATTAATATAGTTGTTCAGGAAATTAAAAAATAGAAAATAAACACACAGCCTCTTTTTGTAAGTTCGGAAGTTTACTTCTTCCGAGAAGAACCAGCACGAAACTCGGCGGATAATCTTTAAAAAAAAACTTAAATTTTATTGATAATTACACAATAATCGTTGCAGCTGGGTGCGTAGCTGACTGCAGTTAAGATATGCTATCACTCAAACAGCAGCAGTGAGATTGTATAAGGCTTCTACTTTATCTGTAAATATTTCAAATGTTACCAATTACATAAACCTCCTACGAACGTAGCGCGTTGAAGTCTAATATAGGTGAAACAATAGCAAAGAAAACCTTCAAAAATCAATTTGACACACGTGTTGTCGATAAAGTACAATAATTTCATTATTTCCTCTTCAATATATATAAACACGTCTATTTTAAAGCACTTTATGTAATTGTTTAGTATTATTATAAGATGTTAGCTTGAAATGTTTTTTGTTGTCGCCAATGACTTTCGCTTTGTATTTTATAGCAACACTGTCATGAAACGAGTATTGCGCGCTTTTGACTGAAATGGTGGCAACACTGTGTCGTGTTGTTTCCAGTGGAGTCTTCCTATATATTGCTAAAACGTTTCAGTTACATGCATTATCCGTCATTCAAGAGAAGTGCATCTCGGAACGGGAATTGTGGTATTCCTATTATATCGTGTTATTGTATATAGTGTGCGCTAACATTTTGATTTTGTTTTTTTTTTTTTCAAATAAAACCAAATCGACTTGTCTCCCCCAAAACCTTTTGCACGCAGAATTTCAAGAAAATCGTTGGAACCGTTTCCGATATATATACATACAAGATTAACACATTTAAATTTTAAAGATAATGTATTGACAATGTCCAAACAGTCAAATTGTCTTTCTCTTGCACATAATTTAACCTAATAGCACTGTCCGCTTTACGTTCGCCCATTAACATTATTTATTATCTAGATTTATAAAACTGCACGCCCATCGAGTATTTTGTCCCAAATACCACAAACACACTACTTTTGTTAATTTAACAAGTGAAGAGAAATCGGACCAATGGTAATTAATATCAATTTTATTTTCACCACACTATGCGAAAGTTATAATTGAATTATTTTGTAATAACCTGCGATGAGTGAAAAATCTATGTTATTTAAGTGCACTAGTTATTGACCATGTACTATAATAATAATATTTTTTATTGCATATAAACAAAGTGAGTGCAATATATCGTATATTGGAACCCTGGCCCCTAAACTAGAATAAACTGCTTTTCAGAAGCCAGTGCAATCCGTTAATAATAGGTTAATATACAGAAGTGTTAGTTAGTTAATAGCAGTAGTTTAAAATAAAGAGGTTCAAAATCGTTGATTCCGACGTCTGTCCGTGTGACGATTACACGAAACAGACACTCGAGCACCTGATAGCCGAGTGCCCGCATTCGGCAAACAGAGGCTCGAGCATGAAAATCTCTGCGAGTACTAACAGTTGGACCCATATAAACTCACCACATTAGGAGGGAAACACGTGGCTATTGATTCTTTCATAAGATTCACTAGCCACAACATAGATCACTTAAAACGATTCAATAACACTTAACACCTGTACACACAAAAACTATTCATCTCACACATACACAACATAACTCAATCACAACTTACAATTTACAACACTAACCCCTCTCGCCCTAGCACTCCACAATACAAAGAGCATCGTTCTTGCCTCCACCCCCCCCCCCCCCCTTATAATATATGTATAAGAAAAAATTAATTAATACTATAAATCATTATTATTTACAATATCGAATGTTATTTAGACAAGTGCACTGCGTATTAGGTAGCACAAATACTTACAAATATTATACTGTCTGTCTGTATAGAAAAAAATAATGATAAATAAAAAAAAATAAAACATGAAACGCAATATATTAATTAAGATCGCGTGCAAAATTATAATAAAGTATCTCGTGCGGCGGCCGCTATTAGTGTCTTTATATAATGGCAACTTATAAACTGTCAAATTTGTTTCCGATATGCTAGCATGGCACGTGAACATATGTGCTACCAGATGTACCCGCAAATTAAATGCTAAAATACCCTCAATTCTTCCTTCCTCAGTCGTTCACTCTTGACAGAGTGGCCCTTGCAAAATACCATCCATATGTTTTACCATTACCTTTCCTTATCCCACTCTGAGTGGAGTCGACACAACATGTTATAAACATGTTGCCACATGGTTTGGCTACGTATTTTAACACCTGCCTAAAAGTAAACAACTGGCCAGTCGGCGCAGTCGGTAGTGATTCTGCCTTTAGCTCCACGGGCCGCGGGTTCGATTCCCGCCGAGGCCCAAGATTTTCTATAAATGAATTTGTTGGTCTTTGAGCCTGGGTGTATATTTGTATTTAAGTATGTATTTAAAAATATATATAAGTATATATTCACCAGCTGTCTGTCACCACAAGTATTAAGTTACTTACTTTGGGGACGGACGACCGTGTGTGTAAGTGTCCCATATATTTATTTATTTATTTAATTCAAATTTTCATTATTAAAAGTTATGTATACATGGAGGCGATAGGAATTTTCAAAAAGTTAGAGCAAAAGGTTGGGAGACACTGGTATATCATAAGGAAAACGCAATATGACTTTATATAAGTTTACAATGAGAAACCACTTCAAACCCAATTATTAAACTAATTACATCTGTACACTTTTGCTTTTCATTACTTTCTCATACGAAAAAAAACGAATATAAGAAAGTAAAATGATAGCTTAAAGCCGAATAGCGCTTTGTTCTCAGAGTTGTCGGTCAAATGCGCTAATGAGCCATTCTGAATGCGCCGTTACGAATATAATTTGACGCGCGTAATTAGCACTGCCAATCTAAGATGTAGCTGGAGGCAGTGATGGTAATATGACGGTATAAAATAAATAATAATAACTTAGCCGTGTGGTATCCGGCTAAGTAGAATAGTACCACCGTCTTTCTTACAGAGGTATCGTAAATACGACTGAGGTAAGTTGACGTCAGGCAGGCGGCAGGTCGTAAAAACGCAGCCAAATCATGTGACAGCATGTTTATAACATGTTGTGCCGACCCCACTTAGAGTGGGATAAAGGCAGGAAGATGATGATGAATAAGTGCCTGGTTGACCATGGTAATTTTTTACAAAATAAAAAGGGGTAGGTAAATGAATTGGTGGGGCTCGATCCTAGGTTCCTTAGGATCCTAGGATTATTTCTCGAGATCAATCAAGATTACTCATACAAGATTAACTAGTTTAAATATTAAGGATAATAATAAATATATGGGACACATACACGGTCATCCGTCCCTTAAGTAAGTAACTTAATACTTTTGTTATTGGTAAGAGACAACTGGTGAATATATACATATATAACGTCTAAATATATACTCAAATTCAAATATACACCAAAGCCCGAACAAATTGTTTATAGAAAATGTACAAAGGCGGACTTTGCTTTGTGGACAATTCTTGAGAACATTTTAAGTCGGTTTAATGTAGGTTTTAAAATTTCGCACGTTTTTATTATTGCTCACCAAGTAAACAATCTCTCTTAACATCGTTTAATACATATTTTTACTATCCCCAATGTGATTTTTCGTCTCACAATATTCAGAGGTAAATAATGTGAGTAAACGGATTTCTTATGTTCTTTGTAATTTTTACATTTTAATTAATCCTTGATGATTCACTATTACGAGCAATTGTAAAAGATTATTTGAACGAAGATTATATCAATTTTATTTATGCCAAATCGGCCGTCTCTAATCGTTATTAAAACATAGATAAAAAATACTACATAGATAAAATGTTATGACTCTAACTTTATAGGATTTAAACAAAAAAAAAACGGCAATTTTCGGGTTCTCACTAACAGTAAAAAAGGCTAATATAAGATCTTTTATCGCTAATGAAATAGAAATATAGAAAAATTTATTTATTAAATTTTGAAATTTTTCGGAGCGGAAAATCTAATCTAATTTGTAATCCAGATTACTTATGACCTTTGTCCAAATTAACTTAAATGCATCCGCTATAGTGCTTAATAAAAATATAATTAACAAAAAAAAAATAATTATGAATTATAAACTGTTATAACTAACATTGAAATTTTATTGGTTTAATTTTGAAAAAAATAAATATAATTAACAGATCTGGCTTTGTTAGGAATAGTTGTCTGGACAAAAAGGAAAAACAGGAAAAAACAATAACATATAGTTTTGTCTCCTTTGCACTTGTTGTCACGCAATTTAGTCTCTCGGTCAAGGTTATGCATCACATACGTAGTGAAATGGAATGGGGTACGGTAGGCTTAATGAAGTTAGAGACATTGTTTTCCTTATTTCAATGCCATCTATAACATCACGCTACAAACCATTAAAAAAGCTTCTTGCTCTTCAAAGTTATGGGTGACTTTAACACTCACGCTTAATTCAATTTGTCACAAATCAACTTTTTTTAATTCGGTCGCCTTAATACTAAGCGTGCGATATATTTGAGGAAGTACTAATCTAGCCTTGTATTCCGCGTTCAAGCAAAAAAACGCATCATGCAACCTCAATTTCAAAGTCGGTTAAAATCGGAAGTTACGTAATGACACCGCATCGAACGGAATAAGAAAGGCATTGCACGGCCGATTGTGAGCAATTACAGCAGCTGGTGAAAGCGCTGCGTCATCTCACATTGCGCTCGAACATTTGAGTACGGGTGGTTGTAATTGAGAAGAGAACAGAGAGGTGGCTGGGGAGAAATCTTGGAGCTAAAAACCACGTACCACGCTGCTCCAATGCGGATTGGTAGGTTACACATGTGGGAATAATTGAATGAGGATTAATGCTTCTTCTTCTTCTTTGTCAACCGATGGACGTCCACTGCTGGACATAGGTCTCTTTATGGGATCTCCATACAGACTCCATATACACGATCTTGTGCCGCTCGGACCCAGCGGCTCCCCACGACCTTTTTGAGGTCGTCATTCTAAATCGTGGGGGGTCTACCGACACTGCGTTTTCCGGTGCGGAGTAGCCATTCCAATACCTTGAGACCCCAACGCCCATCGGTGCTTCGCACTATGTATCAGCACTATGCACTAGGATTAATGCTGTATTGTTTAAAATTGCTTCGAAAATAAGGCATTATTTTTCGTAAAACAAAAATAACAAAAAAATCCTATTGTGGGTTATCCCTAGAGATGTATGCCGATGATATACCATCGCGAAGTTTTCTGTAGACCTTTTCAAGGTCGACAAATACTTAGTACATTATTTTGATAAATCTCGTAGGATTCAGCTTGCTTTACAAATCACAAAAATTACAGGATTTCTCTACTCTATATTGAATGCTATTATACATATAAACCTTCCTCTTTAATCACTATATCAATTAAAAAAACCGCATCAAAATCTGTTGCGTAGATTTAAAGATTTAAGCATACATAGGAATATAGGGACATAGGGATAAATTCAAATTTTCATATTCAAAATATTTTTTATTCAAATAAACTTGTGAACAACTGTATTGAATCGTCAACTCTACTACTGGTTCGGAAAGCTGTTCCTACCGAGAAGAGCCAGAAAGAAACTCGGCGGTTGCTCTTTTAAAAATATAATTTTTAATACTATTTACATTAAGTCGTTACTGTCTTGTACAGGTTCAAAGAGAGCTATATCCACACATTCTTATCTTCTAAATAATCTTCAAGAGTATAGTAGGCTTTCTGTAACACCCTGTTTTTAACAGTGCTTTTAAACTGCTGTGATGTCAAAGCTAAAATTGATTGCGGAATTTTATTATAGAATCTTATACTAAAATCCACAAACGACTTACGCACTTTTGCAAGGCGCAAAGCAGGAGCCGCAAGCTTATGTCGGTTCCTGCTCTGTCTATTGTATACATCACCTATCGTTTTACAATTCTTTATATTTTTATGTACATAAATTGCTTAAAATGTACTGGGAAGCAAATGTAAGAATAAAGGACAGACACAGAAAGCGACTTTGTTTTATACTATCTCGTGATTACGAGTCGACCGCTCTATCCAAATGTAAATTACAATCATGTATGCACTGCCTTTTCTGTTTCATTTGGCGGTGTTGCCAGCATTGCGTAAGTTTGGCCTACGTTAGGTATTTGAACACATGGAGGCCTTGGTTTTAAAGCACAAGGCCATATGCTTGGAGTATAAACGGCTACAATGTTTGAAACAGACTCAATATTTACTTTACTGTAATTAACTATTTTAATGCTTGTACGGTATATATAGAAAAGACTGTCTGAAGATATGCAGGTGTACTCGCGAAGTTTCCTTTTAACAAAAAGCATGTGATTTATAGACTTAGGCGTTACTTTGCGGAGGTCTATAATACAAAACTAATGAAAATATTATTTTGCTACAATCTGCGATTAATTTTTTTATAACCATATAGCAAAATAATATTTTTTTTAGTTTTGGAAAGCATGTGATAATTTTCCAACATCAATTAGGTCAATTCTGCTAAGTGCATAATTAAAAAAAACCAGTTCGCACGTACTAGCCGAGTTTTGCTTTAAATGCATTAAATGTCGAGAAAGGCATGTATAATCAGTTACTTAACTGTCAGAAAACGAAATGTCTTGTCTGTGTTTATCATTAAAGGGCACGGTAGGTATGCAATAATTGAACTATATATTATATACTCTTGTTTAGTTAAAGCTAAAACATATACTCGCGTGATTCTATCAATTTTATTTATATTTATAAGAGTGCCTGTAATATGTTAACAGGAAAACAGGTCATTTTAGATATTACAAGTCAAGCTAAGAAAGCTTTAAAAAGATTTTAACTATACTTACCTATTAATAATTGATTTTAACTAATTAAATACTGTTATCCATTGAGAAGTTTCCTTGTTTGGACTAATCCTGGGAGCAGCTTTAGGTCACGCTTATAAAAAACATGCATTGTCATGGATACTGGAGCACTATGTAAAATTTTAAAAATGTAGGCTGTGATGGCCCAGCGGTGCGACCGTGTGAATCTCTAGAGACGATCATGGGTTCAAACCCGGGCAGACACCAATGAGTTTTTCTATTAAAACTTATGTGTCTAATTGATAATTGCAATTTATCACACGCTTTACGGTGAAGGAAAACATCGTGAGGAAACCTGCATATCTCTAGAATTCTGGAGATATGTGTAACCTACCAATCCGCATTGGAGCAGCGTGGTAGGTCTTAGCTCCAATCCTTCTCTCCAAAAAACGGAGAGAAGAGGCCTATTCTCAGCAGTGGGATAGTAACAGGCTACTTACTTATGTAAAATTTTACCTCAATCAGACACCGGGAAGTGAGTCAATTTGAACTTTTAAGATTCCAAAATTTAATAAAAGTTTTTAAAACTGGAAGAGCGGGGTCATCTGGCACAAGAATCTGTTAAAAGAATGCTCCAACCTTAAGTCCATTATTGTAAAGCTGTTGCTGAAATCAATTATTGTTATACTACATAATTAATGAGAATATAATATTTTAAAATAATTTATCGCGGATTATAGCAAAATAATGTTCTTATTAGTTTTGTATTATGGACCTCCGCAAAGTAACACCTAATTCTATAAATTATTTTTATATTACAAAAGTAATAATAAAATTATTTTGCTATAATCCGCGATGAAGCAAAATAATTTTATTATAACTTTTGTATTATGGATCTCCACAAAGTAACGCCTAATTCTATAAATTATTTATTTTTATATTATTAACAAAAAAATTAGAAAAGAAGACGGCCTAAGCTTACGTTTTATGCCAGTATTTTTTTCCAATTTGCGAATTACATGAGATACTAGCAATGCTAGCGACTTCGCTCGCGTAGTCTCAAAGTTTCTGTTTGATGAGAGAAGGGTTGGAGCTAAGACCTACCCTACCACGCTGCTCCAATGTGGATTAGTAGGGTACACATATCCCTAGAATTCTCTTCTTCTTCTTTTGGTTCCTCACTAACTAGTGGAGTCAGCTCTGCATACATCCTCCTATCCGTGGCCAGAGGGAAGAGTTCGGGAGCGCTCTTAATTCACGTCCACTGCCGGATGTTACAAACCATGATTCATGATGATGAATTCTCTAGAGATATGCAGGTTTCCTAACGATGTTTTCCTTCACCAAAAAGCGTGTGATGAATTGCAATTATCTATTAGACACTGACACATAAGTTTTAAAAGAAAAAATCATTGGTGTCTGGCGGGGTTTGAACTCGTATCGGTCCTTCTTCTAATTCTATAAATTACATGAATTTAAAATATTTTTGAATTAGAATGTGTTACACCGCAAGAAGATAATATCGTTGCGATATATACTATATTAGATAATACTCGGCTCGTGATTGTGATGCCTAACGATCTATTAAACGTGCCATTACGTTCAGGCCGCGCCTCACGAGAGTCCATTTATTTGTATTGTCACAATCGACGCGGCACGCCGAGTGTCGCAACATTCGTGCCAAACCTAAACTCCGATATTTGCGATTCAGGAAAAGTTTACATAGTATCATGCACCGCTGCACAATTTATATTCAAATGCAGTCCATATATTTGTATGATACACTTGTATCATGCGAATGTGGAATTTAAAATATCTGACGTTATATTAAGTATATATATATATGTATATATAGTTCTTTATAGTATCTGGCTGAGTAGAATAGACCAGCCTCATTTCTTACCGAGGTGTCGTATAAGGCGGCTAATGTAAGTCAAACCGCCGTGTGGTATCCGGTTGAGTAGAATAAATCACCCTCTATCTTATCGAGGTATCGTAAAAGGCGACAAAGGTAAGTTTGTGAAGTGAATGAATGAATGAACACTTTTATTGAACACCACATTAAAAACAGTAAAAACTAAAAATAATAATAATACATATAAAAAAAGTAGTGCTACAATCTGGCGGACTTATCGCTAAATAGCGATTTCTTCCAGCCAACCAGGTTGATGAAAGGACAAAGCTACAGATATATAGTAGGTGGTGTGTATATACAAGGAATAACGAATATAAATTTAGATATACATACAAATACAGACATAAACATAAATATATACATACATACATACAATATACAAATACATATATAAATATAATTCATATAGAGTACATAATATAAAAAAAATCGTCACGCATCACAGTAACCCAGCAAGAGACAAGAAATGCTGTTTAACCCGCTTTTTAAACAAAAATAAGCTTTCCGATTGCCTTATAGGCAATGGCAAAGAGTTCCAAAGCTTAATGGTCTGAACTGCAAAAGACTTGTCGTAGAACTTGCTTCTGTGCGCAGGCATCTTTAAAGTTAGCACGGTTGTTTGGCGAACGGGTCTACGATAATAGCATGCCAAAAATGTAAAAGAACTCTTTAAATAGTACGGAGTTGTGGGGTTAAATAACACACAGTACAGAAGAGAAAGACAATGTAAATTCCGGCAAAAACGGATTGGTAACCACTTGAGACGAGCACGAAATTCGGAAATATGATCATATTTACGTAAATTAAATATGAATCTAATGCTTATGTTTTGGAGCCTCTCAAGTTTATTTAACTGGTCTTGGGTTAAATTTATATAGCTCGTGTCAGCATAATCAAGAATAGGAAGAAACAAGGTCTGTGCGAGCATAATTTTGGTAGGAATAGGAAGAAGATAGCGTAACCGTCGTAAAGAACTCAAAGCAGCGAATGACCTCCTACTCACTTCTTTCAAGTGATGCGACCAACTCAAAGTATTGTCCATATAAATACCTAAGTTCTTAACTACATCGCTGTAGGGTATCGTGACTCCATTAAATTTAACCGACGGAAGACAAGTCCAATCAACTTTAGAAATCTGGCCAGGACTACCAATTATAATAGCCTGAGATTTCAGGGGATTTACATCAAGACCATAGGACTGGCTCCATTGTGATATTTTATCCAGATCATGATTTATTTTAAAGATAGCTGTGGTAAGATTATCAACCGTGGACTGCGCATAAATTTGAACGTCGTCTGCATACATGTGATAGAGAGAAGATATATTATGAGTTATCGAGTTTATGAAAATGGAGAAAAGTAAGGGTGATAGCACGCCGCCTTGGGGCACTCCAGACGTAACATCGCACCAGGCTGAAAAACTGTCTTCTACCCGGATGCGCTGCCGTCGGCCCATGAGATAGCTCCGAAACCAGTAAGTTGACGTCAGACAGCAGCCGATCGTAAAATACGAAGCTAAATCATGTAACATGTTTATAATATTTTGTGCTGACCCTACTTAGAGCGGGATAAGGGCAGGAGGATCATATATATTTTCTACTTTACCTTATTGCGGATTATAGCAAAATATTGTTATTATTAAAAAAATTTTGCTGCGATGCATCACTGATAAGCATTTGTAGTGCACACGGAATGGTAATAGGGTAGGGGGGATGTGGCATGGGGGGAGGGGCGGGTGAATAACCCGGTGTCCGGCCACCATGAAAGTGAAATCAGCGCGTGCGCACACTACACAAGATCCACGCCGGAACTGGATATGGCTATTACGATGTGGAAAATCGAGAAAATGTTGTCACACGTTTGTGTATGCTTAAATTATCCGACATTACATGTTATTTGCCTACGTTAAGTACGCTTGTAGCACAAAATAAAAAGTAAAGTAGAAAATATATATAATGCTAAATGTAGGGTGCACTACCCGTTTTCATATCTACTTGATAAATGCAGCATTCGTATAAACACCTCCACCACCGCCACTACAATACACAAGCACTACACATGTCGCACACACAAAATTGGAAAGCGTTGTGGGGTCAGTGGGTCAACTTACCTTAGTCGCCTTTTACGACACCTCGGTAAGTAATGAGAATGATTTATTCTATTCACCTGGATACCACACGGCGGTGAGAAAGCTGAATAAAGTTTATTAATTGGATTTGATTCAATTTCTAATATAAATGTAAGTAATACAGTCGAATAACAGTAATAAACAAAAATCGCATTTTTGTTTAGTCATTTTGACTAATGGATATTCAACAAAAACTTATTAGTGTATCCATTAAATAAACATTAAATAGAGCTTAATTATTCATTACAAATCAATATTTTTTGATGTAGAGATTATTATTTAACCACTATCTTATCTTATCTGATAGACTACATGTTTACAATAAATCAAATCTACAGTAAGGAGCAAAAAAATGAACACAGCTTGAAATAATTTATAGAAATTTCAGCAAAGTAACGCCACTTTGCAGAATTTCATAGTTCAAAAGTTATGATAAAATCCGAATTTGTACAAAAACGCGGATTATTGCAATTCTATTATAACTTGAAATATAGAATGTTTAAATGAACAAACCGAAAAATATGGGCCTACATAACATTAAAATAAAGTAACGGCCTGTTACTATCCCACTGCTGGGCATAGGCCTCCTTTCTCTGTTTGTGGAGAGAAAGATGGGGCTAAGACCTACCACGCTGCTCCAATGCGGATTGGTAGGTTACACATATCCCCAGAAATCTCTAGAGATATACAGGTTTCCTCACGATGTTAGCCTTCACCGAAAAGCGTATGATAACTTGCAATTATCAATTAGACATTAGGTTATAACTTTAGGTTAAAATTAAGTTGCTTATTAGCCTTAAGGCTAGATTGTGACTACAATAAAGTACATCCATTGTGATGTACTTTATAATAGAAAAAAAAATTGGACACATTAGTTTTAACAGAAAAACTCATTGGGTGCCTGCCCAAGATTTGAACCGATGATCCCTTGAAACTGCCGTACGGTTTCAATCCTGGGCTATCACAGCTTTTTATAATTACTTTGAATGTGCCAAATTTTTTCGTGAGTCATTACCGCACGTCATGAAATTACATGCCAAGTACATATTATTTCACTTTTTAATGACACTAATACATCGCGACTATGTATTTAACTGTAGAAAGTTTCTTAGAAATTATGTGAGTAACATTCGACATCATTTATTTTGCTTTTGTATTAACTTTTCGAGTAATAGTTAAAAATTACCCATAAAAGGCTGTTTAAATTGTGTTTAATAATGCTATTTATTTTGGCCATTTTAGTTATTTCATTGTTGAACTTGTATGTTCTATGTTTCTGTAAAAAATATGTAGTATGTACTATTTTAAAACGCTTTAACAGACAAGAATAATGATCTCCAATACCCTTCTTAGAAAATAAAATAAATTATTTTGTTATTATGAAAAAGACTTCTTTCTGGATTATAGTAATATATTTTTTATCAGTGCTCAAATTTCGTATAAAATTTTAGTTACGTCTCTTATCTAAAAATTTTTAAATATATTAGGTTTTTTGTCCATATCTATACTAATATATAAAGCTGAAGAGTCTGTTTGTTAGTTTGTTTGATTGTTTGAACGCGCTAATCTCACGAACTACTGGAGCGATTTCGAAAATTCTTTGAGTGTAAGATCGTCCATTTATCGAGGAAGGCTATGGGTTAATTTAATTCAAAAAATACTTATAATCAAATCACGATAAGCTGAGGTAGCCCAGCGGTAACACCGTGCGACTCTTTCGAGGAAACACGGGTTCAAGCCCTGGCAGACATCAATGACTTTTTCTGTAAAAACTTATGTGTCTAATTGATAATTGCAACGCACGCGTTTGTGACGCACTGATGTCCATGCGAGCGAAGCTGCTGAGCACAGCTAGTCCACTATATATAGAGAATCTTGTGTGTTACGAGAACTCTGCTACAAAAACATAAGTAAAATAGTTCCCAACCATAAATTAACGTTATTATTCTATGTTCACCAACAGTTTTGAAATAAGTTTCTTTACATCCATAAAAACGGTTCAATCGCAGTTTTCTAACCAACATGCGAATATTTTCCACCGCATGCACAATTGCATGAGGAAACACGTCGCAGGGGAAAAGAAAAGCGAAACCTGACCCACTTTTGGTGCGATAGTTATCGCGGTAACGCATTAGTAACCATTTTGAAAATTATATTCTACTAGCAGACTGGGCTATCTTACTAATGTTATAAATGTGAAAGTTAGTGAGTATGGATGTACGTTTGTTACTTTATAAATCACTCTTTCTATTGAATAAAACCCGTAAATTAGTTGTTAATTTTATTGTTAACAAACAGACACTGCGGGGAAATTGTTTCATAATATGAAGTGTAAAATCTTTTAAATGACGTTTCGGTCATATATGACCATGCTTTAGTTAATCAGGTATCATTCAAATTAAACCCAAGAATCGATATAATTTTGTGATGGAGATATTTGCAGGGTTGATAGAGGGTACCTTTTATTCCGGGACTGAGGTCCCGAGGTAACTCCCAGCTGTGGGAGAGGAACAGGCCGCTACTTACTTATATAAGAGCTGGATGCTCTACCTTGTACACTTTTGACATGTAACCTTACGGGACAGGTGTGTCCCCGTGGTCCCTTACGCAATACCATTTGGTTAATCCGCCTCGTCATGCTTAGCTCATGTTTGTTTAACCGTATGTTAATTACAGCTTCATAAAAGCAGTTAATGGCGGCAATTTGTTCAACTGCGAGAGTTACTAGAGCGGACATAATTTATAGTTCCACTAGTTTTAGCCGTGACTTCGTTCGCGTTATATTTTAGATATTACTTTGCTATAATCTGTTATAAAGCAAATAGAAAATCGATGAAATGCTAATTGTAAAGTGTTCTCTCCGTTTTTATAACTGATATATAGAAGATTCCCAAAAACACATGCACTACAAACATTCACCAGCATCACCGCAACACACAAGCACTACACGCATTCACTATCACAATATCAATAACCATTTCGTTCCGAAACAGCATCAGGAGATTAGACTCCACGAAAAATAGTTTTGCGATTTTGTTGTATCAGGTATACAAGTAATTCAGACACTACATTTAGCATTGCATATTGTTACAACATGTTCTTAATACAACCTCCTTCATAGAATTGGTCATTAATATGAAAAAGCATTGTGGCTGTCATATTTTTATGTGGCATTCATTGAGTTGTAGCGAAAGAGTAAATGGGTTGACTCTGGGAAAACTGTTTTTTATTTATTGAATAAGAATAAAGGAGAAATATCGTCATTTGTTATAATATGTTTTCTAAGCTATCAACATCCTCGTTCCTTTATCCTACTCTAAATTTGGTCGACACAACATGTTATAGATATGTTGGCAGATGATTTGACACCGTATTTTACGATCAGCCGCCTGTCTGACTTCAACTTACCTTGGTCGTATTTTACACCTCGGTAAGAAAGAGGGTCATCTATTCTACTCAACCAGATAACACTCGGTGGTTCAGTTCACCTTATTCGCTTTCTAAGACATCTCAGTAAAAAATAAGGGTGGTTTATTCTACTCAGCCGTATACCACACGGCTGTTCTATTCCTATTATTCTATTCCTATTTCTGTATTATATTATTCTGTATATAGTAGAAATCGCTACTTCAATTATTTGTAGGTCCGTTTTTAAGCCTACCAATATTAAGTGGTCTGTGCAATTTTTCACATTTCGAAAATATGTTTATTTCGCCAGTTGTAAAAATCATCATGAATAGATGTAATTTGTAATCAAACGGTCTGCTAAGTTTAATGCGATGTCACTGCGAAACGGTCACACGTTTTAAATCTTTTAAACTTTCACATAAAACTTAATTTGGCTTAATATTAAATTTACGGTGTTTAATGTAAACTAGTGTGGTATCCGGCTGAATAGAATAGTACCACCCTCATTACTTACCGAGGTGTCGTAAAAGGCGACTAAGGAAAGTCGACCCGCCGTGTGGTATGGGGCTGAGTAGAATAGACAACCCTCTTTCTTACCGAGGTGTCGTAAAAGGCGACTAAGGTAAGTCGACCCACCGTGTGGTATCCGGTTTCAGGGCAGGAGGATGATGTATAACTGACCAAATCAAAGTAGGCACTAGAAGAATTAAGATTACCTACATAAAAACTTTATTTCCGATTAATATTACAAATGTCCGTCTGTAGCGACTAGGTTTAAATTGCGTAGCATGTTGCGTAGCAAAGGTTCTTCCTTTAAACTTTGAATTGAAAGCGAAGTACATAATGGCATTACGAAATACCTTCGGACTTGACTACGAATGCCGTTATCACTTACGGCCACAACATGTTTATGCGCTGGTGAAAATATTACGTCGAGAAAGTTGACGAATAAAGATAAAGTTGCTAGTGTATTATGCAAGAACCGGTTGACCCACTGATGTTACGTTTCCACTGAATATTTTACACATATGATGGACGTCGAGATCTTAACCTTGCATAAGTTGACCATAAACCTCTACTTAGATGGTGAATTATCAAATACTAGCAACACGCACCGCATTTGCTAAGATAAATAGGTATTACAACCAGCTACCTACTTGATAATACTAGATAACAGACAGGTTGATGAGAATAAAAGATTTTGATATTGATTTTCAAAGATCATGGAAGGCAGTGACAATGTAGCCTATTAACTTACTTTTGTTATTGTAACTTAACGATATCACGATAATAAACGAATAAAATTTTGATTTAATTATTCTAATTGGATCTTGTCTATGCTAATTAAATAAATAAATAGCATTTTGTACCTTGAATAAAACTTGCAAAATGATTTTCGCGCACTTTACTTATTATATAATTTAAATTATACTGTCAAGGATCATAATATTAAGCATAATGCTTAAAATCATTAACATATTTAAGTTGATAAGGATTAACACTATATCTGTATAAATAGCTTTAACATAGATAAAATAAACATTTAATTTTGCTCTCAAACCAAACGTTAACAACATTAATATCAATAATAATCGAGACCCAATGTTAAAATAGATGATAATATAATGTCAATCAATGTTTTCTTGTTTGTTTCAGATGGCTTCCGTAGGCCAAATACGGATATGTGCCATCCTTTGGCTAGTCTGCGCGGCCATTGTTAGAGCAGACTCTAGTGAGAACACCACAACTACAAAAACGATACGCACCACCATACTCCCATCGCGAACAACGCGAACAGAGTTGAAGGTCTCCAGAAGTCTGAATCCTCACGAGACTCAGACATTGAATGTGAGGACCAAGTCGGGTCACCTGACGCAATTAATAGTAAAGAAAAAAGACTCAAAGTCAACAACGCATGGAAGTAGCACGACTTCAGCGCCGACGACGATTACAGTTAGAACGACATTAACGACATCTAGACTGAACAATACTGACGATAGCAAAAATAAAACGGAAACGAGGGATCAAAGAAAATTACACTACGGACCAGTGAGTAGCGACCTAGCCGGCTTTGATTATTATTTGAACAGGAATGATGACTTTGGTGAAATTAAAGCGGAATACGGAAACTGGTCTCCTGTATCTGTTTATCCAGAGTCTCATATCCAAGAGGACGGTGGAACACCAGAGGTAGATCCTGAAACCTCCAATTATTACCCAACATATGATAATAACAAGAAAATAGAAAATAAGAGAGTTTATATTACTTCCACAAGTTTTATGGATTACAATCGACCAAGCAAGAGCTACAGATTTGACCCTAATAATCCTGTCATTAAAAACGATCGCAATCCTGTGTATATAGAAGTTGTAAGTACAAAAGTGTCCGACGGTGAGGATACATCTTTAAACGTACCCGATCCAGTGATGGTAAGTTCGGAACCTGTGTATTTAAAAAAAGCTAATGAAAAATACAATAGTAAACGTGGCAGGTCTATACTAACTTTAGGTGAGGATGGTATTCCTGAAATACAAGGTATAAGAATGCCTGATGATGAATCTGATAAGAAGACGTGGAGAAACGCGAGAGTCGTGAATGGTGAATTATTACCCTACCCAGAAGGATATAGCCCACCTAAGGCTGTCCCAGAAGCTGACGTTTACCCCGATCTTGCTGCCATAGAACCATCGCAAAATTTGGGTCCGTTTACCAAAGAAGATAATTTTGAACAACAAGATGGTCCATTCACGAAATTCGACAACATAAAATTTGAAAATACTGACTTCATTCCCACCACGTACACTTATAAACCTAAAAGAGATTATTATATAAAAACTGGATATGGTCCATTCACTAAAGCTGACAACTCCAAAGTAACCAATTCAAAACTTATAGAATATATCAAACAAATTAATGAACAAGAATCAAAACGGGACTATTTTAGTGGACGCAGTTCCCGAGCTCACAACGGGGATTTAGAATATGCTGAAAGTCATATCCAAAGACGCATGCTACAACATCCTGGTGAAGTCAGTTTTCCTAACTCTCTTATGTACACTCCAAAAAATGCCAAACCAAGTTTCGATGAAAGTGTAAGAAATCCCGTTCTACAATATGCACATCCAGAACTAGGGGTGCAGCCTGCAAAAGCGGCGAGAGATACTGTTGACAATTTTGAAAACAAAGAACGCAAAGTGAAGTATTACACGAGCGTTCCAAAAAGTGCTCACCCCTACCCAATGGAACCTATTAACGGCTACAATCAGCAGCGGAGCCCAATCAATGGACCTAGTGCTAATAGATATTACGAAGATGAATATAATAAATTCGCATACTACGATCATTCCCATACTAGGTTTCCTTACGGTTACGGTTACATCAGACGAACTCCTGAACCATCTTTGTGGCAAAGGTTTACCAATTCAATGAAAGATACGATAAACACAGCAAGTGAAACAGTTCATCAATTAACGAGACCGCTGATTGACCCTATAGCAAAGGTAACACAACCCGTACTGGATCCTCTAGTTGAAGCTACCCACAAAATATCACACAACTTGGGACTTTATTCACCTAACTCAATAAATCAGAGATACGCTCAAGATAAAATTGGTGTAGCAGCAGCAGCATCAGGAGCACCTGCAATGTTACCAGCTATTGGCCTCGTGGCTGGTGGTGCCGCTTTAGGACTAGGTGCTGTTGCAGTCGGACGACTCTTAGACGTCAATCTCATGAGAAGTTCTGATGATGACGACACGACAGACGAATTAGAAAAAGAACACAAGCGAGCATTCGCGAACGCACCTTATGATATAGACAGGAAAATACTAAGCCGACAGCAGTTCTATGACGATAATTACAAAATGCCAAGCGAGAACGTGTATGTTGTGATGTCACCAGATACAGCTGAAACAAGCCGTGCTAAGAGAAATGCAATAACTTTCTACGAACCCTTTGAAAATATTTTCATAAGGCAAAGGAGAAGTGTTAAGCGATCTTTAGGAGACGAAATGCCAGACGATTTACAGCATATAGACGGTAGCCCAGGAGCTCCGAGCCTCACGTCGGCTGCTATGGACCTGGTGAAACAAACGGACTGGAGAAACTCTCAATGTGCCAAGTTTACATTCTGCAAGGTTTTAACCTCCCAGTCCTCTGACTCTATGTTTGCGATGGAGAAGAAAATGGCTTCTCTGCTTAAAATGTGAGTATAAAGCATTATGTTTATGCATATAAAGTTAAAGTTTATATTTCCTTTTTGCTAGAAATTAATTACCATCGGCGTTGTTCATCTGTTTATGATATTATCCTATTCCTGAAGGTATAACAGGATTTTTTTATTCTATATATTAGCCTTGTGTAAGCATCAATTTTACCACATTTCATCAATATTGATCTAGTTGATTAGCCGTGAACACGTAAAAGACGGATGGATAGACATTCGCATTGTAATATTAGCATGCAAAACGACCCTAAATAATTTCAATATTGCATGGAATCAGGCCTGCATAGAGAATGTATCTTACATCGATATTCATCCTCCAATTCCAGAGCAGAGGCATCTAGTGATATAAAAACCGGTAATGATTCAATCCAACCATAAGTATCATGTGTAGAGACCTAGAAAAATGCCTTATCGGTTATAAAAATAATGGTGAAATATTATTCGCGATTAGAGTATATCAGCTAGTTGGTCTAACTTATTGATCACTGAAACAATAATAAGTGATTCCATATTATGTAAAGATATATTTAAGCTATAATTTCATAGATCGTTTCCTGTACACATGACTCATAGAGCTTGCTCAGCTTGGATATAGATAAGATAGATGTGCTATCAACTTAAAATTAGGTAGGTATATTTCCTTCCATTGAATAACTGATGATTAATAACCAAGTTAAGTTAAAAAAGCTTTAAATAAAATTTCATAACCCTACTGATAGCTGTTGCGGAGTTCCCTCGTCTGAAGTCAATCCTGCCAGCAGCATCAGGTCCTGCTTATCATAAACATGTATTGTCATCGGGACTAGACCAGTATGTAAAATTTCAGCTCAGTCTAACACTGGGAAGTGGTTCAAATTGAACTTACAACATTCTTTCACATACATACATGGCAAGTTAAATAAAAGCTTAAAAAACAAAGGCCTTATTAAAGCTCGAGATAATGATGACTCGAGACGAGTTATTGAGACGATCGTCATTCCAAGGCTGCACCCAAGTGTTTCCGGGTGCATTCACCCAACTTTCTATAAAGGTTAATTGACAAAGCCCAGTAAACAATACACTAATGATAGCGCTACATCGTTAAATAATGAATATACATTCACTTAAAGTTTTTTTTACTTTACCCTATCTACATAAATTCTTATAATTTTGCAATTATTATTGACCCCTGCGGTTTCTTCTCCGGCGCAAAATAAAAAGATATAGACCAAAAAAAATTTTGGTTTTCCATAAGATCAAAATTTTTTAAGTCGATATTTGTTACGAAACTGTTACAACGTAAAAATGACAACAACGATGGAATATTTTATAATTATAAATAATATTATATATGCTTAGAAATAAAAACAGTGTAGGATTAGTTTCAAAAATAGCTCTAAAGAGAAAAAAGGAGCTATAAAATGTTCATATAAAGTTAGTATAAAAAGTTTAGTTTTCGTTAGTTGATGATATTTAAAACAAAAAGAGCTATGACAATTTAAAAAATACCTTAGTTTGCGTTCGTTGATAAAGAATACTATTTAAAGCGATGTAAAGATAAACCGTTTGCGAAACAAATTATAACTGATTTTAACACGCTCTACTTTTTATACATGCGGGTACTTGTGCGCGAGGCTGAAACGCAAACGGCCTAGATACCTTAATAGCTTGGAAAACCACAGGAATTTTACGAGTATGTGGATCCACGTGGAATTGCGTGTTATAGTAAGAGATTCTATCTTCTTACATCGTTTTCTCAGTGATGAATCGTGGTTTTTTGATGTCAATGGTGTTGCGCCAACTAACCCTATTCTCCGTCGTGTAAATAGCACAATAAATAGGGGTAATAAAGAGCCTACTTAACCTGGTCCGTTCAACGTCTTGGACTACGTCCACGTGGTCTCCCTCCATCGACAGTTCCTATGATCACAAGTCTTTCGAAAGTTAGAGAGTTAGAAATTCTATACCAGTTCAAATTTAACTTGAAATAATTCTTTATTCAAATTGGCTTTTGCGAGCACTTTGGACCATCAAATTACAATGAAGCTATGGCTGTTTAGGAGAGGTTTTTGTTTCAGTGTTACCTAAAATGGGGCCCACGCCCCAAGAAGGGGGTATTTCATTGATAAAGGGGTCATTTTGAAAACCGACTCGATACGAGTTTATCTTTTTCTCTACGGGTCAATTAATGCATACTTAATTGCCATTTATTAATATAAAAGTTATATATATTGGGGGGCAACAAGGAGGCATAGATAATACACTATATAGGATACAAGGAGGCATAATTTTAACCCTATTTCCTTTAGGTAGTCCCGTTGCATAGGTAGTCTTAAACGTCAGACTGCCTTCAATTATACTTCCAACCTTAACGTACCGTTATATCATGAAACGAGTGACACGCTATTACATCATCGCTCTGAAAAATGAATTATCTAACAATATCTTGTGACGAATCAAACTGGAACAGCAATAAGAATAACACGAGGAAAAAACGTGTGTTCAGACTGCGTGTCGCCAGCGCGCGCCGCTTTAGCCCACTTACGTAATATTTGGTCACGCAGGCCCCCAGTGAAAGTGGCCGCGCCGCATTCCCAGAGGCGGGGGACTGATATATTTATTGTTTATTGCGGAAATAACAACCATAACAGCGAGAGCGGATCTATCTTATGCGAATCAAGTCAAAATAAGCGTTTGCAAGCACTTTCAAGTCGTTTAGGATTTTCTTCGAACTAATTATATTGTTACAACATGTTTTTAATACAACCTCCTTCATAGAGTTGGCGATTAATATGAAAAAGCATTGTGGCTGTCATATTTTTATGTGCCATTCTTTGAGTTGTAGCGAGAGAGTAAATGGGTTGACTCTGGGAAAACTGCTTTTTATTTATTGAATAAGAATAAAGGAGAAATATCGTTGTTTTTTTATAATATCTTGTTAGCCTTTTGACAGGATTCCTTGTTGTATTCGGCAGAGTAGAATAGACCACCCTCATTTCTCACCGAGGTGTCGTAAAAGGCGACTAAAGTAAGCGACTAAAGTCAGGCAAGCGGCCGGTCGTAAAATACCTAGAAAAATCACATTACAACACACACTTGTATAGTGCCGACCACACTTACAGTGGGATAAAGGGCAGGAGAATAATGAATGTGTCTTTTTAATTTTTTGTTTAGAGAAAACTACCAAAAAAATTGTGGAATTTTATTATAAATGGTGAAACGCACACTAGAACTTATAAATTCAGGGATAAACCTCAAGCCATTGGTACAGGACACCGGTCCTCATGGCTTAAATAGGGTTATAAAGCTGATAATGGTACCATGGAAAATGGTTAAACCAATGTTTTGGTTGCAGGATATCTCGCGGCAACAGCGCGAGCGCGGCCGCTGTGACACACCAACTTGGCGACGTCATGGCAGCCAGCAGAGACCACGACTGCCGTCGTTTCCAGTGCGACAACCTCCGGTAAACTGCACTAGCCAGGGTCGAGGCATGCTAGAGTCAGAACATCGGAGCTTTAAACAATATTTGCATTTCAAGTCTCTAGTTCGCCAACTCATTTTCCTATAACACGTATAAGCACGTTCCTACCCCATGAACTCGGGAAAACATGTCGCTCAAGAATTAAAGAGTCTTCAAGTTGACGTTGATGAAGAAGTCAAGCTGGTCAAAACAATTTCTCATTCTTCTTACTCAATTTTCCTCTTCCACTGCTAGCGATAGAGGAAAATCATCAAAAGCAACAAAAGTAAATAAAAACTAATGTTGTTTTTGATGATTTTCCTTCAAACTTCAGATATATTGAAAAAAAGCAATCTACGTCTCTAAAAAAATATGGGCGCAAAGAAACGAATGCGTATTTTTTTTTCCCGCGTGAATTAGTTCGCATATGTACAAATACGCTTTTAATGTGAAGAATTTTAAGTAAAGACATTTAGAAAGAAGGCATTAGCATGCCCTGACCCTTATCGTTTTATAATAATATGACCAGGAAGTTTAAGCTGATGCTGTGTCGAGCTTACAAATAGTACATATTAAGTTAATCATCAATATTCTCAAATAAAAGTTCCCCGCACAATTTTTTGTGAAATGTTCAGGTGTAACATAAGGCATTTGTAGGTAGTGTGTAAATAGGCATGTACTTGTACCGAAACAATTTTGAAAACGTTCAAATAAGTAATATTTCAACAATTTTTAGTGCCCATTGTATACAATATAAAACGAATGTTTAACATGATGTATAATTCGTTATACGTTTTCAAACAAACGTAAATCCTTCAGTTCAATTCAATCAACAAGTTAAAAATAATACTTTAAAATATCTACGAGAATCAATTTCCTAAAATTAAATTATATATTTATTCGTCACTTTATTTTATTCACTAAATTAAGTCTTAGTTTCAACAAAAGATCATAGTTTTTAATTAGAAAATAATAATTTATTTTATACTTGTAATTAAAATTATTATTTATGCTAGAAGGTTGATCACTATCATATTATGTTAATACAAAATTGAGTTAGCCATATTGTAAGTTAGTAAAATTTGTATAATTGTTTCAATATTTGGGTTACCATATAAAACTTTTACTCTTTTTTATAAAATAAACCATAAAACCATTTTATACTTAGTTAAATCTTGTATACGCTAAGCTAATGAAATATTTTAGTTTTTACCTGAATTTAAGTATTATACTTAAATAAATTATAATATACTTAAGTTAATCTTAAAATTGTATCTAACCAGAATTGCTTTCTAAAATATAATTATTTATTAGAAACTATTTAAATACTTTAAGAAATCAACTATATTTATTTAAATTATTCTAGGATGCGCTTGTAAGTTGTAAATACGCTTTCCAAAAATTGTAAATTATTTATTTATTTTTACAAAACGAATAAACGTTAAATAAAACTTGGGAATTTATTTTATTTATTTCATGTATTAAAAATATGATATTATGTGTAATGTATGAAATAAGGTAAGGATCTTTATGAACGAAATCAAGTACGAAGCTAATATCATCAAAGGTTGATTTGTAACATTGAATATTAATACATTTTAATTTCAACAATTCAGTAAAATATAGGGTAAGAAAATACATGATTATTATATCTATATGGAAAAATAATAAAGTCATGAATAACATAATTGATGGCTTACATGAAATAACAAGTTAAATAAGCTTTTAACAAAATTTCATGTTCCTATTGTTAACCGTTGAGGAGTTCCCTTATCTGGAACCAATCCTAAAGGAGAATAAGGTCATGCTTATCATAAACATGCATTGCTATCTGGACTGGATCTGTATGTAAAATTTCAGCTCAGTCAGACATAC
Source organism: Morpho achilles (assembly GCA_947086495.1). Classification (NCBI taxonomy): domain Eukaryota; kingdom Metazoa; phylum Arthropoda; class Insecta; order Lepidoptera; family Nymphalidae; genus Morpho; species Morpho achilles. Next base: position 16,517,149 of record CAMTZB010000025.1, on the reverse strand, counting down.
ATACACGGCAAGTGGAATAAAAGCTTTTAATTATTGAGATATATTCGTGAAATTTTCAGATATATACTTTATGATAATGTACCTAAATTTTTAAAAGTAAAAGCCAATATTTTGAACAGGTAAGAATGGTAGTGCCATCGTTTTTTGCTTCTGCACAACATGCGACGTTTGCCTCATATACCTATTACAATGTGATAATTAAGAGATATGTGAAAACAAGGTCATGGTACCTTTGATACGGGATCAAGATATATTTTTGGCGACTCAGCCACCACAAAACGAGGTTTAAATTCATTTAGGGCCTTTTAATGAACATGTAATGCGTTTGACAAATGAACGAGGATATAATTAAATTAAATTCGGATCGCCATGATGAACAAATTTATCTCAACAATGGGCAAGTGCAGACGAGCGAGGGCTCCGGCGTGGGCGCGGCATCTCCCGCACCGCGGTCCAGCGCAGTCTCCTCTCTCTCCGGCACGTTACACTCAACACACGGCTGCAACTCCGCTTCAAACATGTACAGCTTTAAACATGTTTACCTTATACTAGCGGTACGGCCAAGAGTTACAGTGGTTCAGTTGACTTTCGATTTCCGCTCAAAACAAAACTTGAATTGAAAAACTTCAAGTTGAGTTATTTTGACTAAAATTTCGGTGTATAAATTGTTAATGTACATAAAACAAGTCAAGTTTAACTTTTTAAAAAAAGTTTTAACAAAATTTCATGTCTCTACTGTTAACCGTTCATCATGCCTTTTAAAAACATGCGTTGTCATCGATACTGGACAAATATATAAAATTTCAATTCAAACGGACACCGAGAAGTGGGTCAAATTTAACTTGCGAGATTCCATTTTCACATACATACATCGCAAGTGCAATAAACCCTTTTAATTAAAAAGAAAATAAGTACATGTTTGGTAATTTATAGAATTACGCGTTACTTTGCGGAGATCCATTATACGTACGTATAAAAGTAATAATAAAATTATTTTGCTATAATTCGCGATGAAGTAAAATAGAAAATATATATAATGCTAAATGTAGAGTGGACAATCGGTTATCATACCTGATACATGCAGGATTCGTAAAAACACATGCATAAACCTCCATCACCGCCACCACAATACACAAGCACTATATACGTTCACTATCACAAACTCAACAATCGTTTCGCGCTGCAACCGAAGCATCATCAGGAGATACGACTCCACGACCAAAATCGCAAAGGTCCGCGATTTTGGTTATATATATTTTCTATTTTACTTCATCGCGGATTATAGCAAAATAATTTTATTATTACTTTTGTACATATTTGGTACTATTTCCTGGTATTTCAACTCTGTAGAGATGTAAACCATCAAATGTAAACTAATCGTAGGGATGTTAGTAACGGTACAATAGTTAGTTTAACATTACGCTATCATATTTAACATTACCCTGCCATCGCTGCCGTAGTCGGCAAACTTCCTGGTTGGCGCCACTTGCAGCTCGACTTCCGGCGCCTGCTGCCTCCTCACGGACTCCGAGACGAGCGTGTGCGAGCCGCCGCACCAGCGGTGACACGTGTGTCTGCACACACATCACATTCATTACCAGACCACAGCCAGAATAGATTCATTCTACCAACAAGCTTATCATAACTGGTACGAGAAAATAAATAGAACTAACCACTATTTATATAAAAAAGATTTATCTTTTTGTCACACAAATACTATCCAGACTAATAATACTACTAATTACTAACTGATAATAATATAGCTAATCTTCGAACCTATACAAGATAATAACTAAATAACTAAATGTAACTAGGAATAGGAATTATATTTTTAAAAGAGCAACCGCCGAGTTTCTTGCTGGCTCTTCTCGGTAGAAACAGCTTTCCGAACCAGCAGTAGAGTTGACGATTCAAAAGCACTTGTTAACAAGTTTATTTGAATAAAGAATATTTTGAATTTGAATTCCGGGATTGAAAGCTCTTCCAGCGAAGAACATAGCAGCTAGAAGACATGTGTTGAAGATAAAACTTACTTGTCATCAGGTGGCTTGGGGCCAACCCAGTCGGCGATGCAGGGCTCCTCTACCGCCCCCACGGGCGGGGGGCGCAGCGCGGGCAACCGCGGGGGCGCTCCGGCCACGGCGTCGCAGGGCTCCATTAGAGCAGCTACCTGGCATGAACCGCACAGGGCCCCCAATGCCAGTTTGCGGGTCAACAACGCCGCCTGACAGGTGTAATATAGGTGCAAAATTAACGGCAAGTTATTATACCACTGCTAGTCCAGCAATGGTATAGGATGGTCGCTGGTGTATGTATATTCTAGACTATACATATTACCTTAGGTTCCCCGAGCACTGCAGCGAGGATCCGTATCTTCTCATCCAGCTCCTGTAGCTGGCGCTGTGTCTCGTCCCGCGCTGAGAGCAGCTCGACTAACTCAGCTTTCTTATCCGTAGTGTACGTCAAATCCCTTATGGCTGCCTTCAAAATTACTCAAGCTTAAATCTTAGTAAGCGTAGGCATAAGAAATATACTTATACGTAAAGCATATTACAAAATTGAAAATTATTTGGATGATAAAAAAACCTGGATTTGATAATCCTTTCAGCTTCAAACAGGACTGCGGTTTAATAATGTAAAATTAAAAATGTTTAAAAGATTGACCGCCGAGTTTCTTTCTGGTTCTTCTCGGTAAGAGCAATATTCCGAACCAGTTGTAGCTTCATTAATCATAATGATCCTTGACGATTCAAAAGTGCTTGAAAGAGCTTATTTGTATAAAGATTATTTTGATTTTGAGAACATGTACCACTAGCTCTCTGATCAGAGTACCAGTATCACATGATTGGGGATAATAAATAGACATTTAACGGCCGGGTTCGTGGTCCAAGAATGAGTTCTATCTAACCGTCCACACAGCGTCCTGCCGTCGAAACTTGTCGTGGCACAGATCAATTCGACGCTCGAAGTCGGCTCGAGCCGCCGCGAACTCCACTTCTGTCAGCAACCCTGCCAGCCTCGCAGTATCGGCCTGTGAGACGCATTTTAATGACAGGGTAGGTAAAATGGCTAAAACTATACTATGTAGATTATGAGCCAGGAACTAAGCCTGCAACACTCAAAGTTAAGTAAGAATAAGTTGAAAAATTTTTAGAATTTTTTTGTGATATTACCTTATCCCGTAGTCCGTCCAACACTTCATCCCGATCGGACTTCTGTTCGCGCAGCATCTCCACGCATTCCACTAAACTCTAAAATTATATAAATTAGAATTCATGTCCTTAACGATTGACAATATATATGGGTATTTTTTAAGAAAGAACAAAAAATAACTTCATTGTATATAAATATATTGCTTTAAACGTCTGTAAATATAAATACAACTTCTCACGTGCATTTCACCACTCAGTTGAGTCTGCAGAGCTGTTAGGGACTTGTGAGCGTGGAGTGTGGTGTCGAGCTCCGTCGCCAACTCTTCAAACCTTTCAGTTAGCTCCATAACAGCTGTGTTTGAAAAAACGTGCGTCAGAGATTTGTCCAACTTCATCAAGTCTCAAAAAATACTATTATTGTTTCATAAACAAAAATATAAACAGAAATCTCATTTTACTTGTTGTGACCTGCTTTATACAGCAACCATTATATAACGTTTATTATCAGACTTTAATGTGGAAAAACTCGACTCTGTTAAAAAAATGTATATATAATCAATCGAAATTCTAAATCCCTTTAGTGTCTAACAATAGTCTTCAAACAATGCTATGACTAAATGGATCTAAATGTAATTCTAATCATAGCCTATGGTCCTCTTATGTTTAGAGGGCTATTCAAATCGTAGTCTGCCACCCTGAGAGAGATCTCCGGGCGCCGAAACTTCGTAGTCTTTTAATTTAAGCATTTAAATCCGTTTAAATGTAACCATTACTAAACCTAGAACCTTACCGTACCGAACCGTAAACTTTGAAAAAACCTTTGTGAAGTATAACACAGAAATATAAATTTAATGAATTATATACAAATATCGCACAGAGACCTGCAGTTTCAGCATTATTGTTGACATTCTCCAACTGCGCCAGACCACTCTTCAGATCGGTGCGCATTTGTATCATTTGATCTTGGAAACTCTGCATCTGATTTTAAAATCCAATCAAAAACATGTGGTTAATTAGATGATAGAAATAAAAGACATCGAGGGCCCTCATCAGAAAGTGAATTGTATTAAATCAGAATTTTGGGTCAAAAAAAGAGTGTTCAAAACAGTGGGTCACAAACAAAAGAATACAAAGTTAAGATAGAAAGAAAGTACCCAGTAGGTAGAAAGAAGTTGTTACCAAGTAGAAGAAGTTGTTATCCTTAGTAACTACTAAGTACTTACTAACTAGTAGTTGTAAAAGTTCTGACGTGGAAAGAATTATAATATTACCTGAGTTGTAAGGCCAGCGTCGAAGCCGCTCAACTGCTCGGCGTAGTCGGTTACAAGGGAGTATAAAGTAGATATTCGAGAGTCCAACTTCAGTGCCACATCTAACCTGTCAGCTACGAAATGGTAAACAGTTATATATTAATATTATCAAACTCACACGTAAATTTACGCAATGGCACTCAGAGAAAATGAAATTCACCAAGAAAACGCTAAAAATAGAAATATCTCGCGGACTAATAGAAATTGGTGGCTGGTCTGGCTTGGTCATAGAAGGACATCTTAGTTATGGAACGTCAGGGTGCCAAAGTGGTCGGCCTCCTCGTGGCGCACCCTGGGCAAGCTTAGTCTTGGCGAACGGACCACTGAGGGGTGGCCAATCCAGTTGTCCCTCTGATTAGCAGAGGGCAATCTGGACGGGCCGGGGACTTCGGGGGGGTTGGGGTGAAGTCCCTAATGAGCGACGGGTCCAGTTGGGCTTACTCTAAGTCTGGCTGGACATGGTTACGGCCACCGTCGGCGAAACCCGGAAGCCCAGCAACGGGAACGGGGACCTTCGGGTTGCGAGGAAGAAAACCTCTATAAAAAATTACCCGGTGGGGGCGGAAACGCCCACCAAGGCGTTGGGGCCCCTACTTGGGGCGCGATCTCTCCCTGTCGACCGTGACATAGCAAACACGGTGGGCAGGGAGCGATCGTGGGCAGCGATGGCCTCCTTTAGCTCTGCGGAGGGGGGCGGAGGGAGGCGGCGGAGCGGTTCCACGAACTGTTGTTCTGGATCCAATCTGCTGCTGGTGAGTCCAGGTGTTAGTGACTCGCCCAAGCCCATCGTCTGCCGCCCTAACTGGGGACCTTCGGGTGTTCCGAACGGGGTACATCGGACAATTGGATACAGGTCCCCGAGGCGGTCGGTGCATCTGGTGCTCCCGATGCACCGGTTAGCGGAGGGGGGTTTCTCTTTCGAGGGGCCCCTACCTGGAGGTGTTTATTCTCTGGGATCAGAGCTGTCGGCGGGATGGGGGCAAAATGTACAATGATACCCTGTCCTTGCCATTGGCAGCGTGGTGGAGCACACAGGTCGTTTTAGTCGGTGCGAGTCCGACATAACCGCCGCCTGTCCCCGTCGGGCGGCGGTACCCATAAGGGGTTTTTTCCTGTATAATAAAAAAAAAAAAAGTTATGGAACGTCCGGGAATGAACGAGTCTAAAGAATACTCCCGAACTCTTTCATTTGGCAAAGAATAATAAGGCATACGCAGAGCTTCCTGCCAACCTTCACTAGTTGGAGAGGCACGTAAAGAAGAAGAAGGAAATAAAAAGAAATTATACTCCACATAAGAATTATCTGACTAGCCAAAACACGATAGCAAAGATGGGAGTTTTTAACCTCTCATTAGCACAATATCTCATTACTCTTTTCTCTTAGTATTAGCAAAGTTTGAATTGATCGATGCGATTAAGCCTGATGATTTTCAGAAACGGGAAAATACCATAAATATATTTAATAAGGTGGGTGACAATGTCCTTACCAATACTTTTTACAGTGTGCAGAGCAGAATCAGCCGCTGTAGTCGCCTTAAGCATCACACTGTTTAGGTTTTTGGAAATATCATCTCTGAGACTCCGTAGAGCAGCACTGTAAAGATAATGAGCACCAATGTTTAATTCAACTATTCCCAAATCTGTAAGGTAAGTTCACTTCTTATTATTTATGTGAACGTTTCAGAATTTATATTTTGAATTTTAAGTTTTATTGCACTGCCAGCGCATTTTCGGAATTAGAGTGAAAACGAGAATATTTCCATCATACACACAAGAGTGTGTATGATGGAAATATTCACGTATTAGGTATATTCGAAACCACACAGACGGTGTTTTTATCAACGCTCTCAGACTTTCATCCAAAATTTCCATAGTTATCATTATGTTTTACACAAACCTTAACAAATTACAGTCAAACCTTCTTCTGTCTTTTTCGAGATAGAAAATCCGTTAAATAGAATTTGGACTTTGCTTTAAATAAGTAGTGCTTTTTGTAAAGAAAAGAAGTGAACTGAATATTGTACTAACTTCATCTCATCGTATGTGACGCCTTGAATAGACATTGTTGAAGGTCTGGACACCGAAGAAGGCCTGCTTGCAGACATTTGGGACGGCTTGGATACTAGAGAGGGCTTCCCCGTTGCCGCCGTGGAGGGTCGCGGCGTCACAGGAGAAGAAGGGGCAGTGGAAGGACGAGATTCTACGCGGCTGGCTTGCGACTGAGTAGCCTTAGGGTCGATTGCAACTGATTTTCTTGGAGCCACTGAAGGTCGTGATTTAACAGCCTAGAAAATTTAGAAAGTACCCTCCTGTCATTATCCCACTGAAGAGCATAGGCTTCCTCTCTCCTTGTAGAGTTAAGGGTAAGAGGTAAGACTTACCACGCTGCTTTAATGCGGATTTGTTGAACACATCTCAAGAAATCTCCAAAGGTATACATGTCTCCTCAACATATTTTATTTCCATGATAAATTGTAATATCAATTAGATATATAAGTTTTAACAGATACGTTACCCTGATGTATAAGCTTTTATTGTGCCAAATTTAGACAATATCAGCTTCACATCCTGACTAACTTATTATTATAGCTTATGACTATTAATTGTTTATTGTTTATTATTTGATTTCGTCTAAAGTACATAAAATGTTTTGAGGAGAAGCAAGTAACAAAAAAATTCTTGCCAATTCTCCTTTATCGGAGCTTCAAGAACATTTCAATTTCATTCTACAAAGTAAGATTCGAGAGCTTCCAAAACAGTTTATATTGGTAATAAATCGAGTAACCTCAACAGACTTGGGCATTCCAGTCGTTTCTAAAGATTCTCCTTGAGCAACCTTCTCCACTTGTTCCGCAATATCCTCTGGCAGAGCACCGGCTGCCACCAGCTGCGTTAACAACCCAGTCATCCGGAGTATGGCGCCTTCAGCAGCCTTTACGCGAGCATCCACCTACAAACAGTTTATATATCGAATTCAAATGCAAGAGACCTTTAAGACATTTCATTTATTTATTAGATAATTGTAAAATGTGGTTGACTTGGTTCCTTATAGACAAATGTTCCGGGGACAAAAATCATCTGTTTACGAAAAGTTTTTAGTAGTCAAACTTTGAACTCGTTTAGCCTTGACCTTTTCGTAACTTTTGTTACGAATTTAATTCAATATTTTGATATAACCATATTAGTCGTACCTGCGACTTCACTCGCTTAATATATGTCATATTTAATGTTAAAATAACGTCAATTAGGTATCATGTATTTTTATCTTATATTGTATACCAGTGGATTAGTTGGGGAAAAATGAAAAATATACTTTCGCATTTTTAGTAATGAAAGGAAAAGGAGACGGTTGTGGCATGGAAACGTGACGAGAGTACTGGAGAGAGAAAAAGTAGTTAAGAGATAATATGAGAACTTAAGAGGCATTTAAGTCAGTTTTAATTTACACGTTGAGCTGACAAATTGTTGTAAAGAATAAATTTACTTTGAAGAAATTTTTTTTTACCTATTAAATAAACTTAGATGGATAATATCACTGTAATAATATATTCGTATGTATTAGGTACCTGTAAGGTTTGCATTGTCTCCGGCAGTGTCGCGATACCCTTGGCCAGGTCGCTCTTCAGTTTGTCGTTGTCAGGAAGCTGCAAGGGCTGGGGAGCAGCAACGCTTGTCAGCTCCTTCACCGCCGCCTCCAGCAGAGCGAACTGCGACTGAGTGACCACTTCGATACTACCACGAGAACGTGAATCTGAAACGCACTAACGCTTCCAGATCATAAACTTTAAACCTATCTGTCTGTACGTCAGCTATTTGTCTTCCGCATTCACGGCTCGAATATAAATGAAATTTCAATATCAATGAATTTGATACAATTGAAGCTTATATACTGGCGAAACATATAGAACATAAGAAATCCTATTTTTCCTTCTGGAACATGAAAGTAATGCATAGTAGATAATTGAGGGCATTTAAAACTTTAATTAACGTCAAAAAATACCTAAAGTATAAAATACATACTCAATTTTCCAATACGATAAGATTTGTATCCACTGATTCGGTATAAGGCTTTGATAAATTATTGCACTGTACGTCCATTCTTCGAATTTTACCATACCACTTAATATATATTTACCAATTACTTTGCAATAGATTAGCATTATTACAATTTAAACAATTCACTAGATTTTGTTTGATTAATCTCTCAACTTCACCATATTAAGTTCATTAAGACATAATGAGGATCAAAGAGATGTACTGTTACATCATAGATAGTAAATAATATATATTTTTTATTTTATTAAATATTTTATAGTTACTAACTCCAGATTTTTCGTCAATCAGAGCAATAACAACGGATACAGTACCTATATTCTTTTTATTAAATTGTGTGTTGACTAACATAATACAGAAATCTTTAGCTTACCACGAGTTGTCGGACCTTTCTCGACTGAAAAAGAAATTAACTTTTCAGTTTATGCAATTATTCGTACCTGTATATGTAACTAATTTTGCCTTATGAACTAATCTCACCTACTAAAACTTTGTCATCTCCTTTTTTCTTTTCTCCCTTCTGTAAAAATACGCGCATATTTTATTTACTTTTAACCTTTACAAATATATTTATCTAATCGTAAATTGTATAAGTGTATATTTATCATAATTATTAACTAACCGCAGATCCTGGAGATCGCTCCCTCGCCAACTTTTCTTGTTCTTTTTCAGCTCTCTTTTTCTCTTTTTCAACCCGTTCCCTTTCTTTCTTTTCTTCTTTTTCAATTTTCTCTTTTTCCCTTTGCGCTACTTTTTCAGCCTTCTCCTTTTCTTTCTTCTCGGCTTTTTCTTTTTGCTTTTCCTCTTTTTCTTTTACCTTTTCCTCCTTTTCTTTTTCTTTCTTTTCTGCTTTGGCTTTCGCTTTCTCATCCTTTTCTACATCTTCATCGGTATCCTTACCTTTTCTGCTTTTGCTTTTATCCCTGGAAGTCTTTGCTTGCTCTTCCTTAATACCTGCCATGCGACTTCGGGCAGGTGGGCTTTTAGAAGAAGAACTTTCTGTGGAAGTTTCTCGCCCCTTTTTCCCTTTAGGCCGGTCTACTTGAAACTCTGTAACCTTTATTTCCACTCTTTGTTCTAGCATGCGCTGTTGCCTCGCCAAGATATGAAGGATTGTTTGGATAATTTTAAAGTTTATTACGTTTACCTGACAAGGAATAGGAAAATTAAAATTATTTCAATATTGGAAAATTTAAGATTGCAGAATAAATATTATTATCTTGAGTAATTAAATATAGCAAAAATATAACTACTAGAATCTTATGAGTTCAAACTATTAGTTTTTATTAAAGCATTGCATCTATTCATGACTTCTGCCGTTAAACGTAGCTTTTCTTGACGTTTTCCTAAGTAAGCTGGTAATCAATTTAAATCACAAAGGACTGAATCACACTGGGTTACTATCTTACTAACTAAGGCATTGGTAAATTTAGGCAAATCAAATCAGTTCCGTTGTCTCATAAGATAAAATAAAATGTAAAGCTTTTAGTAAATAGTTTTGAAAGTGGATTTCAAATAACTAACACAAAAACAGACAGGAGAAGATTACAGAAGAATACTTGAAGCAAAGGGTAAATATTTTGATGGACCTGTCGACGGTTAGTGTAATTTTCAAATCCCTTGAAAATCCTAGCTAGTTAAACGTGCAAAATCTACATAAATCCTGTCAAAACATCTGTAGGCTGATTTAACGTGCAGATCCCGAGAGAAATACTGTTTATCAATATACATCCATCGGTGCTGCAACCAAAGTAATTTTGTCTCACATCTGGCGGTCCGAGCGCCCTGTTGATCAGGTCCTCAACGGTGAACAGGATAGTGGTGTCGCTCATGTTGGGCTCCTCGAAGAAGCTCGGCATTTTCACTAATTTAAATCAATTATCAAGGAAAATATTTCTCTAAAACCCAAGCTCGGATCACGGTGACTTGTCAGAAGAAAAAATAGATCCATGTATTATCTATGAATAGATCTGTTCTGTTTATATTTTTTTAATTTATTGCCAGTATCTACCACGGAGGATGCAGTTTATTTCTAAAGCGCTAAGTATTTTAAGTATCTAAAACACGCATCGCACTCGCTCTGCGAGATTGCTTGAGGTGAACCGCATCCGCAATGGCAGGTGGCCATCCTATTCCATTAAAAAAGTATTTGGCCATTCTCAAGCCTAAATAAAAATGATATCCTGTTACTCCCAGTAGATCCTGTCAACCCAGCAGTGAGATACTGCTGGGCTTGGCTTTCTCCTTTATAGCAAGGCTTCTTTTCTTGAAAGGAATACGGATTGGTAGGTTACACACATCCCAGAATTTGTATATATCACTCTGGTTTTCTAACGATGTTTTCCATCAACGAAAAACGATTAATTGGAAATATTAAACAGGCAAAAGTTTTACCAAAAACTTATTGGTGTTTGTTGACCCATGATACATGGGACAGATTATATTTATAATCTCATAGGATCGTTGTATTCCGAAAAAAAATTAACGTAGAACTAATAAAAATGTAAGCGAAATTATACTGCTTTGTTCTAATATCTCTAACAAAATTTTGAGTTATAGATATAAATCTAAGATAAGTCAACCCGCCGTGTGGTATTCGGTTAATCTGAAAAAAACCACCCTCATTTCTTACCGAGGTGTGGTAAAGGCGGCTAAGGTAAGTTGTCCCACCTTGTGTTATCCGGTTGGGTAGAATAGACTCTTATATTATAGTGTATTATCTAGGGAATAGACCACTCTTTGTTACCGTGGTGATACATTGACGTCAGGAAGGAGGCCGGTCGTATAATACGTAGTCAAATCATGTGACATGTTTATAACATGTTATTCCACTTAGAGTAGAATAAGGGCAGAAGGATAATGAGATATGGTTAGGATAAATAATACAAAAATATTAAATTATTACTTTATTTATAACGTCCTATCAACACGTACAAGTTCAAACAGCAATATACTTTATTGTAGATACATTACGTAATCTCGACAGACGGACGGCAGCAGCCGCGAAATAATACTGAACATCAAAAAATATACGGAAAAAATGCCAAGATTATATTTATATATATTTTCGTAAACTCTAAAAAATAACTTGGAATGCACCGGGATCATTTGAATCACACGAAACGACGGGCAATAAAATAATATTGTTAGTACATAAATAATATATTATACAACATATATAACAAACGCCGTGAGCCGGGCGGAGTCGAGGGTCCGTATAGCTATTTACAGGAAGCGGCTACGGCACAAATACCATAAAAACACCATAAAGAGTGGAAATTTAATTTAACACTACTAACGGTTAAAATTGCAATAATCGGCGTTCAATATTCAATATCGCTATATATTTTAATTTTTATTGTGAAACACCGAACACTACCGGAAACAGGTTAACTCTTTAAATATAAATAGTCAAAATATCGATTCTCGACATATCGATATTTGGTGACGTAATCCTATACATGGCTATAGACTATAGACATGGCTCTATGGTATCTAGTCCTCCAGGTTGCGGAATGCGGCGGACATGTCCTCCAGCAGCTGGTCGAAGTCCGCCTTGATCTTGGCCTCTCCATCTTTCACGGGGTCCTAGGGAATTGCGAATTTAAGCATATTGATCATCATCTTCCTTTATCCCACTCTAAGTGGGGTCGGCACAACATGTTATAAACATGCTGTCACATGATTTGGCTGTGTTTTTACGACCGGCCGCCTGCCTGATGTCAACTTACATGTCGTATTTTACGACATCTCGGTAATAAAGAGGGTGGTATATTCTACTAAATCGGATACCACACGGTGGGTCGACTTACCTTAGTCGCCTTTTACGACACCTCGGTAAGAAATGAGGTTGGTCTATTCTACTCAGCCAGATACCACACTACGGGTCGTCTTACCTTAGTCGCCTTTTACGACACCTCGGTAAGAAATGAGGGTGGTGCTATTCTAGTCAGCCGGATACCACACGGCTTTATTAATTTTTTTTTCTTTTTTTTCGATACTAATTTTTTTTTTTTTTTAAACTTACTACTTTAAAAAAAAAATTACTTGTAAACAATTAACTTAGATATGAGGGCGTGGCAAGTTCGGTTACCTTGAACTTCATGGAGGACAGCGTGTAGAGCACGTTGCTCATGGCGTCGCGGATCACGTTCCATGTGACCTTGTTGTCGGACTGCGCGGTGGACTCCACGGCGTGTCGGGACATGTCGTAGAACGCGATCACGTTCTTGAGCATGCCCACCGTCTTGTAAAACGGACAGAAACGGTCGTACGCCGAGTAACTGTGGCCGAGAGAGCAGTGTTACATAAATATATATTGACTACAAGTTGCCGCATCAATTTTAGTGCTAAATATCATAGAGTTATTGTAGTGTTTGTGTATCTATTATACTCCGTGTCTATGATATATGCATTGTCTTTGTGTCTATGGTATTACTTGTCTATGGTATAATAGAATATTGTCTCTGGGTTACACGGAGAGTGGGGACGAATGGTTCGTAATAGTTTCAGACAAAAAACGTTCGATACTTGGTCACTGGACGTGGAAGTGGTCAGACTACCCTAAGTGAATAGTGAGTACAGAGAAGTACTACAGTTATAATACTATACTAGAGAAAGCGAACGAACCTAAAATGTGAACATCTAAAAATAAAGCAGAAAAGTTCTCTTTTAAACAGTGTTATTGGATAAATCGAATTATGCCCAAATTGTCTTAGTCATTTATAGTCGTATCGTCCTTAAATCGGTAGTTCTCTCAGCAGCAGGGTCTTCTCGTTACTCCCCGGGTGGGGGTAAACGGGGTGCGGGCCTCGAGGAATTCCTCTTTACCCGGGCATCTCCTCTCGGGCACTTAAGCCCGGTATGTGTTCCGGCCGTAGGCCGAGGTCACCTAGGTGACCCAAAGGTGTCGGTATTTGGGCCGTAAGCCCAGGTCACCTAGGTGACCTAATGGATGTCTTGTTCGGTGGGGAGGTCTGGGAATAGGTCATTCTCTCGTTCTTTAGTCGGTCAGTCTGTTATTGCTAGCCCGCTAGAGCGATATGTGGCGTACAGCCACAAATAAATGTCACAAGCAAAACCATAGCTCATGTTGTATAGTTTTAAATAACTAATACGTGAGGCATGGATAAATAAAAATGTTATGCGAAATAGGATTATCTATCTAATTTCGGGGACGCCTGTCGGTACAGGGCGGGTGGTCAGCTCCTATTCCGGACTATTCCACCCATAAACAGACATATAGGAAATATAATTTATGTAATATATTTCCTGTATTTCGCGAAACTCGTAGTATATAAGCTAAGGTATTCTTTTTTTGTTATTACTTTTTCCTTTTTTACTCTCACTTACTCTAACCTGTTATTAGCATGTACAATAAAACATAGATTTGTCATATCATTGAACACCATCGGTTAAATTGCGTAACGTACACCCAGAAACGCAATAAGATATAAATTAAATTTTCTACAATCAAAGCCTATCTACCAAGCTAACATATAGGATGAAAAATTCTCGTTTCTCCTTAGGTTATCAAACAAAATAATACTGTACATAATTAAACCAACTAACACTAGTAAATGAACTCTATTTATGAATTTAAACACTAACCTGTTCTGCTGAAGGAAGTCGTCCTTGAGAAGTTTGGCAACTTCCAGGGTGATCTTGTCGGTCTCGGCCAGAGACGCCTTACCGACGAGCTGCACGATTTCTGACAGATCTTCCTCTTCTTGAAGGATCTCCTTAACCTATTTAAAAAGAAAACAGAAATCAACTGTAGGAGGATCAAAATTCAAATTCAAATACTCTTTATTCAAGTCGACTGTTCCAAGTATTTTTAATCGTCAAATATGTTTAAAAATGCTACCACTGATTCGGATGTTTGCTCCTACCGAAAAGAACCAGCAAGAAACTCGGCGGATAATCTTTTAAAAAAATACACAGTTTGATTGATTGTTACATGTTTATTGTTGAAGCCTGATGCATAGCTAAATGCAGCTAAAATATGCTTTTATTACCCAAATAATCTTCAATTGTATAGGAAACTTTATGTAGGGCGATCTTTTTAACATCTGCAAGGCAAGTGTAGATATTCTTATTCTTAATATTACTTGATCATACGGTCAACTTAGGAAGGATCTACCGAATCAACATTACGAATCAAAAGTATTGATATTAATGCTTGTAATGTAACGGCCTGTTGATATCCCACTGCTGGGCATAGGCCTCTTCTCTCCGTTTTTTTTTTTGGAGAGAAGGATTGGAGCTAAGACCTACCACGCTGCTCCAATGCGGATTGGTAGGTTACACATATCCCCAGAATTCTCTAGAGATATGCAGGTTTCCTCACGATGTTTTCCTTCACCGAAAAGCGTGTGATAAATTGCAATTATCAATTAGACACATAAGTTTTACTAGAAAACTCATTGGTGCCTGCCCGGGGTTTGAACCCTAGACCTCCTCGAAAGAGGCGCACGGTGTTACCGCTGCTATTAATGCCTACCTAAATTTAATTTTAACCATCAATTTAAATAAGTATAGGAGAAACTTTCGATGTTAACATCAATATATTGTCGGCCAATTCATGTCAATTGCATACAAGTGCAATAAGAACATATTATTAAAAGTCTATATTAATATTTCTCTACAAAATGCCTCAATTGATCCCAAAATATACGACGACGATATCAAACAAGTAATCAAATCAAATCAAAACAAACATCGTATATCTTACCTTAGTCCT
Source organism: Morpho achilles (assembly GCA_947086495.1). Lineage (NCBI taxonomy): Eukaryota > Metazoa > Arthropoda > Insecta > Lepidoptera > Nymphalidae > Morpho > Morpho achilles. The sequence continues at coordinate 16,501,892 of CAMTZB010000025.1, read as the reverse complement.
AAGAGGTACGAATTCAGGGTAGTTCTTGTCGTAGAAGTCATCGAGCGCACGCATGTATTTACTGTGGAAAAATAGATTTCATTAACTCAATAATTGACGAACAATAGTTTTTATTAACTCAAAAATGGATTATAGTAAGTGTATTTAAATATAAGTGTAATTACTTATAGTATTTATATTTTATTGTTAGTGTTGTGTATTGATTTAATCACAGGACCAAACGAGTGCTAAATATAAATGTGGATGGATATGTGAATAGTGGGAGGCTGAAAAAGAGATGGTTCAAGTAAAGTAGTATAGAAGTTAATGAATGATAGAGAGAATGGAAGATGAAAGGTGCCGATCCCATTTAGAGTGGGGTAAGGTTAGGTGAATGTTAACCTGTAAGAGATGAGCCAGTTGATGGAGGGGAAGTGCTTCCTCTGCGCCAGCTTCTTGTCGAGCCCCCAGAACACCTGCACGATGCCCAGCGTGGCGGCCGTCACGGGGTCCGAGAAGTCACCACCAGGGGGCGACACGGCGCCCACGATGGACACGGAACCTGACGGTGGTGAAAAGTTAGAAAAGGAAATCTTTCAAAAATTGCCTTACAAAGGCAGATCTTTGTAAAGACAATTACAGACAGCTTGACCCTTACGGGGTTTTGTACGCTTCCCTTCGACATCATCATAAAGGACGATGATAAATATCATCATGTTTTATCACGCCAACGTTATCCGTATTCTTCATCTCATCTACATATTTCTAAATTACAAACAGTAAGAAATTTTATTTATTCGAAATAATGTAGTGTATGTCCATAACCTACTTTGAGCAGGCTTTATCGATACTCATGTTATAAGACAGTCTGTCTGTTACCCTTTCACGGCTATTTCGGAGGAACATAGATATATGCAAAAAGTTTGGTACAAATAAAATTTATATAGGGGTAACATATAGGATAATAAAAGTCTCATTCCTTTAGGAACATGAAAGAACCACGTAGCCTATTTTCACACTAAAATCGACGCAAACGACGTCTATACCAATAGTAATCCTCTACACTTTGTAGATCTTTTTAGCCCCAGCACCCAAAATCTTTTGGTTCCACTACCACAGAAAAATCAAACGCAAAAACCAACTGTTCGCCTCCTTTCCATCAACCCTTAATATTTGATTCTCAGATACCAAACGCAGTAACACCTTTCCCTTTCATTCTAGTATCTATAATTGAGAATGAGAAGAAATAAATTGGGAATGGACGTAATTTATACGTATCCTAAGTTTGTTAGACTTCATTTTTTTTTTCTTCTAATTTTAGTTATAATAATAACTGTACGTTTGTTACCTTAAGCACACTGTGACTACCTACAATTAAATTAATATGTTATGAGCAATTCTAGGAAATATAACCATGTTACTTAGTTACACATGTAAATATGTTTGTAGTTCAATGGAATTAATTTAAAAAATTAAAAAAATAATCGTCTGTTTCACAACACTGATTTTCTTACAAACGCAAGTTTACCGCATTTTCATACTAGTACCCATAATCTTCAGGTTCGCACCACTACTCTTACAAACGCAAGTTCTCCCTCTTTTTGCCCTAGTTCCCATATTCGTCTGTTTCGCACCACTACTAATCTTATAAACGCAAGATCTCCCTCTTTTTGCCCTAGTTCCCATAATCTCCTGGTTCCCATGTCACTTCTTCAATCTTCCTCTCATCCCAATGGTCCGAGCTGCCGCTGCTCACCTTCTCTGTCAGGGTTCCCCAGGCACTTGACGCGTCCGGCGCGCTCGTAGAAGGAGGCGAGCCGCGCGCCCAGGTAGGCCGGGTAGCCCGAGTCGGCCGGCATCTCGGCCAGCCGCCCCGAGATCTCGCGGAGGGCCTCGGCCCAACGGGAGGTGGAGTCCGCCATCATGGACACGTTGTAGCCCATGTCACGGAAGTACTCCGACAGGGTGATGCCTGGAGGAGCAGACTAGAGTCACTTTGACTGGCCCGCTGGGTAGTTAGTAGTAAGTAAAATGGGTGGTAAGTAAGTTTAGAGCATACTTCATCTTTTATACAAAAATGAATGTTTTTCTGTATGTCCTTTGTAGACTCCAACATGGTTGGACCGATTTTAATAAAATTTTCAGATCAACTTGAGAGTCAGTGGATGTATCCTGTAAAGTTTGGTGCGGATTAAGGCATGGCCGGACAGCTAGTAATTGGTGCAAGCATATTTTAATGGTATTTTACAAAAATTTAAGTATAATTATTACTGCCAATTAGCATTTTAATTTCCTGTTTGCTGTGTTTGCCGTCCTGTTTATTGTACCTTTTAAAAACATATTAGTAAAAGACATTAAAGTAATTTTGAATTTTTTTTTTTACATTAGCGAACCTGCCCTGTCTTCACACGAATAGTGGAACATATTATGCCCCGAGCAAAACTCGTAATTGACTATTTTAGCATTTATGAAAAGCTTTAGATACCTGACGTATTTAAGTTAATAAGTATGTCTGTATCCAACTAAAAAAAACTTTGAAAAATTCTGTCAATTGCATTTTGAATATTGACTCGATACAACATTAGATGCCCTAGAGTTTAGGCCAGGAAACTCCCTTATTTTCCATTATTACCGGTATAGATGGACGCTTCACGGGCAGCCACGGGCATGTTGGAGGTGTTGGCGACCAGGGCTGTACGCTTCATGATGGATTCTGTAACGCCGTCGATCTCGACCGACAACTCGGGGAAGTCCCGCAATACTTCAGACATCTCGTTACCTGAACACAGACCAATATCATTAATATCCACTTAACAATAATCGCGACTCCTCTCTACAAAGACATTACTGCTGTTAAATTATTTCTTTCGACACTTTTTTGATAACTGCTAGACAGTCAACAACTTGCTGCAACTAATTTAAACGAATTGTGTTTTAATCAAATCTAACAATAAAGTTTTTTTAGAAACAGTCTTTTATTCTATCTTCCAATTTATGTTTGAAATATCAATCACCATGTTTATTAAAGGATAACTCATTATTAGTCTCTGGTATTGGACTAATGGCATTCAAATAGTATAGAATAACTGATAATATAAAAAAGTGGCAATGATATGATTTCATCAGTAGGGTTTATAATCCAATTAGGGTTTATAATTTAACCATTTATAACCCCGCCCATTACGCATGGTGATCATTCGGTGGTCAAAAAACCTTAAAAAGACATCAAATTCGACAATGTGACGAGTATAAAAAAAAAGTTAAACTCAAAATGATATGATTATTTTATACCAGAAATTTATAATTGAAAAATTTCACAACCTTTTTTAAATTATAAAATGCTAATAAAAGATTATATATGTCTAGATTTGCCTTATTTTATTAAAACGTGTTTTTAAGTCAAAATAAAATCGTCCTTGTATAATAAGAAATGTGACTTTATTCTTTGGTTGGGGCGAAATAAACTATACAGACTTTTCTTATTTTTAATTTTTGTGTCACTCACCACGCTCCCCGCAGCCTACGTAGATGATGACATCAGAGTTGGAGTACTTGGACAGCGCCTGCGAGATGACGGTCTTGCCGCAACCGAAGGCGCCGGGGATGGCGGTGGTGCCGCCCTGGACGCAGCTGGAAGTAAAACACACTTTATCGATCTATTCAACGTCAATTGACGTTTACAGTTATGTTTTTTTAGTTTATTAGTTACAGAGACTAAGATAGATACTGACAATGAAAAACAATTTTTTTTACATACATACACATGCACACGCCAAACTCACTCATTCTATACAATGGCACGTGACCACACACCCACACATCACTCTCACACCCAAACATGTCTCCTTTTATTCATAACTAGCGGCCTGCCCCTGCTTCGCACGGGTATAAAATATATATCCCATGTCAGTCAGTGTAAAAAAATGATTAAAATCGATCGAGTAGTTTTGATTTATTCATTACTGCCCGTGGCCCGAAAGCGTTAAATTTGGAGAAAAACAATTTCCTTTCCCTATACCAAGAAGATTTCCTGCTATCTTTGGAATATCTAAATTCATATAGTACATTTTTACTTATTTACTTTTACATTTTCCCTATGTATTTTATTTTTACAATTAATTACAGAATGTCTTTAAACAAACTCTTGAAAGAGCGGCATAGCTGCTAAAGTCGAAGTGTTATAGGGCGAAGCGCGGCATCCTCATGGCATTTTAAATCTGTAATATCTCCGAAAATGTTCACTTAAATTACATGCTGTAAACGGCCATATTGATCCATATTAAATCAACTATTTATTTAAGGTACTTAATTGGATAAGGATTAATGCTGTATTGTATAAAAATTGCTTAATAAATATGGCATTATTTTTCGTAAAAAGTAAATGACAAAAAATGCTATAGTGGGTTATACATAAGAGATAGACATATACCATCGCGGACTTTTCTGTAGACCTTTTCAAGATGTACAAATACTTAGTACACATCATTTTGATAAATCTCGTAATGTTTAGCCTGCGTTTGCAATGTAAGCGGAAAAAAATGTAATTATTTATAGAAACCTCAAAAATTACAGTATTTCTCTACTCCGTATTGAATGTTATTATACGTACAAACCTTCCTCTGGAATCACTCTATCTATTAAAAAAAACCGCATCAAAATCTGTTGCGTAGTTTTAAAGTTTTATGCGTACATAGGGATATAGGGACTTTGTTTTATAATATGTAGTGATAGTGATAGTGATAGTGATACCTGGATTTTTGGACACTTACAGGCGGCCGATTGTAAAATACATAGTCAAATCTTGTGACAACATGTTTATGACTTGTGCTTGCCGACCCCGCTTACAGTGGAATAAGGGCAGGAGGATGATGATTAAAAAAAAATCTTGTACTAAAACCTTGGAAGCCAGCTGCATATAGGTAATTAAAAAGGTTTCTTGGAAGGGTCAATGTCACTCACGGGAACAGCGAGTCCAGCACGCGCTGGCCGGTGAGCAGCGGGTGGTTGGCGGGCAGCTTCTCGGTGCAGGGCCGGGGCTGCCTCACGGGCCACACTTGCAACATGCTGTACTGGTTCTTCTCGCCGTCGAACTCTGTCTCTAGCACTATATCCTGTATCGAAACAATGGCATTACCAACTGCAAAAAATTTTCATGGGTATTAAATGAGAGCTGTTGAAATTAATGCTTAAATTACTAATTTATTCTTAAATTATTTCGCGCAACTGAGTTGAACATGTTAAATAATTTACCTCGTAAGTTTTATTTTAATTTTGATATTTTATATATGTAAAGAATATAAATTCTTTTTAATTTTGATATGTACACATCTCAATTTTAAATTTAGAAAAGAAACGAATTGACGCCGTCAAAAGAAAAATGTTTAAAGCAAATATTAAAAGGATTGATATAATGTAAATATTTAAGGGCAAAATATAAACTTTATTGTCGTTTCTTTGATTTTTCAGAGCAACACACTTTTTATTTTGCCGCTCCAAGAAAATTACCTTATATATATGTACTAGCTGTATTTCCAAATAATAAAGTTAGTTAATTTATGTAATACCGCCGTCTGGTATACGGCTGAGTACCATAGACCACCCTTATTTCTTACCTAGGTGTCGTAAAAGGCGACTAAAGTAAGTCGGCGTCAAGCGCGACAAATCACATGACAACATGTTTATAACATATTATGCAGTACCGCACTTAGATTGGTATAAGGGCAGCAGGATGATGAATTAATTTATGTAACAATGGATGGACGAATGTATGAATCATTAATAAATAAGAAGGATGTACACACGGTGACTTTATAGTTGCCTGCCGGTGCGATGTAGGTGACGGTACCCTTGGCCCGCGGTGGTAGCAGCATCTTGTGCTTGACCAGGGTGTTCTCGTGGACGATGCCGTACAGATCACCACCGGTTATGTGCGATCCGGCCTGAGGGCCAATGACACATAATCATCACGAGAAAATTGAAAGAAAAAGTTCTTCATTCAATATTGCCTTTATGGCCCTGATAAGTGATTACGACTAAAGAAAAGTGTTGAATAGGATTGTGAGAGACTTCATTAACTTAAACCTCGAAAATTCTTTCATCTTTTTACAAGACTGCAGTTTAATAATGTAAATTTGAAAATGTTTATGATTAACCGCCGAGTTCCTTTCTGGTTCTTCTCAGTAAGAGCAACATTCCGAACCAGTTGTATTTTCATTAATCAGATTCTTGAACTTGAAGATGATTCTTGACGATTTAAAAGTGCTTGAAAGAGCTTATTTGAATAAAGATTATTTTGATTTGATTTAAAACGTCTTGAAAGAAAAACAAATATTAACGTAAAGTAAGGCTCTGGACAAATGTAGAAATTTTTTAGAAAGGAACATTTTAAAAATTAGTAATTTTTCAGAAAGGAACATTTTAAAAATTAGTAATTTTTCAGAAAGGAACATTTTAAACAAGAAAAATCCGGAATATTAATTAAGAATGACTTTAAAATAGAGTTTATTTAAACAAATTTGCGAAGACAACTAGTATAAGTAAAATTTTAATATATAACTGAGGGTCTTTTGACACCAAATTTGATGCTAACAAAGTTGCATGACCAATAGTAACTGGTGGTATATATATATACCTTGACGTTGAGCGGGTTAAACTCCCAGTCGATGTCCCTGGCCAGGCAGGGCACGTTCACGCCCTTGGGGATGTAGATGGACTGCGTCAGCTCGTTGATGTCCTTGAGGGGCCGCTGGATGCCGTCGAAGATGGAGCCCAGGATGCCGGGTCCCAGCTCCACGGACAGCGGCTTGCCGGTGCGGAGCACGGGGTCGCCCACCGTCACGCCAGAGGTCTCCTCGTATACCTGCGACCGATAAGATACAAGTTGAGAATAAGAACAAGAAGACTGTCTCGTTAGCGTCTTCCAGATTCCGCTCCAAAAGTAGCAGGTTCGATTCCCGGCGGAATCCAAAATTTTCTAAAAATTTATTAGTTCTACTAGTCTGACATGTCACATGCCGTGACACCTTCATAAGTTGTACATGTTAAATTATTTTTGTGTTTATTTTTATTATACATAAGTTTTATATGTAGCAAGTACTGGATGTCCAAATAAATAAATAAATACCTGGGTGACCAGTAATTTTTTAAATGATGAAAAAAATTAAAAAAAAAGTTTAAAAGAAAAATGCAAAAATAATAGGGCAGGTGGGGCTCGATCCTTGGTATTTTCACCGCCCGTTCCCCAAATGAACTACTATGACTTTACGTTTGCCAGCGAAAAATTGTGATTGTATTCAACGTAAATTAAAAAAAAATTTAGAGCCCGAAATCAGGGATAGAACGAAATTTTCTTAAAATTTAACTTATCGAGATCGATTTTTCTCCCCCAAAACCCACCCTACTAGTGTGTGCATACTTTTCCAAGTTATATCTCTTTAACACTTGCGTTTCGTAGGCGCTAAGCTAAGCTTTATGGCAATTTGCCACCAAACAACTTTTTAGAAATAGGTCATTTTAATACTCAGCCTGCGATATGTACTTACATAATCATACATTGATCTTGATTATGTATTATTAATAAAAAATGACGTTTTGTCCCTATTTTCAAGCATTGTCATTAAATAAAAAAGTATTTTGCTGTCATTTGTAAAGTAAAGATGAAATACTCGGGATCAAGTCCCAGACATCACAAACCCTTTTTTGCTTTTTTATTTTTATTTTTAACTAACCGAGCGGGGATTGTCCAGTTCAGTTCACAAAGAAATATATATTTAAAAATATAATGTAGCACTTACCTGAATGGTGGCCATGTCTCCCTCAAGCCTGATGATCTCCCCCACCAGCTCGTTGTATCCCACACGCACCAGCTCGTACATAGCTGATCCGGACATCTTCTCCGCCGTTACGACTGATCAACCATATATTATTTATAAATTTCCGGTTTCGGAAGTTCATACTACTATAATAGGGTAAGGTAAGCTAACCTATTCTTGACACCTATCCAAATAATTGACACCCTAGCAATTTTCTTCCAAAAATAAGAAAATGAAGACACGAAATAGTTCCATTTGTACCAATTTTATTAGATAATATCATAATTTCTTAGTTTGGCATCATTAAATTACAATGAAAATAATATGGCGACTAAACAGCTGAATGAAAATGCGCACATAATTAATTAAGTAATAATTTATCGTATTCTTAAAAATTAAATTGTTTTAGATATGTAATCGTTTCTTTTAATACATAAAAGCATAAATAAGGTACCCATCTGCGTGCTTTACTTAGTTTTCATCAGTATTCTTGAATAGTGATGAAAACTGAAGGGTGTCAATAAACTGGAATTTGAATTGCCGATAATAGGGAATTCTGTGTCAATATTTGGGTAAACCATTGCAATTCGATAAATATCATAATTTCAATAACAAATAATATCCTAGTTAGAATTTGATTTTACTGGCAACATCTTAAAATAGTTGTCTATATTTACCAAAATTTATCATTACTTGGAAACACTGAGGAACGATTATAATTATTTCTTTTTATACGCTCGTTCTAAAAGTGTCAATAATTGGGCACTTTACCCTACATACATTCATTCGTTCATACTACTTGTAGCACACTACTATAATATAGTACTAGTAGTCACCATCATCATTTTCCTGCCCTTATCCCACTATAAGTGGGGTCGGCACAACATGTTGTCACATGATGTGGCAACATGTTGTGCCGACATTTTACGTGCAACATTTTACGACCGGCCGCCTGCCTGACGTCAACTTATCTTAGTCGCCTTTTACGACATCTAGATAAGAAATTAGGGTTGCCTATTCTACTCGGCCGAATACCACACGGCATAAACAAATTATCAAAGTCGGAAATATGACTTCATTCGGAAATTCCATTTCGGAATCGTAATCGAAACTCCGTAACTTCCGTAATCCCTATGCGTAATAAAAAAATAAACATATCTGTACACACCGGGCCCAGACACAGCGAACACATAACCGAATTTGTCTTCATTCTCCTCATTGGCGATTGTCTTCAAACCGCCCTTTGTCGCCATTTTGAATTTATTATTTTACACCTGTAAAAAAAGTGAAAATAAACATACAGAACCAACTCATTGAGCAATAACCTTAAATACTTTAAAGTTAACCCACTAACAGTCTTAGTTAAAATATAAAGCATATAATTAAGACTAGATTATATTACTGCACACCCATCATATAGAACTATCATACTAAATTGATCAAAATAATGTTTAATTATTATTATATCATTGATTAATGATGGCTATTCAAACAAATTAGGTAAGGTAAGCTGGGAAAAGATCCAGGGGGTGGAAGGTGGAACCTCAAAAAGATGAACTGACCAGGTGTCTGAATCTGGGCCATCAGACTGAGTGTGGCTATGAAAATGAAAATGAAGATAAAAGGGATCACAATACTCAGTAGTGACAACTGATTAAAGAAGGAGTCTAACAAACTTATGTTGTATGCAAATGTTGAGTTACACAGTACACTCTGCTACAGAAATAAAATACAGGAAGTAACAGTGGAAAGTCAATAGAACTGACAGCTATTACCATTTTGTAAAAGTGGCATAAGTATCTGTACAACATAAGTATCTGTGTCACTTTCTGTACAACAGTTTTATTAAAATACAATGCTAATAAAATAAAGTAAATCAATATCTGATAGAACACAAAACATATAAATTAAAAAATTTGACAACCTTTAAAAGGCTAACATGGAACCCAACTAGGGTTTCAAAAAAGACGGATCACAATTTTTTTTAATTTTCATAGCACAGCAATTTCATTCCTGATACTTTCATTATACTATAAGACAAATATTTTAAAATGGTTACTTTTGTAATTTATTTAGATCACATATCCTTAACTTACATTTTAATATAAGAAAATAATAAAATTCTTAAAATAAAACCTTTTTTTCTCATCATCTATTAGCTAAATAGAGAGAAAAACAACCAGCAAGTAAAGAGGAGTAATATAAGATTTTTAATCATTAAAATGTTACCTGAAATTCACCTACCACAATTCAGTTCAGTTTAGCTGTTTTCAGCTCACAGAGATCAGCTGATCTGCCACCTTATCAAAGTATTACCAACACACCACTGATAAGAATCATCAATCACTACATTTCAATTAAATTTTTTCCCAATACTTCAAGATTAATATTATATACAGATTTGATACATATGTTACTTATATTTAAATTGATGCAGAATATGTATAAAATTAATAATTTGGTAAAATGAATCTTTTTATATTACTCTAAATTGCTTTAAGTTGAGTATCATTACTTATATCGCTACTGTAAAAATATATTTCCTATTTCTTTAGCATTTAACTAACATAAGAATACTAGGTAGTATCTTTTTGCCTACTGGAATATATTTAATAGATTTTATTTAAATAATCACTTAAAATCAATATCTAAATTGCAATAAATTATCTAACCATTATTCTAATAAGGTGTAACTTTTGCCCTTTATTTATATTTAAACATATAAGTCATTTACAAATCCATAAAATTAAGAAAATTAAGGTTTAAAAATACATAATTTGAATACCCAAGCAAATTAAACATAAAAAATTATGTGTAAAACCTGGACCCAGATTTTCTTACACTTTTTAATCCTTATATACAAATTAACAAAAAAAAAAACCACGATCACATAACGTTTATAAGAATCTAATAAGAATTAAGAGTACATATCAAAACCCAGCATATTATACAATATATCGCGATATATGAGACTACAAGATTTCTTTTAAATATACATACTAGGTGTACAAATAACGCCGGTATAGGTACTTTTAAAGGTTTCTATTGAATAGAAATCCTAGTTCCAAGTTAATTATTTGTCACATGATGAAAATTGGGTGGACCGGAATGGAAAATTACGTGTTTCAATACTATAAAATTAATAATTTAAATATCCATTACGTTGTACTGGTTGCATTGTATATATTTGTAAAATCTTTAAACTAAAATTATAAATCAGTACGTGACATCAAAGATTCAGGGATATATCGAAAATGGCAGACCGAAAATATAGCTTACCGACAATAAAAGTTATAGCGCACAAATAGCAGTACAAGCACTTAGTATTAGAGGCAAAACCAGAGTAAAATTATAAAAAATAATATAAAAATTAACTCACGCGACAGGAAAGATGGAAAAGGTGATCCGAGAATGGCGGAGAAAACAACTTATCACAAGACAATGATAAAAATTGTGTCAGCTGACCTGAGTCTATGGCTTTTGTCTATACTCTATGGATGATTTCATTGATTTTTATGCAGAGCCTTGAAATCATAGATATTATAAAAAAAAATATCAGATGAATAGTAGGCAAGCCAGCCTAAAATATGCAAGACTACAATAAAGAGAAAGAAAATGAGGACCATCTTTATGTCTTTTTTTTGAGTGATTAGCCAAAGATGAAGTTATACGAGTTTTATCTTCCCTCTAAATATTTATTATATTTCTATCACTAACAGACCTGCCTTTGACTCCCATACTCTATATTAATTCAGTAATTCAAATTTCAATTAAAAAATTGCTATTTAAATGATTATGAAACTATGTTATTATTTAAGTTTACAATCAGGTAAACTCATTTACTCGATATAATGATAAATTTTGCAGCAGTGTTAGTTATTTATTTATTATCAAGGACTTAAACCCAGGTTTATAAATAGGTTTTTAAATATTTATTAAAATATTTATTTATTTACACAGGTTACATTAAATTAACAAAATAATAATTTCTATTTTTATTATACTTAAAACACCAATAATATCTACTTTGTTGATGATTCATAAGAGACTGACGCCTGAACTAGCATTCCCTGTATTTCAGGGTTTTTTAAATACATTAATAATAATCGGACACTTGGCATACTCTAGTTAAACTATATTATGATTTATTGCTATTGATACTATCGATTCTGAAGCCGGTGTAAATTTAGATACCATCGAAAATTTACTTGTTTTGTATTCAAAATTTAATTTTATCACGTTGTGCACCAATATCAGGTTGGGCGCCAATATCACGTTGGGGGTCACGACACAATCACGACACAATTTAAGGTGGGTGACAAAATTATAGGTTTCGGTTTCCCGATATAAATAAATTGACTAACTGTAACTAACTTTAAACAACAGTGCCGAAACTCAACCATAATGTCATATAAAATGAGACTTATATAAACGCCTCCAAAAAAGTCGTGGTCTGAGTTCTGGCTCGAATTCAAAGATGTATCCGTTAGGAGGGAACGATTTCACAACTCTGTACTAATCTAAATAACGTGCGGACTTCCCCGATATACATTGGGTTGCTACAATTTATATTTACTTATTTGTTGTACTTACAACAATATCGGTATTATCAGAAGGCAATCGATATTTTATAGTTATTTTTTATAGTTAGTAATCTATGATCGATACTATTAGCATAGACTGCTGCTTCTATAAGTTAGGGCTGTATCTATCGAAAAACTCTAAAGATGTCACTTGAAGTGGAAATAAAAGAGTATTAAATAACATAGATGCGCTGTTTTCAAAATTTATTAAATTTTTAAAAAACTTACTAAGGGTATTGATAATTATATTTATAACGTTAATCAAAGGCAAACTCAAGCCTGCCAAAATACAGGATTATCTAGTTTGGGGGCTACTAGTAAATCTCAATACTTACTTTAGATTATTTAGAATCTATTTAAGTTAAGTTTATCTAAGAAATATAACCACCTGTTCAGAAATAAAAAAAAATTTGAATTTGAATTTATGTAGTTTGGCTACATAGGTTTAAGCTAACAATGAATAAAGTGTATTATGTTTAAATGCAACAAAAAATTGAGTATAAATGATATACCTAATCGTTTTTTTATCGATTATCTAAAATCGATTATAATTATAAAAGAATCGATTAGTATAAACATCGATTAATTTTTACATCCTTAATAGACTATCATAAACATTATTTTTATTTTCTACAAGAATTGTTTGGAAATAATATTTCATTTTCAACGGCTTAGACAAAATTTACATGTAATTTACATCAATATTTTAAACAGTAAATGGCACAGGAAATCCCGATGACGTTTAACTTAAATGCAACCTAATACTTATATTTCATTATTTCATCATATTTGTTATTAGTTTAAGTTTTTGACATGTTGATATTGTTTTGATGTGTGCATCGATACTTGCTTTATGTACGCAAACATTTCAGGAATAGTAAAGATAAGCAACTCAGCAAAACACTTTCGTGGCTTCTAAGACACGGCGCAATTAAAGAAAAACTTAAAATAAGGTAAAAACTAAACTTATCTTATTTCAAACGTTTATTCGTTTTACCGAGATGTATGTACATACAGAGTTGCTGACTTGCAAACAATATGTTTGTTAATTCCTCACTAACAACAAAGATGCGTGTATAACCTGGGTATGTTGAATTTTAAATATTGATATTTTTAACGCAGTTACCTGGTTATTATTAAATAATTTACAATTCCTTAACATATTGAGTGTGTTTGGCACAATTTTGGAAATTTTACATTATTTAGTATTTTCAACATCAGATCAACCTTGAGCCAATAATCAAACGTACTCAAGGGAATGCAACAAAAGCAAGGAATAAAGGTTATAGTATTCATTGTAATTAGTTATATGTCAAGGTAATTTTTCAAAAGTGCAAACGCAAAACAAGTAAATGTAACAGTGGGCTGTGAAACCTCGTGCCCCAGTCTGAATTGGTTTATAAAAACCTGGTTTTTATCAGCACAAATTTGTGAGAAACCGCACAACATGATTCCTTTAATAGACAAAATAATAGCTTGAAAAGAAAATATCACTATCTGTAGGCTTCATCTTCATATCATATATCTTGACACATTTTAAATATTTTTTTTTATATATTTGTCTGTTTAATTTTATTATCAAAGAACAATCAAGAAGTGAGTGTAGTCTATGAGATCTCGAATGTGATAAAAAAGAAAGCTTCCAGTTATTGTACAATTTTCTAGGAAAAATGTAGTAGTTTTAATTCTGGATAAAAAAAATTATTTATGTATTTAAATATTTTGGAAACAGTGTATATAGGCTTTTATAAGTAAAATACAATAAAACGTAACTAAAACCATTAACAGTTTCCTACAATTAAAAATACATATAAATGAGAGTATAGCAATTAAACTGTGTGATTACAGACAAAAATAAAAGTAAATATCCATAAAGAATGTTAATTATACATAAAATTACCTAAATGATTGTTTTTTTATTAAATACTAGCGGCCTGCCCTTGCTTCGCACGGGTATAAAATATATATCCCATGTCAGTCAGTGTAAAAAAAATGATTAAAATCGATCCAGTAGTTTTGATTTATTCATTACTGCCCGTGGCCCGCACGCGTTAAATTTGGAGAAAAACAATATCCTCTCCCTATACCAAGATGATTTCCTGCTATCTTTGGAATATCAAAACTCATATAGTACATTTTTACTTATTTACTTTTACATTTTACCTATGTATTTTATTTTTACAACTAATTACAGAATATCTTTAAAACAAACTCTAAAAGATTCGAAGTGCTATAGGGTGAAGCGCGGCGTCCTCACGGTATTTTAAATCTGTAATATCTCCGAAAATGTTCACTTAAATTGCATGCTGTAAACGGCCATATTGATCTATATTAAATTAACAATATATTTAAGGTACTCAATTGGATAAGGATTAATGCTGTATTGTATAAAAATTGCTTTGAACATAAGGCATCATTTTTCGTAAAAAGTAAATGAAAAAAACTGCTATTGTGGGTTATCCATAAGAGATAGATATATACCATCGCGGACTTTTCTGTAGACCTTTTCAAGGTGTACAAATACTTAGTACATCATTTTGATAAATCTCGTAGGATTTAGCCTGCATTTGCAATGTAAGCGGAAAAAAATGTAATTATTTACAGAAACCTCAAAAATTACAGTATTTCTCTACTTCGTATTGAATGTTATTATACGTACAAACCTTCCTCTGGAATCACTCTATCTATTAAAAAACCGCATCAAAATCGGTTGCGTAGTTTTAAAGTTTTATGCGTACGTACGGAAATATGGACTTTTTTTTATAATATGTAGTGATTGTTGAAAAATAATCAATTAAAAATTTATTACAGCTCCGAAGGGTACATAGCAGTAAAAGATATCTTACAGCATAGATCATGTGGTGGGAAATTTAATCTATGTGATATACAAAGAGTTGTAGATAATAATGATAAACAGAGATTTAAATTGAGGACCAACCCAAGCACAAATGTTCTGGAAATAAAGGCTCAACAGGGTCACTCAATTCTCAAGATTGATGACAGTGAACTAACACCAATTTTAGAGGTACAGCAGATTTTAATTCATTAATTTAAAATGTTTAAATTTAAACTATTGTGAGTAGTATTTATAGTTAGTGTATAGAACTGGCTATACTCACGTCTTATTATATTGCTGCTATATACAGTTCCCACTGCGATAACATTGTGTAAAGAGCTCAAGAATAAGTGCCTGCGATGGGTTTGAAACTAGTCGGGCTAACCTGATAGAATAACACGTGAGTATAGCCGGTTCTATACATTAACCAAAGAAAAATGTGTTGTTAAATCTACAGATATTAAACACAAACCTTGTCAGGTTTTATGTATCTATCTATCTTAATCTGGTGATGCCTGTCGGTACAGGATGGGTGTTCAGCTCCTATTCCGGACAATTCCACCCATTTCCCTGTGTTGGGGCAAGGGTTTCACTGTTCTCCCAATAGTGTCAAACCTTGTCAGATTGGTAATGACTCGACAAACCTGTATCATATTAAAAAAAAAATTGTGACAAGACTAAATGATGATTATTAAATATAGATAATAAGATATCTCACCTGCATGAGTCTACATTCAGAACTAGTAATTTATTACATATTTTGCAGAATTCTATAATAATAAAGTTATAATAGAATTATTTTGGACCCACCGTGTGGTATCCAGTTGAGTAGAATAGATCACCCTCTTTCTCACCGAGGTGTCGTAAAATACGAGTACGGTAAGGCAGGCGGCTGGTCGTAAAAACGCAGTCAAATCATGTGACAGCATGTTTATAACATGTTGTGCCGACCCCACTTAGAGTAGGAAGAGGGCAGAAGGATGACATACATTTTGTTAATTTCCAGCCCAAATACAAAACGGTTGTACATGGTACCTACCACAAGTTTTGGGAAAAGATAAGGACACAAGGTCTAAGCTGTATGCAACGCAGGCATATACATTTTGCCAAAGGAACTCTTGACGACCGCAATGTTATAAGTGGATTGAGGAGAGACATTGAAATATACATATTTATCAATTTAGGGGAGGCACTCGCTGATGGCTTACAGTTCTATGAATCTGATAATGGAGTCATTTTGACAGCTGGTAATGATAAAGGAATATTGGAGCCAAAATATTTTTCAAAAGTAGTTGCACTTGACACAGGTTAGTTTAAGTTAGATTTTTCAAAGATTGACTCAAATTTCATTGTTACAATTTCAAATTAATAAATAAATATATGGGACCCTTATACACACATGGTCATCCGTCCCCAAAGTAAGTAACTTAATACTTGTGTTATGGTAGACAGACAACTGGTGAATATATACTAATATAATTTTTAAATACATACTTAAATACAAATATACACTCAGACTCGAAAACCACCAAAATCATTCCTAGAAAATGCTGCTGGTGGGAATCGAACCCGCGACCCACGGAGCTGACGGCAGGGTGAAGTAAACTTATATATAAGTGCTTTTGAATCATCAACTCTACTACTATTTCGGCAAGCAGTTCCTACCAAGCAGAGCTAGCAAGAAATTTGGCGGTTGCTATTTGCAAGATAATTCTTATAACCAGTTACATTTGGGCATTACTATCTTGTGCAGGGTTAAACAGTAGCTCTATCCATACATAGTAACAGGCACTTATATTAATGTAAAATTGAAAATGTTTAAAAGATTGACCACAGAGTTTCTTTCTGGTTCTTCTCGGTAAGAGCAACATTCTGAACTAGTTGTAGCTTCATTAATCATATTGATCCTTGACGATTCAAAAGTGCTTGAAAGAGCTTATTTGATTAAAGATCATTTTGATTTATACCGATTTATCAAACAACAAAAGAATATAGATAATTGATAATCAGTGACTAATCACTGTTAATATGTTTAAGCAATAACATAATTACTAAAAAAATCATTTAACTACAAACATTATCAGTGTAATTACTAATTACAAAACATTTAAAATATAAAATACCAGTTCTACTAAAAATATGGCTAGTAACAGTAGAGATGACAATTTAAAATAACTCTTTTGTGGTCAAATTGAATAAAGTAAATGTTGAATTTAAATATATGATTGTTTCTTGTTAAACAAGTGTGAAAATCAACAATAAAAACTGGGTAAATTGTTTTTTTTTTTCTAATATTTTCGTTTCAAGAATCACTGTCATTGATTAAATATTTTGATATATATAAAAATTATCACAAAGCTTTTTTCACAATAATACAAATATTTTTGTATAATTTTCACTTTTTAGGGTTTTTTTTATCCACTTACCAGTGGAAAACACAAAAAAAATACTGGCAATAAATTTTTTTTAATTTTTTCCAATTTATATTTATATTACCACCAATTCTTGATAATTGTACAAAATTAAAAATAAATCTGTCTGCTTCAAGTGTATCAAAATTGAGTTCAAAGTAATTGGATACATGTTTCATACAATTTCGGGGACGCCTGTCGGTGCAGGGCCGGTGGCCAGCTCCTATTCCGGACTATTCCACCCATTTCCCCATCAAATTGGATACATACAAACAAGCATATATACATAAATACCTTATAGGTAAAACTACAATAACACGTTTAAAATAGAAAGCAGTTCCTTTGTTCTAAAGATGGTATTTAATAGGCTCATCAGTCATTTTCTTTTCCAGGCTCAACTCTGTATCCGTGAGAGATGGAGGACGCTGCACATAGAGTACATGTCACAGGTAATAATGGGTTGTATATAGAAATGGTAAAAAGTAAAATACAAACTAAGGGGCCGTTCAAGTATAACGTAAGCAGATTTATTACAATTATTTACCCCCCCATCCCTCTTGTCAGCAAAAGTAAGCAAAGCTCTGACCCCTTCCCCCCATGCTTACATAAATATTTGTCAATCAATGTTTTTTAAAAAATATTATAATTATAATTTGAAAAATAAGAAAAATGATTTCAGATAGAGATTATATTTTACTGATACGGTGTTCAACATAGTTTTAGCCCATGAATCCCCAATCCATGATTCTATGTTTTCTAATGCGTTTCTTTTTAAGCAAATTCTATGCAAGGGTTGCTATTTGTGTAAAAAGTAAATAACTACCAATGACGTAATCATCATCTAGACTCCCCTACCCCCATGTCATCCAAAATACGTAGACCACCCTCATTTCTTACCGAGGTGTCGTAAAATACGAAGGAGCTAAGTTGACGTTAGGCAGGCGGCCGAAAGCCAAATCATGTTAATAACATGTTGTGCCGACTCCACTTAAGAGTGGGTACAATGTTTATGGTAAATATATTCTCCCCACTTCCAGGGTTCCCTCCGTACACTCGGCCCCAGGACTTGGTCCGGGTGTTCGCGAGCTACGGGCCCGCGCTGGTGGAGAAGCTGAACAACAGGTTCGCGGTGCTCGCCTTCAGCAGCGAGGACGAGGCCAAGGAGGCCATGGAGGACACCAACAAGGTCAACATATACGGAGAGTTCCTCAACGTCAGGCCATACGTCGAGAAGGAGAAGACGGAGAAGAGCTCTCCCAGCAAGCAGCTCAAGCCCAAGTTTAAAAGTAGGTCCTGCAATGGAATAGAATTTAATATATGTATAGGACAATTAAGCTGTGCGACTCTTTCAGTGGGAGTTGCAGGTTCAAAACCCTGGGCAGACACCAATGAGTTTTCTATTCAAATTCAAAATTTTCTTTATTCAAATAGACTTGTAAACAAATACTTATGAATCGTTAATTCTACTGCTGGTTTAGAAAGCTGTTCCTACCAAGAAGAGCCAGCAAGAAATTCAGCGGTTGCTCTTTTCAACATAATACTTATAACTAGTTACATTAAGTCATTATTATCATGTACAGGGTCGGACAGTAGCTATATCCACGCATTCTTATCGTCCAAATAATCCTCAACAGTGTAGCAGGCTTTTTTTTATTTTTATGTGCCTTATTAATAATTGCAATTTATCACACGCTTTTCGATGAAAGAAAACATCGTGAGGATACACATATCCCTAGAATTGTCTAGAAATATTTCTAGAGAATTCTGGGGATATGTGTAACCTATTAAATACCTACCTACTGATTTGATCACGTAGAGATACTCCGAGTATAGCTCGCTCCACACACTCGGTAACACATATTCCCAGAATTTTTTAGAGGTCTGCAGGTTTCCTCTCAAAGTTTTTCAAAAATTTTGTAAATATCAATTAGTGACATAAATTGCTTACTGAAAAATTTATTGTTGCCTTTGTTTGATATCGTTACCCCAAAAGAGATTATTATTGCTGATCACTTGATGTACTATGCTTTCCATGTTTTTCAATCCTCGGCAGTGAAAGTTTTGGTGATTGGCAGGAATATAAGCGTCTTTATTTGGTCTGGCCAACAGGTAGTTGAGCGACCGCATGGTCTTTTCCCATCGACGTGGCCAACAACCGTCAGCTTTTCCATGCTGTTAGAGCTGTAAATAAAAGATTTTGTCGAGATTTCATTCAATTTGGGTGTCACCTATGGTAAACCTTACTGCAAAATTGAGCACAGTGTATTGTCCCAGGTGACATCATAGAGCCGGAGCTGATCGACCTCTCGGGCGACTTCTACCAGCAGCTGGACAACGTGCTGAGCGCGGTGCGCCTCACGCAGGAGGAGGCCGCCGCGCTCAGCGCGCTCTACGCCGAGCTGGAGTGCGTCATGCAGCAGCTGTGGCCCGGTGAGGACACCTCCGCACCCCCCACTCCCCCACTCCCCCACTCCCTTAGCCCTCGACCCACTGTGAACCTCTCCTGCACTCACAATCCACGTAAAGGCACTTTCCAGATAATTAAAGACCACTACAAATTAGGCTATGAAAGAAAGATGTGTGCTCACACTTCCTTTCTCCTGCCACGGCAGTATACGAAACGTAACTGTCTCTCTGAGTCTGTCTGTCTGAGTTTCTATAAAATATTCCTCCCTTTGTAGAATTGTTACAATTTATTGTACTATCTTTTTTAGTTTATACATATATCCATTCTTTAGTGTTAATGTCTGTATTAAAAATTCATTTCCTTTCCTATTTCCATAGACCGCTAACAAGAAAATACAAAATCAGAAATATTAACCCATTGCAGGCTGCATCGCCATACCTTTCGGATCGATAACGACCGGCCTCGGCATCAAGAGCAGCGACGCGGACTGCTTCGTGAACGTGCCGCCCCAGTACCGGCACGCGAACGGCAACTTCCTGCAGAAAGCCAAGAAGCTGCTCGAGAAGTACCCGCAGTCCTTCAGCGACGTGCTCGCCATCCCGCGCGCCAACACGCCCATAGTCAAGTTCTTCCACGTGCCCACCGAGACCAACTGCGACCTCACTTTCAAGACGCCGCTCGGCGCGCAGAACAGCAGGCTGATCGCGTTCCTGCTGCACGCCGACCCCCGCCTGATCCCCGTGGCCGTGCTGATCAAGTACTGGGCCAAAGTGCACGGCCTCTCGGGCACCGGCAAGCTAACCAAC
This sequence comes from Morpho achilles, assembly GCA_947086495.1. Taxonomy (NCBI): domain Eukaryota; kingdom Metazoa; phylum Arthropoda; class Insecta; order Lepidoptera; family Nymphalidae; genus Morpho; species Morpho achilles. The sequence goes on along the minus strand of CAMTZB010000025.1, from coordinate 16,481,059 downwards.
TACGCGCTCACGATGCTCATAATCTTCTACCTCCAGCAACCGCCCCTCTCGATCCTGCCGTCGGTCGAGAGCCTGCAGAGAGACGAGGCCGACGACATCATCGTCGACGATTGGAACACGGGGTTCATGCACGACCACGCCCTCTTGCCGCCCGTCACCGACAGGTCGACGATCGCGGAGCTCCTGGGTGGATTCTTTCAGTTTTACGACACGTTTGACTTTAACGAAATGGTGGTCTGCCCGTTGATGGGTCGCCCTGTTAAAAAGGAGCTGTTCGAGGACCCCGGCCTGCTGCCGATCGAGTTCGAGCGGTACAAGGTCAACGTCGAGAGGCGAACGGTCGCCCCCATGAGGTTCACGAACCCCATATGCGTGCAGGACCCCATCGAGCTCTGCCACAACGTGGCCTCGCCCGTCAACAGCCGCCAGGCCGTAGAGTTAACGGCGTTCTTCAAGTTCGCCGCGACCGCCTACGAGAAAGAGAAAAACCAGAATTGTCTCGGCTTTCTGAAAACCATTCTGTTGCACAGGCCCGTGATCCCCAAGAAAGCCCATCCGGAATTTAGGATAGCGATATATCCTCATATCATACACGGCATCAGGAGCCCCGATTGGAAGCAGGTTATGACGAACGTCATCGAGCAGATGTTTGAGGAAATGTGTAAAATAAAGCTGAGGAAAGTAGAGCAGGCGCCGAACCCCGAAGCGAAAACGCAGAAACAGAGGTATACTGGGGACATCACTAAACCGGTATGGAAAAGAAAACAGTTCAACAGACTCTATAACTGGTCGACGTTGGATTTTCTCCAGAAACAGATTCGAATCACTCAAGAAATATTAAACGTGAACCCTGATACGTTCAAAATAAACTTTCAGTTGATCCTTTCCTTCCCGACTGAAAGAAAAAACATGGCGGCGACGATAAAGTTTATCCAGGGCGACGTTACTCTGTTTAGAGAATTTGGCAAATTTTTTATTACTCATATGCAGCACTGGTATGTAACTTTACTGTCGCCGCAACTCCAGCCCAAAGAGGGGGGCGAACTGAAATCACTAGTTGAAAACAACGGTGGTAGTTCTGGAGATAAAAACTACAACAGTTCTGATGATTCTGAAAGTGGGATCGAGGGATCAGAGTCCAGTGCGGCTGAGAGTCGAACGAAGTCCGCGGACTCTAAAACCTCAGAAAAGTGCTAAAATAAGTATTTTAAAGTGCAAACCTTTTGGACCTCTAAAGACATTATCGAGCTCATACTTTTGCAAATTTTTGACTGCGCTTTGTAGACAACGATGTGTTATTAAGATGTTTGTGTGTTGCTTTGAAACATTCTTTTCCTCATTTTTTCTACATGACGTTTATAGAATTTGGAAAGTTAATATAAAGCTTTGTTCGTTTTATTTCTACACTCCCTGCATTACCCTTCTATGTATGTCAGTCTATAGAAAAATAATGATATAGATCTATCACTGACATCTTGATAATATAACATACTATTTTCGTTCGAGTGAATGAATTGTTATAATTAGTATCGAACTGTGATTAAATATTTCTTGATAAGCAATACGCCTACGAAAATATAAATATTTTTATTTCTTCAACTTTCATTGTGTAATAAACATACACAAAGTTACTTTGTATGACGATGAAATAAACGAGGAAAGATTAGTAGTATGACTACGATATTTTTCCTTCACACTTATTTAAATTGAGAGGTTAGATCAAAATGCAATTTTTTCAAAAGTCAACCAATTTATTCTTTTGCAACAACTTTTCAAGTTATTTTTTTATTGACCTAATAATTTGAAGGAGGTCGTATTTGAAACATACTGTAACAATTTAACTATTTTAGTTAGTAATCTATGAATTTAACAAAGTATTGGCTAAGTAGTGTACGTTAGATATCGATATCTTTGATTTCCAAAATTCCAATAGTTACGAAATAACTATCAATACACTAAATCTTCTAGATCTACATGTCGGTAATTCCCCGTGCTTCGCAATCGCAGTACTTTGATCGTGATAGTCCATGGCTATCTTTAGTCTATGAATGTCTAACGTACACTATGGCTAAGAAAACTTTTAAATAGATCAAAATAATAATTAATGATTAGTATTTTTTTTAAACTTAGACTTGAAGAAATAAGTAGTCTATGGAGGGAAGTGTGAAATGCACTTCTTTGACACTTGAGATGATCATATTCATTTATTACTGACTTGGCGACTGCTGATTATATGTTTAAAAGAGCAACCGCCGAGTTTCTTGCTGGCTCTTCTCGGTAGGAACAGCTTCCGAACCAGCGGTAGAGTTGACGATTCAAAAGCACTTGTTTACAAGTTTATTTGAATAAAGAATAATTTGAATTTGATTACAGTGATATACATACAAAGGAGAATAAAATATCAGCATCAAATTGTATATCTAACTTCTCTCAGTAAGACAAAACCATCATACAGAAATATATTTGTGATTTTGATCATATAAAAAAAAATATTCTGAAATAACTATTTTATCACTTGATCATGAGCAAAATTATTTAGTTAATTTCAATATGTACACTGTAGTCTTGTTAATTATTAGATTACTTTAAATTGGTTATCTCTCACAGTGCCAATAAATTTAAAATGTCCTAGATTAATAAATTTGCTCTTTGGTTAATTATATACTCGTTAATATATGTAGTTTGAAGATTATAATCATAGATTAACTACAATTTATAGAAATTATAATCACTATGCACTAAAGGTAAAATTAGGGATGTACTTGGTGTAGAAAAATCTACTAATAAATAATTTAAATTTAAAATTTTTCTCCGTTTATAGAAGATTAAAAAAAAATGATTATTTTGTATCAAAATAATTAATTAACAATAATTCTTTTTTTTTTCTATTTGAAAAGTTGTTTTCTTTAAACCAATAAATAAAATAAATGAATAATAAAATACCAATAAATAATTTATAGAATTAGGTACTTTGCCGAGGTCCATAATACAAAACTAATGAGATTATTATTTAATATATATAGCAAATAATATTCTCATTAGTTTTGTACCAATAAATAATAACAGATGCAATTCTATTAAATCTGTTTGTGAAATTCTATTAAAATGTGTACTTGGCTCCATTGATTTCATCCAACAATGCATATGTAATCTTAAAAGCAACAAAAAGAGTGAAAAAGAGAAAGGGATCATTAATATAAACAATTTTTTATAAAAAAGAAATCGATTATTTTTTCACATCTCTAGGTCAAATAATCAAAGATATAGATCTTCTAATATGTTGCAAAATAATATACATACATACATTTTTTTTTAAATAAATAAATAATTCAAATAAAACGTTCAGTATCGTAGTTTAGTATATTTATATTATGTATATTGTGTTATTGTAATTAACAAGGATGGTGATAGGAATTTTTTTTTTTTTCAAACAATACGTTTGTATTAGTTAAATAATAACAAGGAATAGATATGGAATCAAATGGTAAATTACTTTGAAATAAACTATGAATACATTAAAGATACTAATGAATACATTGTTGGTTAAGTTTATAACCGAAAATAATTTCTTGATCAGATGTATTCATGACATTGTTTTTGCCTCGAAAATATTAACTCAACGAGCATTCTTATTCAAATTTTAATATTTCAGTGTAACCTTTTGTTTATTTGAAGGAGAACAACATTAGGTATATTTTTCCTCAGTAAAATTATTTAATTATCTTTGATATGAATTACAGAAGATATATTGGATACCTCCAAAATTAAATTTAGTGGTGGCTTTGATCAACAAGTGGTTGAAATCCTTCAGTATATACGGCTACAGAGAAGTCAAGTGGAACAGTTGGGTAGCCTTTATAAGGACTTACATGATGTTTTCAGTTCGGAATGGACAGGTAACTGTTTTTTTATAGCGAAACTTATGTAGATATAACAAATTATCTTCATATAGATTCCAAAACATTGTGAAAGTAGTGATAAAACTAAATTAATTTAAAGAGATACTGTTGTATTTACTATTCAGGTAAGTTCAATCAGGTTATATTCAAGTTCAAGTTATTTTTTATTTGACTTTGCTTTAGTACAATTTCACAATATGAAGTGTTTATAAAAAGCAATTAGTGGGTTTCAAATTGTGATACTACTGCTGGCTTGCAAGGTGCCATTTTATTGTGAATAAAGAGTAAGAAACTCAACCCATTTAAAAAAATATTTTTTTAAACTTCATATTACTACTAGTATTGTGTAAGCATTATGTTAATGTTATACTAGTATAAGAATTTTTTGACTGGCTCATGGGGCCATGATTGGGGGTATATGAGTATATTGTAACTATACACATTGACAATATTAATATCTTCAATGTCAAAGTGTAGATTTTTGCATTTCATACCAAAAAGATTAATTTTAATTTTCATATGCAATAACTGAAAGTGCTAGAGTATCACATACTTTATTAGTTATTTTCTTGTAATATTCTTTATTCAGTCACTTGTGAATAGTGATATATTATTAAAGCAGATACCGTAGATTTCGATGTTTGCTCCTACTGGGAAAGGACTAACAACAACATGTAAAAATATTATTATGGCATAGACATATGCAGGCAGAACCTTTCACATAGCGTGTACGTTTAGTTTTTATTATTATAGTTTATTATGGTAGTATTATTTTATTATGATAGTCGATAAAGATTACAGATGGACAGATTACAGAAATAATATTAGTATGAATTGTATTCAATCTCATCACCTACATTCAGTTCATTCCAGATTAGTTCTACTCCACTTAATTTGCCTGGTTAAAGTTTTCAATCAAAACAGGTTTTTTCAGTTATACCAAAACTTAATATATTATTTTTCTTATTCTGTTTCAGATATTAGAGTGATGGGGTTTGGCTCGATAGTGACAGGACTTGGTATAAAAACGAGTGATGTGGATTGTTACATAGAACTCCCACGTTGGCTCCACCCTCCAGACAAGTCCCTTGTCATGAGAGCTAGGAATATCTTAATGCAGTATCCAAATATCTTCCGAAACATGTTTGCCATAGTTCACGCCAAAGTTCCGATAGTTCAGTTTTATCATATACCTACCAAGATGAACTGCGACGTTAGCTTCACTAGTTCTGCGGGGGTGGAAAATAGCAAATTGATTGAGTACTTATTGCATTGCGATACTAGAGTGTTCCATTTGGCAATTCTTGTCAAATATTGGTCCAAAGTTCACAATTTGACCGGCAAAAACCTCATGCCGAACTACGGTCTTACTTTGCTTGTTATATTTTTCCTACAGCAGATAAATATACTAGAGCCAGTAGCAGACTTGCAAGCAGACGTTCAGGAAAATGTTATACATAACTGGAACTCAGCTTTCAAACCATTGGAACGTAGTATCAACACAAACAAATCATTGTATCAATTGTTGGGTGAATTTTTTAAATATTACTTAACATTTGAATTCGACAAATATATTGTATCACCATACTTAGGGATGCCAATTGAAAGGGAACTGTTTGAGGCTATTGAGACTGTACCGATAGAGTTTTCAGTATACAAAAATAATGTCTCCTCAAGAAATGTCAAGCCAATCAGGCTGGACAGTTTGATGTGTGTCCAGGACCCCTTCGAGCACAACAGGAACTGCACTGTGCCTGTCTACCCTAAGCTGATGCAGAGGTTGCTCCAGCAGTTCCAGGCAGCCGTATCAAATTATGAAAATAATACAAAGGACAATTTTCTGAAGTCATTACTTTATGTAGTACCAGAAAATAATGTACCGAAAAATAAGTCACGGGCTCCACTACTTGGCATCAGGAAACCTTATAGACGTAATATATTAATAAAGAACTTCAAACAGACCGCTAGGAACTTTCAGAATGGTAGAAATTTCAGACATAAAAATTACAGTAGCAGGAACTGAGATTTTAAATGATACAATGCAGATTTTTGAAGACTTAAATTAATACTTGTGTGGACTTTTGCAGACTTTGTTTGCTACTCAGTGTGGACTTTTGCATACTCTGTTTGCTACTCAGTGTGGACTTTTGCGGACTTGATTTGTTACTCACTGTGGACTTTTGCAGACTTAAACCTTTTGCTCTTTGCTGTTAAAATATGCTCATGTGCTGTGGCAATGGCAGCACTTGTTAAGTAATTATAACTATTGTAAATAATTTATCATTAATTTTGTAAGCCATTTTAAATATTTAGACGAATATTCCTGTTTATAGTACAAAAATTATATTGTACAATAAAATTAAGCATCAATAAATTTTGATAGTTAAATTTTTTTTGTATAATTTGTTATTTAATATTAACAAAAACTATGTAACAGACAAAAGTTATGACTATAAAGGAAAAGTCATACTGAAAGTTATCCCACAAGGTTTATTGAATAAACTAGCGGCCTGCCCCTGCTTCGCACGGGTATAAAATATATATCCCATGTCAGTCAGTGTAAAAAAAATGATTAAAATCGATCCAGTAGTTTTGATTTATTCATTACTGCCCGTGGCCCGCAAGCGTTAAATTTGGAGAAAAACAATTTCCTTTCCCTATACCAAGAAGATTTCCTGCTATCTTTGTAATATCTAAATTCATATAGTACATTTTTACTTATTTACTTTTAGATTTTCCCTATGTATTTAATTTTTACAATTAATTACAGAATGTCTTTAAACAAACTCTTGAAAGAGCGACATAGCTGCTAAAGTCGAAGTGTTATAGGGCGAGCCGCGGCGTCCTCACGGCATTTTAAGTCTGTAATATCTCCGAAAATGTTCACTTAAATTACATGCTGTAAACGGCCATATTGCTCTATATTAAATCAACTATTTATTTAAGGTACTTAATTGGATAAGGATTATTTCTGTATTGTATAAAAATTGCTTCAAAAATAAGGCATTATTTTTCGTAAAAAGTAAATGTCAAAAAATGCTATAGTGGGTTATCCATAAGAGATAGACATATACCATCGCGGACTTTTCTGTAGACCTTTTCAAGGTGTACAAATACTTAGTACATCATTTTGATAAATCTCGTAGGGTATAGCCAGCGTTTGCAATGTAAGCGGAAAAAAATGTAATTATTTACAGAAACCTCAAAAATTACAGTATTTCTCTACTCCGTATTGAATTTTATTATACGTACAAACCTTCCTCTGGAATCACTCTATCTATTAAAAAAAACCGCATCAAAATCTGTTGCGTAGTTTTAAAGTTTTATGCATACATAGGGATATATGGACAAAGAATCCGACTTTGTTTTATAATATGTAGTGATATAATAATGAAACTAATATCCATGCATATATCATCATGATGAAAAATAATAATTGGTTTATGTTGTTACTTTACGATATGATGGTAATGTACTAAATTTAGTCTGGTGACAATTTAAATATTCACATAGTATTGTTTTATATAGTAGGGTAGGTATTAAAAAGAAACCTCAATATAAGGTAGAGACTACAATTATTATAATCGTAGAATTGAATTATTTGATTATATTTTTTATTATTAATTATTTTTTATTGTTAATTAACTTCAGTATTTTATTTTATTTATTTGGAAAATGAACAGCTAAAGCTATTTATACATTTTCACATATAAACTACTTACTTAATAATACATTCGGATACAATTTGTGAGCAAAGAAAGAAGTGAGAATCAAAGTAGACCAAAAATAAAAATTAACGAAGTATGGGAATCGAGTCAAACCACATTTCAGACATATGTTGTTTTATTTCTTTGGGTTTAGACGTAAACAAATCTATTTCATGGCGATTTACCAATTGATTGAACGCTGCTGGTGCACGACAGAAAAATGAATTTCTGCGATAGTTAGCGGAGCCAAGCGTTACAAATAGGTTATCAGAGGGCCGTCTTGAAATAAGATTTTTAGGCACGTTAAGTTTAATAGAAGATAACAACTGTGGGGAGTCTATGTTGCCTTGAGCAATATTTATTAAGAAACTAACGTCAGCAATGTGTCGTCTCACGACAAGAGGAAGTAAATGATGTCTTTTACATCTCATCTCATAACTAGGGTCATGTTGACCACATTTATATTGTAAAAATCTTAGAAATCTTTTTTGAATTGATTCTAATCTATTAATATACACATGATAGCACGGGTTCCAAACTTGAGATGCATACTCAAGGATACTACGCACGAAAGAACAGTACAGTACTTTGGATGACTTAATCTGTTTAAAGTTTTTGGAAGATCTTATAACGAATCCTAAGGCTTTGTTAGCTTTTTTAACAATATGTTCTATATGTTTGTCAAGTATGATTTTGGAGTCCTGCACAACACCAAGATTTCTAACAGAATCCGTGAGAGTCAAAAGTTGATTTTTTAGTTTGTAGTTATACCGCACTATGTTATATTTCCGAGTAAAAACGATAGCAGAACACTTGTCAACGTTTAAATCTAGCCTATTGTATTCGCAGTATTGCTGAAATCTAATAAGATCCTGTTGGAGAAGCTCACTATCATTAATAGTTTCGATACGTTTATAGATTTTCATATCGTATGCATATATCCTCTTTAGAATGATCGGTTGTGAGTTTAATAAGACTTTTAATATTATAGAAAAAAAAAGTGTTCAAAAATCTTAGGTTTAGCGAATGGGCCACTAATGGCATCTATAAGAGTAGGAATAAGTTATTTGATCTGTATGCAGAAAAACAATATAATCAGTCCCCCACTTTTCTTGAATATGTAAAAAAATATTCAAAAACGTTTAGAATTGTCTGCACACAGGCCAAATCTCTTCATATTAAAAGTAAAATAATTAATTCCAAAAATAAAATAAAAACAACCTGGAATGTTATTGGAGATGAAATAGGTAGACGTATAATGTATAATTCTTCCATAGAGCTTAAAATTGGGAATGAACTTATTAATTCTGATACAGCAGTAGCTAGTGCATTTGAGCATTTCTTTCAGAACATACCCATTTCTATCATTAGCTCAATAAACTCATCCCCAATGGAAGCTTTTAATGTTTTGAAGGACAGCGTCACGAAGTGCAGTGTTAATTTTAAATTTGAACACATTTCCCCATACGATATCGTCAAAACTTTTAAAATTAAATATTAAAAAAACAACTGATCTATGGGGAATGTCCGTAAAATTAATTAGTAATATTATTGATATTATCGCCCCGATTATGGCCAAGATCTGTAGACACAGGGATATTTCCCAATTTAATGAAACATAGTAAATTGATCCCCCTTTTTAAGTCCGGCGATAAGAGCGACCCTCAGAACTATAGACCCATTCCGGTCTTGCCAACTCTAAGCAAGATTTTTGAGAAAATCATTTTAAAGCAGCTGCTCCAGCATTTTAATTTAAATAATTTACTTCATTCTGAGCAGTATGGGTTTACTAAGGGTCGGTCTACAACGGATGCGGGTGTGAAGTTGTTAAAGCATGTCTACGATGCGTGGGAGAACTCACAAAATGCCATAGGGGTATTTTGTGACTTGTCCAAAGCATTTAAATATATAAATAAATAAATATATGGGACACTTACACACACGGTAATCCGTCCCCAAAGTAAGTAACTTAATACTTGTGTTATGGTAGACAGACAACTGGTGAATATATACATATATAATTGTTAAATACATACTTAAATACAAATATACACCCAGGCTCAAAGATCAACAAATTCATTTATAGAAAATGTTGGCCCTCGGCGGGAATCGAACCCGCGACCCGCGGAGCTGAAGGCAGGGTCACTACCCACTGCTCCAACGAGCCAGTCAAATTGATGCGTTGATTGCGATGATGATGAGTTGATTGCGTTCAACACGAAATTTTATTGCTAATGCTTGGCTATTATGGCATTAAAGACAATGCACTTCGTCTCGTTGCATCGTATCTTCACAGCCGGATTCAAAGAGTGTGCATTAATGATGTGCAGTCATCCGGAACGGCCTTAGTTATGGGTGTGCCTCAAGGATCAATCCTTGGTACGTTTCTGTTTTTAGTTTATATAAATGATTTGCCATATTTTATTCATAATGTTTGCGATATTGTACTGTTTGCAGATGATACATCATTAATTTTTAAAGTTAATAGAAATGACGATAATTTTGACGAAGTAAACAGGGGTTTATCGCAAGTAGCTCATTGGTTCAGGCTAAATAATTTGGTACTGAACTCAAATAAAACTAAATGTATAGAATTTGCATTGCCTAATGCTGCAAAAACAGCAAATAGGCTCTCTTTAAATAATGTACCACTAAAAACAGATAATTCAACTGTATTTTTGGGAGTATCCCTGGATACAAAACTCCAATGGAGCACACACGTAACAACTCTTGCAGGGAAACTGAGTTCAGCGGCCTACGCTGTTCGAAAGATAAGACAATTCACAGATGTTGAAACAGCAAAACTTGTTTATTTTGCCTACTTCCATAGCATTATGTCCTATGGAATATTGCTATGGGGTAAATGCGCGGATAGTGAAAAAAATTTTGTTTTACAAAAGAGAGCTATACGTGGCATTTATAATTTAAGACCGCGTGATTCCCTGCGAGAGAAGTTTAAGGAAACAGGTATTCTAACATTTGCTTCACAGTATATTTTAAGAAATTTAATTTATGTACATAAAAATATAAAGAATTATAAAACGATAGGTGATGTGTACAATAGACAAAGCAGGAACCGACATAAGCTTGCGGCTCCTGCTTTGCGCCTTGCAAAAGTGCGTAACTCATTTGTGGGTTTTGGTATAAGATTCTATAATAAAATTCCACAATCAATTTCAGCACTGCCATTACAGCAGTTTAAAAACACTGTTAAAAAGAGGCTGATACAGAAAGCCTACTATACTCTTGAAGATTATTTAGAAGATAAGAATGTGTGGATATAGCTCTCTTTGAACCTGTACAAGAAAGTAACGACTTACTGTAAATAATATTAAGAATTATTTTTTTAAAAAGAGCAACCGCCGAGTTTCTTGCTGGCTCTTCTCGGTAGGAACAGCTTTCCGAACCAGCAGTAGAGTTGACGATTCAAAAGCACTTGTTTACAAGTTTATTTGAATAAAGAATATTTTGAATTTGAATAACTATTTTCTATCTTTCTGGGCAATGCACATTTATTACCGATACGTAGTAACATTACAGCGCCATTAGCGAAGGTTCCGCGCTCACGTAGACACTCGCGCGGCGACAGACGAACCGGTAGGCGAGTGGCGTTTTCATTGCTACCCACATATCGGTGAATAAAAAAATGACAATTGCCCAGAGACAAAAAGATAATATTACTAAATAAATGAAATTATAATAAAAAAATATAGAAACACACCATGCCGGTAATATTATTTAATTATTTAAAAGTGTATAAACAAAATAAAATCATAAGAAAATTTAACAATAAAATCACAAATTATTGCTAAATATACAATTATTTCACATAACATTGTCTTTGGTGTATTAATTTCGTAATTTCTATCTTAAATATAATTTACAAATCATAATCGTATATCGGATGGAAGTTGATTATGTTAATGCATTATTTGCATATAAGATTCCCATTGGATCAAGATTCGTTAACCTCCTTTAAGTTAACTAACTACTCAAAATGTAAACTACGTAACAAAGTACTTTAATATAAAATATTTAAAATGGCATATATATCGATGTAGAACTACACTAGGCCAGAATTCAAGCCTAGTATAAGTTAAGTAAGTGATATTAAAGCTCGTAGGGTCCGTGGCGGTCCTTGACGATCCACAGCGAGTCTATCACTTGACCCTTGAGGTCCACGTCAACCTGGGAACATGCAAGAGTATTTTAACAGCCTGTCCTGGGCAAAGGTTTTATCGACTAAGCCAATTTTAACACAGCCTAATGCTTTATGGACTCAGCCAAATTATGTATCGACTAAGCCAGGTTTAGTATTGTAACAGCCAAATTATGTATAGACACAGCAAAATTTTGTATTGACTAAGCCAAAATATGTATCGACCATGCCAAATTAAATAGGGACACAGCCTAATGTTTTATGGATTCAGCTAAGTTGTGTATCGACTAACCCAGGTTTAGTATTGTAACAGCCAAATTATGTATACACACAGCTAAATGTTGTATTGACTAAGCCAAATTATGTATCGACCATGTCAAATTAAATAGGGACACAACCTAATGTTTTATGGATTCAGCTAAATTGTGTATCGACTAACCCAGGTTTAGTATTGTAACAGCCAAATTATGTATACACACAGCAAAATGTTGTATTGACTAAGCCAAATTAAGTATCGAACAAGCCAAATTTCGTATTGACACAGTCAAACATTTGCACCGACTACGCTAGATTTTGTACGAACAGCCAAATTTTATAAGCTAAGTCAAATGTTGATTTGATCAAACCAAAATTTTCTACTGAAGTTAATTGACGTTAAATTTTTGGTACCCAATTCCATTTTTTTAATCACCAGAGCCGAATTTTGATATTGTTCATATTACAATTTTGAATCATTAACTCGTATTAAATTTTTTAGCGATCAAATCGCCCTATCTGAAGATTAAAGTTACTTCTCCCACGTATAAGCATAGGAAATGTGAGTTTATTCTTTAGATGGGGCGATTTGATCACAAAAAAATAATTGTAATAAAGAATTATATCAAAATTCGGCTCTGGTGATAATAAAATTGAATTGGGTACCAAAAATTTATATTCACTCGTCAGCAGTGTGGCAGTGTTTACAAGTCAAGTAAATTGTTATAATTCCTAATTAACGGGGGACATAAAACACTAATTTGCATTACTGAGTCCCATAAATTGTTATAGCTCTTAACATAGGGTTCACCTGCTCCAAGTAGAGGTGGGTGGTGTTGTGCGCCACGAACCGCGTGTACCCGTAGTCGCTGGACCGGAAGGCGGACCACGAGGGGGGGTGGGCTGAGAAACACATCGTACGCGATAACATACCGAATTTGTAAAAACTCATGCATTACCCGCCACCGATAATACAAGCACTGCACAAATTCACCACCATAATCTCAACAATAGTTTGCCCCGTAACCGAAGCATCTAGACTCCACGACAAAACGCAAAGTCGCGGGTATCATTAGTTTTGTATTATGGACCTCCGCTAAGTAACGCCTAAATTATATTAGTACTAGCGGTCCGCTCCGGCTTCGCATGGGTATAAAACATATAGCCTATGTCGCTCAGTGAAGACAATTATTAAAATCTATCCAGTAGTTTTGATTTATCCATTACTGTGGGACCGCACGCGTTAAATTTGGAGTAAAACAAATACTGCTATGCCCCTGCATTTTGAATCAGTAATATCTCAGAATTCACTTAAATTACATGCTGTGATCGGCCATATTGATCTATATTAAATCAACAATGTATTTAAGGTACTTAATTGGATAAGGATTAATGCTGTATTGTTTAAAATTTGCTTCGAAAATAAGGAACTATTTTTCATAAAAAGTAAATGACAAAAAAAAAATTGCTATTATGGGTTATCCATAAAAGATAGACATATACCATCGCTGAGTTTTCTGTAGACTTTTTCAAGGTGTACAAACACTACAGTGTAGTAATAGTTTTTTTGATATTATTTTCATAAATCTCGTAGAGTTCAGCGTACGTTTGCAGTGTAAGCGGGAAAAAAATACATTTACGACATCACATTAGAGCCCTCAAAAATTACAGTATTTCTCTGCTCCATATTAAATGTTTTTTATATATATAATAGCGGGCTGCTTAAAAAAAACCTCTGTCTTATCGCGAAGATCGAGTTCTTACACACTTTTTGATGTGAGAATGGGAGATGTGTAATCTTTAGATGGGAGAATCTTAATATAAGTGGGCACAACATGTATAACCCTGTTGGTACACGATTTGGCTAGATATTTTATGGTCGGTCGCCTGCCTGACGTCAACTTACTTTAGTCGACACCTCTGTAACTAATGAGTGTGGTCTATTTTACTTAGCCGGTTACCACACGGCGGAAAGTTAATATAAAACAATACAAACAATTATGAAATTTACTTATGATTATACTTCAATTATACTTTATTAAATTATGATACTTATTAAAAGAAGCTATGAACCTTATACCGTCGGTACTCACGTTGGAATTTGTCGGTGTCCTCCTGGCAGCCGGCGGAGCCCGTCACCACGTGCACCGGAGCCCTGCGGCGTCACAGCACAGTGGTCAAATGGTCACATAATAGAATATTATAATATCTGCTTGTTTCTCTTTCACGGCTAATCCGCTGGTATTGATGTAATTATACATCAATACCAGCTTAAATATTCCCCAAAATATAAAACGCCAATAAATGTCAGAGCATGCGTACCTAAGGTTACCTTTTCTATGTCAAAGCTAGCGAATATCGTGTAAAGTGCCTTACTTCAGAGCATGCGTATCTCGGGTTACGTGCTCAACGTCAAAGCATCAAAATCAAATCAAAATAATCTTCACTCAAATAAACTCTTTCAAGCAATTTTGAATCGTCAAGGATCAATATGATTAATGAAGCTACAACTGGTTCGGAATGTTGCTCTTACCGAGAAGAACCAGAAAGAAACTCGACGGTCAATCTTTTAAACATTTTCAATTACCTGCATGCGTACCTCAGGTTAAGTGCCTAGGTCAAAGCATGCGTACCTCGGGTTACGTATCCTGCGTCAATGCATGCGTACCTCGGGTTGATGTAGGGCCCCTCCGTGCCGTTGTAGACGCGGCCGTCGTAGAGCGGCCACGTGCGCTCGTAGCTATGCTCGTGGGCCCACACCACCAGGTCCACGCCGTACTGCTTCAGCAGGGGCTCCAGGCCTGTAGGACAGACGGATAGACTATATAAGATAAAAAAAACTAAAACTAATAAACATGTTCTAAAGGCAAAAGGGACAAATCACAAAACAGAAAGTATTTATGTGAAAAAAGCATGGTGCGCTTTGTGCCATCTTTTCTGGGTAAATATCGAGCGTCCTACTAATATTTCGTTATTTTTCACTTTTATCTAATTTCGGTTACGCCCGTTGGTGCCAGCCGGGTGGTCAGCTTCTATTTCGCACTATTCCACCCATTTCTCCAAATTATTTCTAACTCTTTTCCACTTAGTGAATTATTTTTCAACAACATTACCAAATAATTTTTTTTCACTTAGTTCGAAAGCGTGTTTTTAGATTTTTAAACTCTCTTTATTTTTCAATTTTTAGTGCGATTGATTATTTTTTAAAAATGAAGATCTAGATGCGGGGCATCTTAGAATCAGACGATTGTTACATGCCCAGCTTCTGGGTCGTGATATTGCTCTTCCTTGGACACGACAGTCTCGTTGAATCGCCTGGAGGTCTGAGAGTTTAAAACGAGGAATCTGAAACCCAGTTAAAGTAGGTCGATACATCTGGTGCTCTCGATGCATCGATTAGCATAGGAATGGACCCGTCAGCAGGTCATGTCAGCAAGGATGGGCGCAATTTACATAACGTTACCCTGTATTCGCTACCAGCAGCATAATGAAGCAATGTTTTAAGGCTATAGAGGTCTACATAACCACCGCAACCGCAACGGTGGTACCTATAAGTGGACCTATGTTCACTGCTGGACATAGGTCTCTTTAGGGATCTGAACTACTCCAAGATTTTGTCCAGATCGGAACCAGCGGCTCCCAACGACCTTTTTGAAGTCGTCAGTTCACCTCGTAGGGGTCAACCGACGCTGCGACTTCCGGTGTGAGGTGTCCATTCCACATTAGGACCCCAACGCCCATCGGTTTTACGTAATACGTGCCCCGCCCATTGCCACTTCCGCTTCACGACACGATGATTTATATAGGTAACTCTGGTTTTTCTACGGATCTCGTCATTACTGATTTTATCGCGTACACGCGTAGAGATGCACCAAGCAAAGCTGGCTCCAACACCTGCTGAGTGACTCTGAGCTTACTTATGAGGCTCATAGGCCCATAAAGGTACTTATCTTGTGGTAAAAAAACCTAGTGTATATCTGTCGACAGAACGGGAGTCTTCGCGTCATGTCGCTTGCATTCATTGTCGGATATCCAGCTACCTGGAAAGTACCTACCGTATATCTCCAGGAAGGGCAGCCCTTTTCTCGTGTACTCGACGCTACAGTCGATGTCGTCGGAGTCGCTGCAGTACATGGGGCGGTGGCCGTACAGCACTATCCAGGGTCGGGCGCGTCTGCAACAACCAGCACGTGAGAGCCGCGCTCACTCACCGCAGCCGAGCAGCGGGAGGCCAGCCCGGTTGGGCAGGAGGTGCCAGCGGCACGCCGGCCGGCTGCCCGCGCAGTACATCGGCCTGTGACCGTATATCACCAGCCACGGACGTTTGGCTCTGAAGTGAAACAATCTCCGTGTACCATACAACTAATAAACTATAATAGGAGACTTCAAATAAAACTGTAATAGCCCAGCAGTGAGACCGTGCGACTCTTCTGAGGTGTTACAGTTTCAAACCCCGGGCACCGACGAGTTACTGTTAAAGCTTATGTATCTTATTGATATAAGCTAATTATCACACGCTTTATAGTGAAGGAAAACATCGTGAGGAAACCTACATATCTCTAGAGAATTCTAGGGATATGTGCGACCTACCAATCCATATTGAAGTAGCGTGGTAGCACCACCCCTTCTCTCATAAAAAACGGAAAGACCTATACCCAGTGGGATAGTAACAAGCCGTTACTTAGTTACTTTTTTTTTATAAATAAAGCGTGATTATTTTATGCGGAGATCCAAATTTAAGCAACGATAAGTTTTGCAATGCATATGTTTTGTAAATGCATGTAAAAATTGTATATGAAAATGGAAAATACACTCTACATTTAGCATTACATAGATTTTCTATAATTGCCATATATTATTATCGGTAATTTCTAAAAATTATGCGAATTCAAAATTCTCTAGTAAATGCCTATTTGAATAAAGAATATTTGAAATTGTTTTTTAAGGATTAAAGAGAACTGATGGATAAATATGGAAGTTTGAAGAAACGGCGTGTCAGGAAAGGAGGTGGTAAATTGTTCCAACATATACCGAATGTTACCTGTTCTCCGGCATGGTGGCAACTTTGAGGTCCTCCTTGAGCCACTCGAACTGGTTGACGACCATCTTGAAGCCGTACTGCAGGAAGTAGTACACCTCGGTGGAGATGGATATGAAGTGCACGGGGCCCAGGTCGAACGAGTAGTACAGGCTCCCATGGGGGCCCGGCATCGAGAACCGGTTGCGGTAGTTGCTGAAGTTACTGAACGAGAATAAAGGGCTTATGGATGATAAGCCCTTTATTCTCGTCTTGCCCTTATCCCACTCTAAGTGGGATCGGCGCAACATGTTATAAACATATTGTCTCATGATTTGGCTACGTATTTTACGAACGGCCGCCTGCCTGACGTCAAGGTACCTTAGTCGTATTTTATTATAGAATCTTATACCCAAACCCACAAACGAACTTCGTACCTTTGCAAGGCGCAAAGCGGGAGCCGCAAGCTTATACCGGTTGCTACTTTGTCTATTATATACATTACTATCGTTCTATAACACTTTAAACTTTTATATAAGACAAAAATTAAATTACTTAAAATGTACTGTGAAGCAAATGTAAGAATACCGATTTCCTTAAACTTCTCTCTCAGGCAATCACGCGGACTTAACTAACTACGAGAAGAAGAACTAACTAAGAGAAGTAAGTCACACGATGTCACCCTTAGGCTATCACATTTTAACGGAGTTAAGTTCGGATGAATATAATTTTGGGCTTAGGAAGTAGCCGTGGGTCACTCACTACTTGGACTCGTGGTTCCCCGGGCAGGTCATGTAGGGCAGGTAGGCGGCCAGGGGCTGGATCTGCCGCATGAACTCGTCCCCCACCAGCGCGTCGTCGGTGTCCATGTCGTAGGCGAAGTCCCCCACGTGCAGGATCAGGTCGAAGTTGCCGCGCTGCACCTCCTCTTGCAGGTACGACAGCGACTGGACCGGACCAAATCTAGGTTATCTTGCTAGACCACTTTAAAGGTCGTATAAAAACTAGTGATTTACCTTATATGACCTTGCTCCTGATATAACTTTGATTTATGCTTCTAATGAGACTTGTTTAAACAAACCGCAGGTGTAAATTATCAAAATCTTACAAAATCTAAAATTGTGTAACATAGATTTTATGCCAATAAAAAATTAGAATTTAGTGCGTATATACGAGGTGCGTTCAAAAAGTATCGCGAATTTTGTGTATTTTCAAAAATTATTTATTTATTCGTAAATATCTATTTTGTCCCCTTCAAAGTAATCTCTCTGGGATATTATACACTTGTGCAAACGTTTTTACAAATCTTCGAAGCACTTCAAAAAATCATTTTTTTGTATTTTGTTCAGCTCCTCCTTCGATGCCGTCTTTATCTCGTCAATCGTGGCGTAGTGTCGTCCTTTCATGGGCCTCTTCAGTTTCGGGAACAAGAAAAAGTCACAGGGGGCCAGATCTGGGGAATACGGTGGCTGCGGTATCATTGGTCTGTTGTTTTTGGCCAAGAAGTCGCGTACAAGCAGCGATGTGTGAACAGGGGCGTTATCGAGGTGCAAAAGCCAATTTTTGTTTTTCCACAAATTATCGATTAAAATCGAATGGCACGAGCCGATCAATATGCTTAGGTCCTCGGCAATTTCTCTATCGATGATTCGAAGATTGGCCAATACTATTTTCTTCAATTCATAAATTTTTTCGTCTGTTGTTGAAGTGCTCGGGCGTCCGGCACGCTCTTCGTCATTCACATCTTCTCGGCCTTTTAAAAACATTTTGTACCACCGATAAACGTTGCTTTTGTCCAAAGTAGCTTCTCCATATGCCACAGTCCACACTCGGAATGCATTCGCGCACTTAATTTCATTTTTCACACAAAAATCGATACAGGTTCCTTGTTCCATTTTTTGAATAGGTAAAAATCGAAGACGAACCAAAACACGTGCGAGCAAAGCAGCTGTCAACAATTAACCGAACATTCAAAATGGCCCAACTTGTCAGTATAAGTGAGAGACATATGTACCAACATAACGCCACAAAAAAATCGAAATTGGAATATATGTAACTCGCGAAACTTTTTGAACACACCTCGTATACCGTGCTTAATAATTAGTATGTGTAAGCTTCAATTTTCTTCAATTTACCAGTACAGCTAGGATTAGCTGTAAAAGCGTAACATCGGGAGAGGTTTTCGGCTGAGGACTGTGGTGTACTAAATTCAAATATTTTTTTATTGCTCTTACCGAGAACCAATAATAAATAGCGCGGTCGCTCTCAAAATCTTCAAAAGTTTTATTAAGAAATGTACGATAAAGTTTCATTGAAATTATGTAAAGGCAATTAATCGTAGGGAACCTGGTTTTTATTACTAATTTTATTTTATTTTTTACACATATGCTTAATACTTACGTGCGCGTTCTTGTTGCCCATGTCTCCATATATGGCGGCGCGGACCGGCCAGTTTTCACCTTTTGGGGGTGTTTTGAAAGAGAATTTCTCCGACCAGCCGTAAATAGACCCCGCGTGGTATACTGAAAATTAAAAATAACTGGTATATAACCTCAGGTGGATTGCACGTGTTATATCCACTCAGCATTTGCAGCTTTCTTAGACTCCATACGAGAACTGAGGTGTAGTGTTGCAGCCTGGGAAAGACACTTCGCGCAATCTGGCCGTTATCCAACCTAACATCGCCACTAGATATTTTAGTATATTAGTATAATATATAAAAAAAAGTAAGTAACGGCCTTTTTTTTTTTTTTTTTTTTTTTCGAATTGACAATATGCTGTTAGCCCTAACGGCTTTTACAGCGTCACCGGGCGGGACGGGCGAGCGCAGAAGCATCGCCGAGGTTGCGAAATGCGTAGAGTAGAGCGCAGAAGCTCTACTAGCGTCGGGGAACGTCGTCCTAAGGGTGTAGTGTAGTGGAGGGCTGATGGTATGACTTTGATTAGTCAATACGACGACGGAAGGGTGGCAAGAAGCCACGACCAACCGATATCAGAAATCTGGGACCTCGTCTACGCCGGAGAAGACGCTGTGTGTGTGTGTTACGTGTTTTTGTGTTTGCGATCGTTATTTGATCGTCAGGGTCATATAGGACGCTTTTTGGACGCCTATATTTTCGGTGGTCAGACCTAACTGGGATGTAGGTGGCAGCAACTGAAATGAGAGGGTTTGGATGTACCTCGGATTTCTCGAAGTAAGACTTCGAAAAACGTTTAAAGAGGTGAGTAATGGTAGGGAGGTCGAGGTCTCTATGGAGGTCAACGTTCCGCATGAACCACGGACAACCAGTGGCTGTCCGCATAAATCGGTTTTGCATTCTTTGAAGCGTGAGCAATCTGACCTTTGAAACGTGCGCGAACGCAACGCTCGCATAGGACATTATTGGTCTTATGCAAGTTTTGTAGAGTGTCACTTTGTTGCGGAGTGACATTTTACTTTTCTTGCATAACATCGGATAAAGTCGTCCCATGACATACGCAGCCTTATTACAGACTGTGCGTATGTGCTCGTGGAAGGTCATGGAAGGTTGGAAGGTGACACCTAGGTACTTGACTTTCTGTTGCCAGTGAATTGGTGTATCGTAGAGGGAAATTTCCGTAGGTGTGTCTATGTGAGATCGGAAACGATTACCGATAAAGTGCATAGCTGCACTTTTATCAGGGTTTATTTCAATTCTCCATCGGCGGAACCAGCGTCCGAGGCTGTCTACCGCTTTCTGGAGACGTCTAGTGATAACTTGAGGTTGGCGAGATGTGGTAAATACAGCGGTATCATCCGCGAAAAGGGCAAGATGAGTGCGCTCTTTAATAGGCGCCCGTGGAATGTCACTCGTGTAGAGCGAGTACAATAAGGGTGCCAGCACAGATCCTTGAGGGACACCGGCACGGATAGGGCGGCGAGACGATAGAGTGCCGTCTACGCGGTACCGAAAGGTACGATTGGTGAGGTAGTTTCGTATGATAAGTACGAGTCTGTCTGGTATATTTAATAGGAGCAACTTGTGGATTAAGCCTGCATGCCAGACCTTATCGAAGGCTTTGGCGACATCGAAGAATATGACACCTGTAAACTGCTTGGTTTGTAAACCTTGCAATATGTGCTCCGTGAGGCGGTGCACTTGTTGAACACAGGTGTGTTTTGGACGAAATCCGAACTGTTCGTTGGGAAGGAGATTATAAGTATCGACTACGGATTTTAATCGGGCAAGGATAATTCGCTCGTATATTTTTCCTAAGCTATTTAACAAACTAATGGGACGATAAGTAACGGCCTGTTACTATCCCACTGCTGGGCATAGGTCTCTTCTCTCCGTTTTTTTTTTTTGGAGAGAAGGATTGGAGCAAAGACCTACCACGCTGCTCCAATGCGGGTTGGTAGGTTACACATATCCCCAGAATTCTCTAAAGATATGCAGGTTTCCTCACGATGTTTTCCTTCACCAAAAAGCGTGTGATAAATTGCAATTATCAATTAGACACATAAGTTTTACTAGAAAACTCATTGGTGCCTGCCCGGGGTTTGAACCCTAGACCTCCTCGAAAGAGGCGCACGGTGATACCGCTGGGCTACCACAGCTTTTTGGTATAATATATAGTACAAGAGAAATTAAAGTTAATAATAATGAACTAAAATAAAGAACTTTATTTGGAGAAAGTAAGTTTGTGGACCCGACAGTCGTCCTCCGTAATATAATTGGCACAAATTGCATAATGAAACCTTGTTAAATAATTAGTGTGCAAAATCTAAGCCGGCCACTTGCTGGTTACCATATAAAGTTGATCATAGTAAGTGAAATATATTGAAATGCTTCATTCGATAATTGGACGATGTAATCCTATAATTTTGTAGTGAATCAAGTGTTACCTTAGGTATTAAAAGGAAAATTATAATACATGAGTTTGTTGTTATTATTAAAAATTAAAATAATCTATATTCATCATCATCATCTGGTGCCATCTTCAGAATGAAGGTTGGAGGATATGTGTGTGTAGGTTGTGTGTGTGCGTACGTGTGTGGTGGTGTATTTGTTGTGTGTTTACAAGATTAATTTTATAAACAGTTTTAAAATGAAATCACGTGATAATGAAGTTATATAAAATTTTACCCACCATATGTGGTATTAAACTTGAGGTCCGCCAGCACCGTGCGGTGTATCCACATCTCGCGGCGCAGCTTCCCGCCGTCCGTGAACAGCGTGCTCTGTCCCTCGGCCTCCCGGTCCATCCCCGCCTCGCCGTACTGCACGCGCGACTCCAAGGTATCGTTGTATGTCGTCCATGTTACCACTATGTCGTTCGACTTTGCTGTCAGACAGTTTAATTATTTTGGGTCTTAAAGGACTAGATTCCAGGTCTTAAATAAAATTGTTTAAAAAAATTCAATTTCCAGACTGTGCTTACGAGTTGTCCGTGTGATTTTGTTGGTCTCAACATATTTAAAGGCTCTTTTGTAATGATATTTTACTGATTTCATACCCTAAAATATAATAATGCTTAGCTAGTAATATTCTCTGAGTTTTCCTTTAGGGCACAAAAGAAAGAGTGCGTTACCCTTAATATGTCGGATTTTTTTCTATTCCCAAAGTAATTACTGGAACTATAAGCTTCAGTGGTAACAAATTTTATTGAAAAAGCTCTATCAGATAATCTATAAAACTATAACAGACAAAAAAATTACATTCAGAATATTAGTATGGATACATATCTTAACGAGAAAAGAATAATTATTATGCTTTAATTCAAAAACTTAAAAATTTTAAACCAATATAATACAGTAAGACTAATGTAAAACCAAGGCATGTCATTCGAAATTTAAAAAAAAAAATTAATTAGCTCACAAAATATTGTAATAACATTGCCAGATAAACAAT
Organism: Morpho achilles; assembly: GCA_947086495.1. NCBI lineage: Eukaryota > Metazoa > Arthropoda > Insecta > Lepidoptera > Nymphalidae > Morpho > Morpho achilles. Next base: position 16,458,152 of record CAMTZB010000025.1, on the reverse strand, counting down.
GACACTGTTGGCTAAGATTAATGTTATCAAAGAACACTGGTGGCGTTATATCTACATGTCATTGAGGGCATTGATTTTTAATCTAAATAAACATATTAACATATTGAATCAAGATTTCATTATACATAATTAAATATGCTAATGTATTTGCATCATCATATAGATGTTTACTGCTGGACATAGGTCTCTTAACCTGCCATAAAAGTAAAGTAATGTAGCGGTCTGTTACTCTACCACTGCTGGGACTAGGCCTCTTCTCTCTGTTTTTAAAGAGAAGGATTTGAGCTAAGACCTAACACACTGCTCCAATGTGGATTCGTAGGTTACACATAACTCCCAAATTCTCTAGAGATATGCAGGTTTCTTCACAATGTTTTCCTTAACTGAAAAGCATGTGATAAATTGCAATGATCAATAAGACACATAAGTTTTAACACAAAAATTCTTTAGTGTCTCCCCGGGTTTGAATCTGTGACCTCCTCGAAAGAGTTGCATGGTGTTACCGCTGGGCTATCACAGCTTCACCTGCCATTACACTCATCTATATTTTCACTTGACCAATTGCTCCTCACAACTTTGTTACTTCAACCATCAGGCTGGAGGCCTTGTGCTTAAATATTATAAATCTTTATTTTAGAAGGTTCCAGCCCAAACTATCCTTTATCTCTTTTGTCAAGCAGAGTTAGCGAGAAACTTGACAGTCAATCTTTTGAATATTCATTAATATATTGAAACTGTATGTATGTATGACTTGTATTAGGCTTGAAGGAATTTCAAATCCAACAATCACTATAATTTCTTATTATGTAATATGTATATATTATTATTATATTTGTTAAACTTAATTCAAAGTTTTGTGAAAAAAAAATCAAATTAAATATGTTTGGAAGAATTTTATTATAGAAGCATAAATACAGGCTAATGATTCACCAACTCTACCGAGCAGCAGTCCTTAGCAGAACTTTGGTTAATGATTCATTAAATGTACGGCCATAACTTAATTGTTACCCTCTCTTTGTATCTTGAAATGTAATCTCAAACATTCTCAAATGAGAGGCAATTAATCATTACCTAGACAAGCACCAATTATCTAAGAATTTATCATTTTTTTATACTATGCTGAACCATACTCCTTATTACATCTTAAATTTTAAAGTTTCTTCTACTATATATTGTAATCTTTCAAGTAATCTCACAACAAAATGTAGATAAGCAATGAAAAAAGCACTATCGAATAGATGAGCACTATAAAAAATTAAAATAGATTAATAGCGTGCAATAAAAAGCTCATATTTATAACTTAACTTAATGAAAATATTAATTTTAACAAATTATCACTTACATCCAAATGAAATATGCAATTGTTCTGGCTGGCAATAGTTGCAATCATAACCAGGGTCGACTCGCGGTTTTTGGCATATTGATGTTTTTAGGATAAATAGAAATAAAAATATTTTCATTTTAATCATAATAACGCTATAACGAAACATGTAAAATATGTGAAATCGTTAATTTAATTAAAAAGAAATATATTATGACTGGTGTTTACGACGCGGAGGGTCGCTCGCTATTCACTATTCAGTAGCGAACAATTATAAAATGCTTAGTCATGCACAATCATTTGAACTCTTATTTATTTAATAATATCAACAACACAGCTTTTTCATTACCTAATTTGTTTACAATTAAACTTTTTCTTAATGCTTAGCGGTTGTGAGATCTAGCTATTTTGACCACAGGTCATAGACACAGGTTTTTAAGTAAAAGTTTTTTTTATACTTCATTAATGGCTTCGAGTTCTAGTCTTTTAAGGTTATACCTCAGACAAATAAGTGTACATCAAGCATTTTAGAAAACTTGACATAAACATTTGAAAAACTTCAAATGATGTGTTTTGTTTCCACATATATTTCGATGAAAGAATTGTATCTTTATGATAATACTAGCGGCCTGCCCCTGCTTCGCACGGGTATAAAATATATAGCCCATGTCACTTAGTGAAAAAAAATTATTAAGATCCAGTAGTTTTGACTTATTCATTACTGTCCGTGGCCCGCAAGAGTTAAATTTGGAGAAAAACAATTTCCCTCTCCCTATTCCAAGAAGATTTCCTGCTATCTTTGGAATATCTAAATTCATATAGTACATATTTGCGTATTTATTTTTACAATTAATTACAGAATGTCTTTAAACAAACTCTTGAAAGAGCGAAATCGCTGCTAAAGTCGAAGTGTTATAGGGCGAAGCGCGGCGTCCTCACGGCATTTTAAATCTGTAATATCTCCGAAAATGTTCACTTAAATTACATGCTGTAAACGGTCACATTAATCTATATTAAATCAACTATTTATTTAAGGTACTTAATTGGATAAGGATTAATGCTGTATTGTATAAAAATTGCTTCAAAAATAAGGCATTATTTTTCGTAAAAAGTAAATGACAAAAAATGATATAGTGGGTTATCCATAAGAGATAGACATATACCATCGCGGACTTTTCTGTAGACCTTTTCAAAGTGTACAAATACTTAGTACATCATTTTGATAAATCTCGTAGGGTTTAGCCTGCGTTTGCAATGTAAGCGGAAAAAAAATGTAATTATTTACAGAAACCTCAAAAATTACAGTATTTCTTTACTCCGTATTGGATGTTATTATACGTACAAACCTTCCTCTGGAATCACTCTATCTATTAAAAAAAAACCGCATCAAAATCTGTTGCGTAATTTTAAAGTTTTATGCATACATAGGGATAAATGGACAAAGAATGCGACTTTGTTTTATAATATGTAGTGATACGTCATATGTGTTGAGTTCAATTATACTACATTAATTACAAATAAATTATCGTTTATATTGTTTTTATGTTATACATTTTTTGCAGTTGGACCTATAACCATAACGCATTTTTTTAATACCATATTTATGTGAAATTTACACTTTTGAATTGACCAGATTGAAAAAATCTACAAAACGACATTCAAAGATTTTATTTAGTTACAAGATGTTCCTGCATGGAAATCGGTGTATTTATTTAAAATTTTGCATTTTTATTGCTGCTCCTCTCCTATTCATCTTAGCCTGATGTTATATATACCTCTTTCTGTCTTTAATCTTCCTCGATAAGTGGACTCTATTACACTCATAGAATTTTACAAATCGGTGTAATAGTTCCTGAAATAAGCGCGTTTAAACAAGCAAACTCTTCAGCTTTATATATTAGTATAGATTTATTGAAACTTTTTTATAAAGATTACATTCTGGTCTTTGATGGGTATCGAATGGTAAACTGTGGTCAGTCCTCAGAGATGGCACTTTAAACATTACATTTTCTGACGACGCTAGAGCGTTCTGCTATTTACTCTCTGAATTTTGCACCGTAGGCGAATCTTTAGCTTCAATAGACCTAAAAAGGATGTATTGAAACAAAGAAATTTTTGGCGGGCGTGTTAACATAAAATAGGATGAATAATTCGGTATATGATTGTGTAACATTTGAAATAGAATCAACAATAAAGAAAACGTTAAGTAAATATTAAAATGAGGTACCTTCATGAGGTACTAAATCTATGGATAATTACAATTTTTCAATTTTTTTTAAATATTTCAATTGTACTTGATTCCGAATATTTAAATAATACAAAAGTAAATTACATAATATTATTTACTCAGTCATAATGTTATTACCTTACCATTTATTCTAGAAATTAAATGGCAATTAATATATAAACACTACACTAAGTTAAAAATATATAAATATCACAAATGTAATTGCGATTACCGATTTGTACTTTAGGTAAGTAAACAACAGATGGGCGACACCTTTTTTCTTATCGATAACTATAAACTATTAAAAAAATATCCCTACTAACTGGGCCCATTCGTGTAACATTATCAAAAACAACCTAGAGGGAGACTTATTTATGGTCTAATTGCTTATCGTTAAATTAAAAAGATATTCTATATCAAACAGCTTCGAATCACTCTTGTAGTTCAAAATTGCATTTAAATAACATTGATATATTAATAAAATTGAGTTCGTTATTGAGGCTTGCACTACATCAATTCATGAGGACTATATACAGAAATGGTTAGGTTGAATACTATTTACCCTCTATGTTAGAATATTTACAGTAAAAATGGACCCTTTAAGGCACAAAGCGATCACTTAAATATTCGCAGCAATACTTAAATTCATAACAAAAAACTTAACGCAGTTGACCTAAACTCAGTTCTCCTTCACTCCTACTTTGTTTATTTATCTTTTTTCCTTTCTTCTGTCTTATACTAGCTTCACCTTCACTCCGCAATGGAATCACAGAGCTTGATAAATCGAAACTATATTGAGATAATGATGACGAAGAACTTATTTTTGAAACTGATGAACCTCTATTTTTTTTAAGCTTTTTAAATTTTTTATTTATTTCGCCTAAGCTGCTTATGTCAGACGACGAATAATCAGCATCAGCAGAACTCGAGCTACTGAAAGGATATTGGCGTAAATTGTTTTGTTTCGTTTGATTATTTTTTAATTTGATATCAAGATGTGAAAGAATATCCCTTGAAGTTTGCGGTAACCGTAAACTAAACCGTGGAGATGACAAGTTAGCGGATATACCAAGATCGTCCTCGTTATTGACATTACTCTTTGGTTCTTCGTCGATTGAGGCTCCCAAAATAGGACTTGTTTGTCGATTGATAGTTAAAACAAAAGGTGAAGTGGGCCTTGTCTTAGTTCTAGTAGGTGATGTCATCACACTCTTTACATGTGCGGGGGACGTTTGTGTATTTTTCTGACTAGCAGCCACATTTTTTCCACAATTCTCACTTGCAACAATACCTGAAGTCGACGGCTTATTTAGATTTTTCTCAAATAAATCGCCGTATTCATCAATAATTAATTTTTTCAGAAACTCTTTCTCTAATGTAAACAATTTTTGTACCTCTCCTCTGGGATCCATTGACGGCCACAAGTCATTGTGAATTGGTTGAACGTTAGGTCTATCATCTCTTGGAGATGTTTGGGTCTCCTTCGGCGTTATTTTACTTGTAGTATAACTTTGTGTGCCAGTATCTTGAGTATCTACTGCATGGACATATTCAAATATGTCTACAGTATTTTTAAATGACAAATTTGGTACCTTAGTAAAAGTACTGTTGTTGATACCGTCATTATTCTCGTTGCTTTTGACTTTGTTGTTTGATACAGATTCAGTATTGTCATTTTCTTTATCAAAGGAATCTTCTGAATTTGGAGTTGATTTAGGAGATATATTCTGGTTGTCACGTTCAGAATCGTCTGACTTTTCATCTGTAAAATCATCTACGTAACTGTCTATGTCTTTTACACTACAATCTATATCGTTTTGTACTGTTATTTTGTTTTTATTGTTGGTCAATGTATTTGTAACTTTGGCTTCGAGATCTAATACTTCTTCCAATAAATTCTCGTCGGATGTAGTAAAAATTTTAGTGTTTTTATTTTGAGATTTTTTACTGGGACTGTCCTTGTGAAAAGAATTTTCACGGCTGCTTAAAATTTTATCTAAGATAGGACTGATTACAATATTTTTATTATTTTGTATGTTTGATATTTCTCTTTCGATGTCACTAACATTGACACCACCTAATGTTAATTTTGAATAAGGTATATATTCTTTATTAGTGCCACTATATTTTGGTAGACGATTAATTTTCTTTTCATTGTCTGTCGTAGTAATATCTGCAGCACTTCCCTTCGTAATTTTTTTCGAAGATACTTTAGTTTTTGTATCCTCTACAGCTTTAGAATTGATTGGTGTACCGTAAACTGAATTTAAGTTTTTCTTCCAATCACTTAAGGAAACTTTGGGGCGGCTTGAACCTTTTTTAATAGGTGGGTTATTTTTAGTTGGTGCACTTTTTATATTTACTCTAGGCGTTTCATGTGTTTTGATGATCGTATGTTTCCGTTTCTGTAATTTGTATTGATTGTCGGAACTAATATTATTTGATTCACTACTTTCATAAGCTGACATTGTGGAGACTTTTCGTAAGATTGGTTTAGTTGGTGAAGGTAAAGTTACATATTGACTATCATCAAAGTTTATCGTTCTTTGTTTTAACATAGGTTCGTGTTTCATTTCAATTACTAATGCGTTATTTTGAACAGATTGTGTTATATGTGCATCATTGCTATCCGGCAAAATATCTATCTGTGATACTTTTTGAAATTTTAAGTCACTTCTTATGTTAATACTAGGCATTTCTTGGATTTTCAATGACTTATGGGGTGATTTTTTTATATCAGGTTCTATATATTTGTAAGAAAACTCTTGGTACGACACAGCAGGAACACTTTTAGTATACTTGGCATTATCGAGATTAGTATTTTTATCTTTCACTTGGTTAGTTTCGCGTTTGTTAGTATCTGATTTACCATTTATATGAAGTGTTCTAGTACGTGATATTTGTAAATTTTTCATAACTGGTTGTTTCTTAACAGGCAAATTATTTACTTGAATACTAGTGTTTATTGCATTTTTTATATTATTCTTTTCACCGCATGGTAAAATCCCCTCGCTAATATATTTTTGTGGCGTATTTGGAGAACTTTTTGCTCTGTCTACTAATTTTCTTCCTTGAAATTTAGCGTTTACAACTTCTTCAATATGAATTTTTTCATTAAACTCCTCATCCAATGGCATGGTCATTGCTTTCACTTGAACTCCTGATTCATGATATTTAGATAGTTCTCCAGAGAGCAGCTTCAAATCGTCTGCAGTGGATTGCAGCATTTCGTGTAATTTTCTCAATATAATTTCATCTTCGGGCCTTAACGCTGGCTCTGAATTCCAAATGTCATCATCTATAATATTAACCATATCAATTTGTTTTCTGCTCTCAACCTGGAAAATGGAGAAAACATAAAATTTACAAAGGCGTAGATATCTTTTAAATCCAATTATAAAATTAACTTTTCATCATCATCATACTCCTGCCCTCATCCTGTAAGTAGGTTTGGTGACAACATGTTATACACATGTTGACACATGATTTGGTTACGTACTTTACCACCGGCCCCCTTTCTGACGTCAATACCTTAGTCGTATTTTACGACACCTCGGTGAGAAAGAGGGTAGTCTATTCTACTCAACCGGATACCGCACGGTGGGTCAACTTACCTTAGTCGCCTTATACTACACCTCGGTAAGAAATGTGTGCGATCTATTCTACTAAGCCGGATGCCACACGGCGGGTCGACTTACCTCGGTCGCCTTTTAGGAAACCTCGGTAAGAAATCAGGATGGTCGACTCTACTCAGCCGTATACCACACGGCACATATAAAATTAGTTTTTATGCCTACCAAACATCGATCGAAGGGGTAGGGGGTAAGTGCGGATCTCATCTGTTGGTCAGACACAGCGGCTCCGGCATCCTCTCGGCTGCGTTCCGTTCTGTAGACAAAAACAACAAGTGAAAAAACGGTATTTCTATTAGAGACTAGCAATTGCCACCGGCTCCGCCTGTGTAGAACGATTAAAACGTAAAAATGGTTAGAGTGGGTTAACCTTAAAATCTAGATATATGCTGTCGCGGAGTTTGGTTTAGAACTTCTAGACGGAAACAATTTTATAACACATGATTTTTTAATAACTATCACCGTTTACTCAGCGCACGCAAGGAAAGCTTTAAATTTTGCCGTTTTCGTACTATTTTTATTGCGTTATTATTGTTCTCCTATTCATCTTAGCGTGATGTTATACAGCCTATAGCCTTCCTCGATAAATGGACTTTCTTACACTGAAAGAAATTTTCAAATCGGTTCAGTATTTCCTAAAATTTCAAACGGAACTATCAAACAAACTTTTCAACGCATAGCATTTATAGTAAAATGTAAACTGCGGATTTTGAACATCTCAAAATCTATGACGGTCCTATTACAACTTAGTGTCTTTCATTCTGCTGTAGTATAATCACAATGTTGTAGTTTAAATACTCAACGTGTATTAAAAAAGCCTTGATAGCTCAGCGGTGACTCTTTCGAGAAAGTCGCGGGTTCGAATTCGTGTTCAGTTTGTAGAATCCATTGTCTTACTAGAAGGATATATAGTTTTTCTATGTACTGACTTTACCTTTTTCGTAATTATGAATTTCCATACCGTGGAATTACCAACAGTGTATTTATTTATTTTCCTTTAAGTGTTACAAATTTCCATTTTGGAATATTTATTCACAAAGTTACAAATATGTTTTTGTTATAGATATCCTACTAATATTATAAATGGGAAAGTTTGTGAGTATCGATGTATGTTTGTTACTCTTTCACGGCGAATCCGCTAAACCCATATCTAGGAAATCTGGCACAATTATTCCTTATACACCGGGGTAATTTATAGGCTATAGAAATCCTTATAATTCTACAGGAATAGGATGACATTGAAAAGCGCCATCTATTATCAACATATCAGGCAACAATAAACCTACGAAAAAAGTTTTGGGTAAAAGCTAGTCCTAAAAAAATATTAGAGTTTGGAAACGAAATACTATTTGATTTTTTTATGTGACATCCTTTTTTGTACATACATGGATTCATATTATTTCTAGGCCGAAGGATATTTTATTATCGTATTTCAAATGCCAAAATCCTGAGAAGATATAATACGAGTTACCTGGCCCGTGTATTTATATAAAGTTATAAAAATAAACGCCAAAATTTATGAAAGCTCAAAAAGGTATGTATAATAACATTCAATACGAAGTAGAGAAGAACTGTAATTTTTGAGTTTCTTCCGCTTACATTGCAAACGCAGGCTGAACTTTACGAGATTTATCAAAATAATGTACTAAGTATTTGTACACCTTGAAAAGGTCTACAGAAAACTCTGCGATGGTATATGTCTATGTCTTACGGATAGCCCATAATAGAATTTTTTGTACAATTTCTTTTTACGAAAAGTAATGCCTTTTTTTCGAAGCAATTTTAAACGATACGGCATTAATCCTTATCCAATTAAGTACCTTAAATACATTGTTGATTTAATATAGATCAATATGACCGTTTACAGCATGTTATTTAAATGAACATTTTCGAAGATATAGATTTAAAATGCAGGGGCATAGTGGTTGCAGGCCGCGCTTCGTCCTATAGCACTTCGAATTTTGCAGCGATCGGACGCGGTTGTTTTTCATATGGACATGACTATATGTCGCTCTTTCAAGAGTGACCTCTAAAGAAAACATGTTTTATCGTCTAATGACAAGAAAGCTGTAAATGTTGTATGTACATTCTGTAATTAATTGGAAAAATAAAATACATAGGGAAAATATAAAAAAGTAAATATGTTGTACATGAATTTAGATACTCCAAAGATAGCAGGAAATCTTCATGGTATAGGGAAAGGGGAATAGTTTTTCTCCAAATTTAACGCGTGCGGGCCACGGGCAGTAATGAATAAATCAAAACTAACGGATAGATTTTAATCATTTCGTAGAACGCAACTAAAGTAAGTTGCCGTCAGGCAGGCAGCCGGTCGTAAAATAGCCTTACCTCACTTAAGAGTGAGAAAAGGACAGGTCATTCAATCATTAATTTTGCAGTATTTGCATAAATTAACGATTAACCCAATAATGTAATTAGCTGGTAGCTTTTTGCTTCAGACTTCAGTGTTTTTATCTGAAAGGTATCGAAACTACCAAAAGCTTTCAGACTTTGACGTCCAATTAAGACTTCTGTCAGTATATACAGAGCTGCACTAAGTTGACAGTAAAGCAAAATATATATCGCACACAGCATTAAAGTGACCCAATTTGAACAAGTTGTTTTATTTTTAGCGAATCGCCTTCAAAACTCACTCACAGTGTGTTATAGAGATCCATAACCTTGGAAGAGCGAGAAAAAACTTTTTAATAGTTCGTAGCGTGATGTCATTGAAACAATTTTTTAATTAGGTCTCTTTAATACTAAGCGTGCGATGTTGTATTTAGTGTATTGTATCGTTTTTAGCACAAGTAGGTACGTAGTCTAAGTGAGACCGAGAAGGTTTGATAAGAAATAAAAAGTACCAAATGTTTTCAATTTTTGTATTCCAATTCAATTTTGTAATCCAAATATATATTAATATAACAACCGTGTCATGGAAGTATTCGGGAGCGGGCAGGGTAAATGAAAAGGTAATGCTACAAAATCACATCAATTGTATTTCACCAACATTTACATTAACGTCTTAATCGAAGCATTTCGTTTGCTTACAGTAAGAAAGATACAAGTCTCATAATATGTTTGACGATTCATCGTCCATCTACAAACAAGCCTATTGATAAAGGCGGACTATAACACTTTGAGATGTTAAATGTTGCTCAAAAGTTTCGGTCAAATCCAAGAAAATTCTATAGTGATAAATATCCATACTTATAACATTAGGGCCGTAAAGTCCGCCCTGCGAGACACCACCCCAAAAACTTTGATTGTCACACATTAAAAGTCTATTGTACAAATTCTTAAAATCTAACCATGAAACTGGAAAGGAGTCCGAAATAAATAAGCATACAATATCACTTCAGAAAATGATTTTCATTTAACATCTCAAAGGAATTAAAAAAAACCGCACATTTTGTGCTCGCGATTGTCACTATTTGCCGTACTTTGGCGTTAATTTCGTTAGAACCCGACTTCGGGCAAAATTCCAGTGATACTAACTATCAATTTCGAAATCTATCAGAATTTGCCCAAAAAAAATATCATGCAAGCTTGTTAATAAATGTTTATACAATATAAAAAGCATATTAAACACATCAGTATATAAATAACGGTTCTCTAACATCGAAAACAAATATGTATCACTTTAATAAAATCATAAATATCGTGAATATTCTTATTATGCAAAGGTACGCTAACACCCGACAATAAGTTACAGCGGCATGAGAGATATATAAAAGAGAAGAAAATGCTAAATAAACTTCGTGTGATGATAAAAGAAACGATCTAGTTTATATAAATAACTACAACGTTCACAGTACTCAGTAATACTGACCGGGCAGATCAACCGCTGCTCCATCGTTATCTAAATTATTTACATGTATTTACAACGTACGTATATGTACACAGATATCTAAAATAAATAATGGACATATCAATTTGATTGAATGTTCTGTAAATACGCAGTATTTAAAGACGCCGCGAACTGATAACGCGCCGCGGACGACGCGACGACGACTAAACAGCATCCGCTGTGGGATCTCCGACACGACATCACGATCGGAACGAAAACGACCGCGGGTCCGATGATCCCTGGGAACTTCCATAAAACTAAATTCAAAGCCGAGATGCGAAAGCAAAGCCAACTCGCCGTCGCCTGATAGCCTTCGAAATTGACACACTAAACTGTATAACAATATGACATATATAATAATAATATGATTACTTCACTTTATACAAATATAGCAGCGAGTTTTAAGAGTTCCTATAACGGCCGCGTGCCCGCGGATCTGACAATTTGACATTTCACAAATGACTAGGTACGTCTCAGCGCACGAGAGACGCCGCCAGCGCTGCGGCAGCCCAGCACCCACCGCACTCCGAGGGCCCCGCAGAGCCAGAAGAGACAAACACTTTTGCACGAACCGATAAAACCTCCACCTCCAGGCCGAACTGTCGCCGAGCGAAAGACTAACGGAACTCGAGACACTCTGAATGATCGCTTCGTAATATAAAATAAAACTTTTTCTCATGCGCCGTATGTAATAAATACAAATATACATCGAGCTAATCTGTACAGGGAGCGACGCGCTTCCGATATCCAAAAAACTACTTTTTTTACAGCCCGTATCGGCTACATAGAATATGTCATGATCATAATATATCGCATAATACTCATAGTGTATAGAATCACAATATAAATAAATGCCAAGTCAACTATGGTTCGGGACCTAAAGGTAACTAAGAGAATGGCATCCGAAGAAATCCAGCACCGCGATACTCGACGAGCGGAGGCCGCGAGCCACCGCTCGTCGAGCGACCGCGGACGAGACGCGCCGTTCGCGCGAACGACGCTCCCCGAGGTATCAAGACGACAATCGTAAAATCTTCGAAAACAGATATGTACTATATTCAGAATATTGCATAACTAACATCGTATTAAAACACTTAAACGCTACCGACTCGAAAACGTTTCCCGATAAAAACAGACGCACCAACGAAGATCCATCGCGCCGAACACGGCCCCTACCGTCGACCGATTCCGACTCGCCGCCGGAGCCTACCTATTTACAAGTAATGTACAAGTGATCGGTTCGTCGCGGCCGGCCCCGGCTCCGCCCGCGGGCGCCGGACGCGCGGCCGCGAGCTCGTCGGCACCACGCCTCTGCGCTTCACAGCGAGAGGGACAAGAGATAAAATCGGCGCGGCGTCGCGCTGCCCTAGGTCTCCCGCTCCTTCTTGGGCTTGAACTCCTCACCGAGGATCGTGGCGATCTCGCCCTGCATGAACGCCCAGGGGACGGTCGAGTTGGCCAGGGGGCACTTCTCGCCGCTCGGACAGTATACCTGCAGCCAAGAGTTTCGAGTTAGGAAGGTTCGTAAGGAATTTAATCTTTTTCACGGCCCACAGACAAATGAACGTCCGGCCATCGAGAGTATAGTAGGAGAGAAACTCACCTCGGATCCTTGCTGTCGCTTGATAGAGTCCCGGGAGCAAGGGAAGCAGAACTTGTGATGCGGCTGGCTGGGGCACTGCACGAAGTGCGTGTCCTCCAGGCGCTCCTGGCAGAGCGTGCACTTGAGCAGGGGCGCAGGCGCGGGCGCGGCGCCGTCAGTGCCCTCGCCCGCCTCCGTCGAGGACACCGACGTCGTCGACGACACGTGCCGCGAGCCCGACGACCGCCGCCCGCCGTTCGACCCTGCCGGACCGGAGGACAACTTTAGCTACCGTCTGCTGGTCGGCAGACGTACGGGGCGTCCCGCGAGGGACCGCTATAGTGCCGGCAGACCGCAGCCGCGGGAGGACGGGTGCGAGCGGTCGTCGGGCGCCCGCCCGAGTCCGACCCGACACTTTATTCTAGCGATTACGATCACCGCAACGAACGATACGAAAACCGATTGATAACTGGTTAGTTGACGGTTGACGTTGAGCGAGGGTTAATTTACTGTTGTACTCTTTCGAATAGGGCCAGTTTGGTTTTAATAAATGTCGATAATTAACATTGTGTTTTTAACAGCATCCAGTACCGAGTATCGACGAAACCCAATGATTATATTATAGAGTAGTTTGTTCGTGACTTTAAATGTTTATTTATATAGTGGGTCATCTCGAGCGTATCGAATACTCCAGTACCTGATGAGTTGGGTGAGTGCTGGCTGGATCGACTGGCCGACCGCTGCGGCGGGGGCTGCGGCGGCGACCCCCCGGCCGACCGCGGCGACCCTGGCGGCAGGGTGTCCGTCACGGACATGAGCGCGGCCATGGGGGAGGGGCCGGAGCCCGCGCCGGTCACCGGAGGAGACCCCGCGGTGCGCCCCAGTGGCGAGCCGGCCGAGCCGTTCGTGAGCGGGGCACTGGTAGCGTACCCTGAACGAGTGAAATTAATGTAACTACATTTTCCATTGTTTACAACTATAACTTCATCAGCCAGAATTATAAAGCGGATTAATATGCAAAGCAAATTCTCGAAATAACAATATGTAGGAGGTAATAGTTGAGAAAATATTTAATAGTGCAAAGGTTTAGTTAGCTTGGCTACAACTACACAAAATAGCACCTACGCGATTTATTGCATCCTCCCTACACGGCGTTGTATGCGGTTACTGAGATTCTATAACTAGCATAAGGAAAACAAAATAATCAGTTAGCGCTAGAAGTGTATTTAATTCTTAGATGTTGATTAAGTAAAATTCGTTTGTGTGCGTAATTTTCTTTACGATTTTACACGAGATTGTCAAAACCTAGTTTAGCACGATTTGTTAAATATTGGCACGCAAAAAGTATTGACAACATGCATCGCTAGTCTAAATTAACGCCTGTATATTCGATAGTCTACGTTACGTTATCTTTGGAATAAAACTAAAAACGATGTACTTTGTTTTCTCGATAAGTTCATACGCAAAAATAAATTAAATGGAATTCCGCGTTGTCGACTACAACATTAATTCAATTCGAACGAATAACCTCACATTCAATGTTGGATGACACATCGTTTGCAGCGGAGCGGCGGATAGTAAACACACGCTCACACGCACGCCTATAAATAGCGTTGTGTGTAGATACGCGCTTACGTAGCGAGCCCGTGTGTCACTGCTGCTGTAACGTGGCGCTGCGCCTCGGGGGCCAACCGAGCCAGCAGACGGGTAGGTAAGTATGGCCCGACGTGGACGACTGGCACAATAATTTGAGCGTGCAGCGGCTTGCGGCGTTGCCAAGTGTCGCGTTCCCGATCTGCTTTCCATATACGTGTGCCGCTCGCGTCGAGTATGTTAAGATATGCATATAATATAAATTGAAATCATTACAAGAATCATTGTGCCGCTAATTTCTTTTCAATCTAACCTGTGAAAGAAGTCAAGCTTAACATATTTACGTTCGGAAGTTGTTGTTAGTTATCTGTGATTCAATTAATGATTTAAGCTACGAGCGGTGGTGACAGTGCTTTGTATTGACGACCGCGGCTGCGGTGCATCGCATCGAATGTCACAATGAAATGGAACGTAAACAGATAATTTATTAGAGTAACGTGCGAAAGGGCGTGAGCGATGGTCGGGCTGGCAGGCGCGGCCCATATGGCGGTGGTGACGTCACGCGCGGTGACCTTTTTGGCCGGCAACTCGTGGCGGCGCGCTCCCTACACACACGCCAGCGGAATGTGGTCGGGCGACTCTTGCCAAGCGTAGGCAGGCGCTATATTTTTTCGCCCGACGGCCTACCGATATACGTACGCGAGCGAAAATGTCGTCACGCGACGTTGCCGCGCCGACCGCTGTCGTGCATTCACGGCGCGGAGCGGCGTTCGCATTACGTGGGTGTCGGTACGGCGTACGCAGCGCGCTGGTGTGCGAGGGGCCGCCAGTGCGGGCTCGCTTTCGAGAACGCTCAACCAGTCGGACCGGTTTTGTATTTATGGACCGAGTTAATGCACCTACCTAGATATGAATCCCTTGGCGAACGCTTGCGCAAAACATTCAACAACACTTCTAGCACCACGTACACACTTCACTATCGGCCTAACAGTCGCGCCGGACGTGACTGTTTAAATCTACATTCAGATATTTTTATGTTAATCCGCACTGTTATTAGTAAATAAAGACATTATAATAGCGTTACATCATCTATCTGTACGTTTGCAGAACGCATTTCACTCAAATATCATGTACGACTAGTATGTAATGTAATAGATAGATAGAAATATTATTCAATTTTTTTTTGTCTTCTGTAAATTTTCTATCGTATTTTAAAGATCTTTTTATTTTTAAATGCATGGTGAATACTAAAAATCATAGGTACCATCAATTAATTTTTAAAATTAAATACTCAACCTCTAAACAAATAAATAGTAACTTCAAAGTAATTATGTATTCGTCCTACAATGTTTCTGTATCAGAAGCAAGTCAGTTTTCCTGTTACAACTTAATGTAACATTTAAGTTTAAAAAGCAAAGATATCCTTTTTATTTATACTGTTTATTTTGTTTATTTAGTTTGTTTTAGGCAAAGTCACGTCCTCATCGTCTATGAAATATAATTGTAGTCAAGCATAAGCTACAAAATGCGTTATCGGCCTTAGGAAACTTATCACACATTAGTTAACACTTACCATTAGATTTGAAAGAAGACGCATCAAAAGAAGGCGTCCGAAGTGGATGTTTTTCTTGTTTGAACGCCCGCTCCGGCACGAAAGCAGCTGCGAGGGAGACTGCAGGCAGAGAGTCACCCCGAGTGAGCGGAGGACGGGAGTGTTCTTCCAAAAGCCTTTTAGCGGGCTCGTGATGAGTTTGGTGATCGTCGTCATCAAGCGGCCGTTTGAGCGTAAGTCCGGGCGCTAGCTGCGCGGTTCTGTGGGTTGGGATATGAGTAAGGGGCATATGTGGCATCCTTCTGCTTTCGTGTTCTTCCCTGCGGCTCCCGTATTCTGAAAGAAGACCGGCATTGGCCGTCGGCCTCGAATGGTGTAAAGTGAATCCAGCTGTAGGGGCGTGATGCGTGGGTGGTGCGGGCTGCCTGGTTGTTGTTTCGGCCCCGTTTTGATGAGATTCTAACGGTGCCCTGTGTGCGCCCTTCGAATGCACCGGACCGCGTCCTTCTTGAAATCCATGTGCACGCTTCAGCTGTCTCGCGGTGTCCAGAACCACTTCTATTCTATCCGCCCCCTCGTAGTTGACACATCCGCGGCAAACCGCTTCTGAGAATTCGTGCAACATAGCCCACGGCATCCGGGGCAGGTCGCACAGGTAGCAGTGCTGACGCTTTTGCATCACCGACATCTCGCCGCCGGATATTATACGGTGCGCGAGAGATCGGCCGTCTTCACTCCCCTTAAAAATTGTCACAGATTTATCGTACTCGTAGAGAAAGACACTGTCACCATGGTACACGGGAACACTAATATCACATGTATCGCGGGCTCCGATAGACGTCTAGGCAATCGCTTCGCTAGCGAGTCGAGGAGAGACTGAGCAGAGGAACGCGGGTGCGGCGGCCGCGGGGGGTCGGGCGGCGGCGGCCATTATCGAGCGGTGACGTCAGCGCGCGCACCGCGACGCGCCGAGGACGAGCCGTTAGCCCGACGCGGATGCACCCCTCTCGCCACCGCGCCTCGCCTCTGTAAACCCCGCTGTACTTATAGTGCGATAATGAACACGATAAATGCTCAGCCAAGCGGCAGATGCAGCGACAGCGTTATTACAGTTTTCGACCAACGAAAATCAATTATTCTCCAAAATTCGCGTTTCTAACGCGACTTTAAAGTGCAGAATGCCCGAAAGAATGTATTAAAAATCAATATATATCAAAGTGTCCACGCAGTGTAACGGAATAAGAAGTACTTATTTATTATTTTACCAAATATTTATATCACGAAGTTTAACATTCAGAATGGTTTTACATGTTAGGTGTATTTTAAAATTAGAGAGTGTGAGTAAGCACAGTTCTCGTTTATGCTTCTGTTACGCTGTTCCAAAACCAGTTTCCGTTTAATTACATCGATTCGACCAATTCAAGAGACCGGTATAAAATTCCTGTCGACGACCATATTTTAAAGATTGCAAAATCATAGTCCGCTATAATAGAAGAACCGATATTATTCAACGAAAGTAAACAGCTGCTGTTGTAGAATAACAATTAGTATTAACGCGTATAACCGACGTGCCCGATGCATTAAATTTCAATCCGTTCTCACTCGGTTTCCTTTCTGGCGGTTGCGTTTTGAAATTATTATTATTATTTGAGTCGAGCACGATCGGATTCGGCTGGAAGACGGGAGCGGGGTAACGCGACCGGTGTGGCGGCCATCTTGAGACGTGACGTCACGTGACGAGTCAGCCGAGCGAGCGGCGCGGCAACATCGCATCCACCGCAATGTTGCCGCTCATTTCTGTTGTGTTTTAAAAATAATGAATGCTCATCGCTTTTTGTATGCGTAGGATCGGGGAAAAACAGTTATGCGGTCAGGTAATGACGAGTTCGATGGTATCAAATACTACAACACTCACAACTAACGACACGGTTTCAAGAATGTTTCCTTTCGTTATTCTTATATTTACATCACACAATCTTACAACTATATTGTATCTTCTTATATCTTACAACTCACAGGCTGTGTATGATGATTTATAAACATTTTTTGTTTGAAATTTAGTTCATTTAAGGGACAATGATTATGATCAATATATAGGTTATAATATAACTTTCATTACGTGTAAAATAAAAAGACATTTTAAAATTAACTTTGAAATTTGATGGTTGTAGGATAATAAAGAATAATATTGAAGAAGAAAAAGATATATAAAAACACTTCCGAAATAAGTTTTCTCTTCGTTTATTCGTTATTTCTTCAGGATTTTTGTAACCCCTATTTATATATTTTTTCTTTGTTTAATTAGACTATGGATTGGACTACTTCTAATTAAGTTCAAACTTTTACTTTAACGTAAAGTTATTCCTAACCAACTGTGAAATACAAATCTGACTGCAGATTACGTCCAGCAAACTGTACTTAGTTGTACATAGAACATGAATGCAAGGATTTAAAACAATTCATTTATAAATATTCTCGATACGACGAAGTTAAGTCGCAAGGTTAATCTAATATTATTGCTAAACTGACTGTAAAACAGATAGGTATTATAGAAGAGAAACTAACGGTTCATTTGATTTTGTCAGCTGATTATATTATAGGTCATTCACACGATCCCGAATGTTCAATTCGTTGTTCTCAATGAAAAACAACGATTCTCATAGTGTCGGTAATTTAAAAGTCAAGAATCTTTATTACAAAAGTAATAATAAAATTATTTTGCTATAATCCGCGATGAAGTAAAATAGAAAATATATATAATGCTAAATGTAGAGTGGACAATCGGTTATCATACCTGATACATCTACTCAGCCGGATACCACACGGCTAAAATGCAAAAGTCATTATATATGCAAACGTGTATCAGTCTCTATTTTTCTTTTGGTCTGTTCACATTTACGACTAATCTTCTTGACCAAAGCTATACACCGGAGTAACGTAAAGGAAAGAAAGAATAATTAAGTAAGGAATTAAAAAATCGCAGTTCTCTTTCGCAAATCAATATCCAAAGATAACACAAGTGTGTCGTGTGGTATCCGGCTAAGTAGAATAGACCACCCTCATTTCTTACCGAAGTGGTGAAAAGGCGGCTAAGGTAAATTAACCCGCCGTGTGGTATCCGGCTGAATAGAATAGACGAACCTCATTTCATACCGAGAAAAGTTAGTTGACAGACAGGCGGCCGATCGTAAAATATCTAACCAAATCATCCCCCCCACTAAGGGTGGAAGTGGATAACGTTAGGGGAATGAAGATTAAAATTCAAGATACTTGTAACAAACCTTTCAATTACCTTCACGAGTGAACTAAAATAAATGCATTTCATAAGGCATTACATTTTTTCTTATCTTTTCTTACAGTTTGATAGTTATAATTCGTTTAGCTGGAATTTTAAGCATCTACTTTCCAAGTTTATCAGTCAACCGAGACATGGTATCGTATCTTATCAACTGGATGTTTTTCGTAAATATAAATGAGCGAGGCGCTCCGGCGAAGTGCGTCACTCTTGCCAATTACGGATATCAGACAATAGGTAGCCACGACAGGGTAATTATAGATAACTCATGAATAGCTCATTTATATTACTACTAACAATGCTCGCGGCTTCACTCGCGTGGAAATCAGTGCATTCAATTGAAATTTTGAACATTGACAGTTATTGTGAGTTAAACATAAGAGATAGAGACATGCTGTCGGGGATTTTTTTGTAATGTTTTTGTAGATCTACAATTCTCTAGAAAATTTCTTTAGTGTATCTTTGTTGGTTTTCGCAACTAAAGCTCCCAGCAGGCGAATTTTTTTTACAACTGCACGACTGTCAACCCTATTTACATAAAACTGTAATACACTATTAACCTAAACCTTTCAGAAGAAATGCTCTACTTTTTATTAATAACAGCACAAAAATCCGTTCAGTTGATTTTGAGAATATCGATCACATACAGACAAGACAGCTTTTCGGGACTTTGTTAGTTAGTATTATTATTGTTAGTAGTTTAAGTATTAGGATTAGGATTAGGATTAGTATTAGTTTTTGGCTGCCACTGAAAATGAGTGTTGGGCTTCCCAGCTCAACTATCGCTACGTTAAGTTTTTTTTTTTTAATTTAGGCAAACCAAAGAAACACAATTCTAACAAAAAATATATACCTAAAACCTAAGAGGTTTGTCTGGTATGTTGGTGACATAGTTAGTGCAACCGCGGCTTACTAGAAAACTTGTGTATTTGTAGGTGAATAGCACCTCAAACCAATTAAATACATTTTAACACACTGCAACAGAATAACCGGCCGTAAAGTCATTATTGAAGTGAAGTTAGCGAGCTTAGGTTGCAGTACGCTACGCACCTTTTTTTTCGAATTGACTGTATGCCGTTAGCCCTAACGGCTTTTACAGCGTCACCGGGCGGGACGGGCGAGCGTAGAAGCATCGCGTTGCGAAATGTGGGGAGTAGAGCGCAGAAGCTCTACTAACGATGGCGAACGTCGTCCTAATGGTGCCGCCTCCTGTGAGGCCGGACCACGGCTCAGGGCGACGTGTAGTGGAGGGCTAATAGTATGACGATTAGTCATCATGGCGTCTGGAGTATGGCGAGAAGCCACGGTCGGCCGACGTCAGAAAACTAGGATCTCGTCTTCGCCGGCGAAGACGCTGTTTGCGTGTATTATATGTGTGTGTGTTTGCGATCGTTATTTGATCGGCTGGGTCATACAGGACATTATTGGTCTTATGTAAGTGTCACTTTGTTGCGGAGTGACATCTTACTTTTCTTGCATAACATCGGATAAAACTATGCACCTACTGAGGGACTCAGGCGATAGATATCGTATAATACAGCTATTACTTTGTTGTATACAGGTTGGTCAGAAAATATGTTTTCAATTTAGATTTAATGTTATTTTTGTTTATAACTTTTTTTTAAAGTAAGATCCATACTACATATAGATATTCAATAGAGATATAGATATTAAATATTGAATGGTTGAAATTACATGTACTCCTATTTCTTTTATCGCGTATTATACCATAATAATATAACCATTACTTTTCCATTTAAGTTGAGACCCATAGTGTTTAGTCTGAACCACACCATATCGTAACAGGAAGTGTTCAAATTATCAGTGTTATACATGGCGACGGGCGGAGAACATGCAACGGTACGATACGCCCAACAGTTACATATTGATTTTCCGCTGCGGATACTCTCTAGGAATATGCAATGATCGTGTAATGATGTCGCTTGTAAATGCTACGTGGAATCATTCAGCTAATGGGACTAACTGATTTAGTGGTAACATGTTGAATGTACTCTGTATTCAAATTCAAATAAACTTGTAAGCGAGTTCTTTTAAATCGTCAACTCTACTTCTGGTTCCGAAAGTTGTTCCTACCGAGAAGAGCCAGTAAGAAACTCGGCGGTTGCTCTTTTTAAAATATAACTCTTATTACTAGTTATATTTAGTTATTACTGTTTTGTACAGAGTCGAAGATTAGCTAGTTCCACGCATTCTTAACATCTAACTAATCCTCAATAGTATAGTAGGCCTCTTTTTAACATTGTTTTTAAACTGCTGTAATGGCAAAGCTAAAATTGATTGCGGAATGGAAATGGAATGGAAAAAAAACGTGTATGGTTCACTACCACACTGTCCACACAACCACGTGTCTATCTCTTACGGATAGACCACAAAAGTATTTTTGACATTTACTTTTACGAAAAATAATGCCTTATTTCGCAATTTTAAACAATACAGCATTAATCCTTATCCAATTAAGTACCTTAAATACATTGTTAATTTAATGTAGATCAATATGGCCGTTTACAGCATGTAATTTAAATGAAAATTCTAAGATATTACAGATTTAAAATGCAGGGGCATAGCAGTTGAGGCACGCGCCGCGGGCCTATAAATAGCGCGTCGGAGGCTATATATTTTATATTCGTGCGAAGCCGGGGTGGGTCGCTAGAAGCATAATAATTTTATTATTACATTTGTATTATTTTATTTGTACTTTTTTATGATGGATTCTATAAATATTTAAAATGCAACTTTCTGCTGATCTGATTTTGTTGATCAACTTTTTGATGTTGATAAGTCCCCATCTATTCTCTTAGTCGACGTGGTTTATGAAGTACAGTAATACTGTATGCCTTTGTAATTAATGTTCCATCGCGATGGCCGTACAGCGTCCCTTTGTTCCTGACGGCGCTCTATCTAAGAGTCTTTTGTTCCAGACCATTATCCCGGCAGCCTCACAGCTCCACAGCTAGGTATAGCTCGCTATGGGCGGATCGATCTGGAACATTCCAGGGCGCATGTCCGGGCCGACTCCCAACACGTGTCAATGTTTATTTACGTTGCGTGCTTATAAACTTTATAGCATATGTACTAAATATACAGGCCATGTAGAATTATGCGACAACGAGCAAATGGGCAAGGGTTGAAACTGAAAATATTATTTACTGACAATCTATAAAACTACGTTCGCGTCAATTTAAGGGTTAATATAACAAAAGTAATGGTAAAATTATTTGGCTATTATCTGGGATATCGGTATAATTGCAGTAAAGTAACGGTCTGTTCCTATCCAAGTGCTCAGCATGGGCCTCTTCTCTCCGTTTTTGGGAAGAAGGATTGGATCTAAAAAGTACTATGTTATCAATTAGACATAAGTTTTATAAAAACTCATTGGTGACTGCCTGGGCCTGCGACCCTTCGGAAGAGTCGAGTGGTCTGATCGCTCGGTTTTCACAGTTCCAAATTAAAGTAAAATAATTTTATTGTTACTTTTGTATAGTGGATCTCTCCAAAAAAACGCCTAATTCTGTAATCGTTGAAATATCTTCAATTATATGGCAAATCCTGCTCCCTAAGAATTTATTTATTTCAAAAACGGGGTATTCAACAATTTATACACCACACTAAAAATACACAATATAAAACTATTTTCAATAATTATAGATACTCAATAAATTATAGATACAACAGCTTGAGGTAATCGAGGCACTTGACGACGTTGTACGAGGCTCGTAGAGCTTTTACGCTCAGCGCTTCGCATTTCGCTATTTCAACGAGCTTCTGAGATCTGGTCCTTTTCGTCCGATTATGTAAAAGGGCTAACATTATATAAAGAGTTCCAAAGAAATAGCCCTGGTTCCGATCTCACTGCAGACACTCTTGAAGTGATGTACCGCGACAGAGTTTCTGGTCTCTGGACATTTCGCAACCTAACCTTAAATAAAAGTTGGTGCGATAAGCTTTCATATATTTTTGGTAGAGGCAACTTTCCGAACCGGCAAAAGAATTGTCGATTCAAAATTGTGTTAACAAATTTACTTGAATAAATAATTGGTATTTTGAATTGAATTGAAATATAATAACTACTTGTACTAAGGATTTGGACAAAGTAACATCTAACTGTGCCAAGTTATAAGAATTACATTTTTTTAAAAAGAGCAAAAGCTGTGTTTCTTGCTTGCACTCTGGTAGAGTTGACAATTCAGAGGCATTTGTTTACAAGTTCAATAAAGAATATGTTACAACATGTTTCAAATACAACCTCTTTCATATAGTTGGTCGAAAATATAAAAAACATTGTGGCTGTTCTATATGTATGTGTCATTGAGTTGTTAAGAAAGATTAAATGGGTTAAACTTTGGGAAAATTGCTTTTTATTAAATATCGTTGTTTTTTTATAAATATTTTGAATTGTATAAATTTATGTTTATCACATAATTACATACTCGTACCTTACGTGCTGTGATTAACACTTTTTTGATGTTATACTATTTACGCAAAGATTATGATGATAAATATATAAAAAAGATCCTCTAGTTTATAAACCATAAAATAATCCATACTTTAACTTAAAAATATAAAATGTTTACGTTTGCATATCCTTGTTTGTTTCAAGTTTTGGTATAGGAGTAGTTAAAAGGACTGGTATAGGAAGGACAAAATACGCTAAAAATGGTTAGAGCAGGTTTATAGTTAAGAGGTTACGTACGTAAGCTGAATGTTATAAATACATAAAAATGGTTTAAGTAGGTTCATCTGATGCTATCTACCCCCGGCCACCCTTGAAATGGACTCGCAGCAGTGGAGTAAAGACCCCAAAACAAGTTACATCACGCGGGGCGCGGCGGGGAACGCGCACTATCGATTTGTGACGTCACACGCCCGCAGCCGCTCGCATACAATAACGTGCAAGTCTGATCTATACATACTATAAAAGGAAGTACTCAAAAGCTGTATGTATGTAATCAATTTTCTCAAAATGTACTGACAGGATTTTGTTACGGTTTTTACTAAAAAATAATGCCATTCTTGAGTAAGGTTTAAGCCTAAACAGATTTTGATAGTCTTTTATAAAGGGAGTGAAGGATAGGTCCACCACGCTGCTCCATAGTGGATTGCCAGATTACACTTATACCAATAGGTAACTGTCCAGAGATATACTGGTTCCTCCGAGGATTTTTTTCTACCGTCATGATGATGTGATGAAATGTAAATGTTAAAATAGAATAAATTATTTTGTTACAATGGTTCTTTTTGTATTATATTCGTGATTATATTGTTTTATGATTGTATTATATTACACCATGTGGTATCCGGTTGAATAGTCCACCCTCATTTCTTACCCAAGTGTCGTAACAGGCGACTAAGGTAACCTGCCGTGTGGTATCCAGCTGAATACTTTTGTACTAGTAGACCACCCTCATTTCTTATCGAGATATCGTAAAAGGCGACTAAGGTAAGTTGGCCCACCGTGTGGTATCCAGTAGTGTAGAATAGACCATCCTATTTCTTACCAAGGCGTCGTAAAATACGACTATGCTAAGATGACTTCAGGCAGGCGGCCGGTCGTAAAGTACGTTGCCTAATCATGTGACAACATGTTTACAACATGATGTACCGACCCCACTTAGAGTATGATAAGGGCAAGAGGATGATGGTTCTTTTTGTATTATATTATAGAACTCTACAAAGTAATGCTTAACTCTATAAATCATATAAAGTAATCAATTAAGCGCATAAGTTTACACTGAAAACTCATAAATATGCCTTAGCGAGGTTTGTACCCACGACACCAAAGTAAGAGACATTCGTTTTCACCGTCCAATCATCATGACTAGACAGCATTTGAAATTATCAAAAGATCCATTTAGTAACAAACAAGATTACGAAATGATTAAAAAGATTAGACAGAATATAAAAATTAGGTAATAACGCTAATGCGAATATCGTGCTTCGTATTGCTTATATTTTATTGTACACGTGTTCGAAGGCAATGTAAAAGGTGGGGGTTAAACTCATTGCTATATAACTTTACTTGGTTGCCTAATACGTCGCCTTGTGATTTTGTTGTGGAGTCTATCCTGATGATGCTTCGGTTAGGGGGCGAAACAGTAGTTTAGATTGTGGTAGTGAATGTGATGTGTGAATGAAAGGCTTGTGTAGTGTTGTATTATTGATACAACAGATTTTTATCACCAATTAGAGAAAAAAAATGTTTACTTTTCTATTATGAATCTCCGCAAAGTAACGCCTAAATCTATAAATTGCTGGTCGAAATATTTCTTATTTAATAAATAGCGGTTCTCATTCAGTACATAATGTTTTCTATGAGGCAGGGTTTCTATCAAAGCAGAGATAAGAGGAGATGGGTTCTAAACACAACTAAAGTATCATTCTTTCCATATCACTCCGCTTAGCTCAAATAACGGTATCGGGTTGAAATTCATAACGCATCTCTTTGCCTCTACACTTTGGTGGATACGCGCCTTATCCTTGCTAAGCTAAAGCGGGTCGGCTAGTATTTAATAATATAATATCCTATCTTACTGTGCTGATGTTGTTTGGTTGTAGACTTCTTTTGAGTGGAGCGAAATCAAAGTTATGCAGATATAGATATATTTATTATGATAAGTTTGCGTCTTACAAATTAATATTATAATTGAGAAAGTTTGTGATGTATGTTTGTTACGACGAATCATAATATCGATGAAATTTGGCACAACTATTCCTCATACACCGGAACAGCATATAGGTTATAGAAATCCTGTTAATTCTACAGGAATAGGATGACATTGAAAAGCGCCATCTACCCATCACACGACAACAGTCCACGCGACTGAAGTCACGTGTAAAAGCTAGTATTGTTATAAAGAGTAATAAAACTTGAGAACATAGTGAAACAGCACATAAAGAAAAAAGAAACAATGTAAACCGATATATGATGTAACAATTTTATCTAAAAATATATCTTGGCCATGAACTAAATTGATTAAATTAATTCCAACAATATCCAATATTTTAAGAAACACTGACTTACCAATCTTTCGTAGAATTCTATACAATCGTACAGCTTACAGTGACAAAGATAAAGAATATTAAGATAAATTCCATGAATACTCAACATCCGCTAGCATATTTTTATTCACAAATAGATTTACAGACTAAGTTGGTATGGTCATGTAATGACGGATGAAAATCATGTGACCAAAAGAGTATTAAATATGAATTGTGGATGGATGTATAACTAGGAGGAGGCTGAAAAAGAGATGGATGGATTGTGTGAAAAATGATATGCATATTAAGGGAGTGGCACCAGAGTTGACGAATGATAGAGGAGAATGGAAGAAGACATTGTGCCGACCCCACTAAGAGTGTGTAGGGATATGAGAATAATGATGACATAATGTAAAAAATAAAATAACGGGCTCCACCTAGCACCAATCAGATATCGTCATTTAAGTAAGCTAAGCGAACAAATGTGGAAATACCTGATTGGTTTTCACAACGCATCTCCTTTTATCTCCTCTTTACTCTGCTGTGCAGTCTCCTGTCTCCGTTTTTTTCGAGAAATCGATTGGAGCTAAGACCTACCATGCTGCTCCAATGCAGTAGGTGACACATAAATTTAAATAGCAAAACTCATTAGTGCCTGTCCGGGTATTGAACACATGATCTCGAAAAAGACGCACGATGTCATGGCTGGGCTATCACAGCTTATCTATACTAATATATAAAGCTGAGTAGTTTGCTTGTTTGAACGCGCTAATCTCAGGAACTGCTGGACCGATTTAATATAACATCACGCTAAGATGAATAGGAGAGAAGGTGCAAGAAAAAATAATACGACAACGGTAAAATTTGAAGCTTTCCTTGCGTGCGCTGAGTAATATTCAAAAATCATATATTACAAAATTGTTCCTCTCTAAAACTACTAAATATAAGTCCGCGACAGCATATGTCTAGCATTTAAGGTTAACCCACTTAAACCATTTTTATGGTTATCAAAAGGCTTTATTACGGTTTTAAACTGTCCAAGGTGGCGGAGCCGCTGGCGATTGCTAGTATATAATACGTAGTTGCTAGTATATAATAAATTAAAATAAATATTTGATTCTAGACCTATCGTAATGTGTGACGAGTCGTTTACCTGCATCAGGAGGTGACGCGGAGCTTTGTTTGGGTATTGAACGGGCGGTATAAGGAGCGCGCATGCGTTGCCACCATCGATTTGGGAGTCAAGAGCCGGTCGATGGTGATACCGCGTAGATACGGTATATGTTTGATATGTCTAACGAGATTAATACTAAGTTTATTATGGTGGTTAAAGTAAGAGAAAGGTTTCTAGAGGCGGCTAATACATAAAGTTTTCCAAATGCGTCGGTCGTAGAAAAAGGACGACGGTGTAGACATGATGCGTTCAATATTCCTGTTCCTTCATCAGCAAGCAAGTTGGAATACCATCAGGTTTAAGCGGGTAAACTTCAGTTTAACTGCTTTCGCCCCCGAAAGCAATACTCATGGATGGTTATTTGATGTTATAAATTATTATCGTCCGATATACGTTAAACTACGTGCTATCTCTTTTATCATTTCCACACTTTAAAAACTTATAATGTGTGGTATCCGGCTGAGTAGAATGGACCATCCTCTTTTCTTACCGAGAGGGCGTTAAAGGCGACTAAAATAAATCGACACGCCGTGTAGTATTCGACTGAGTAGAATAGACCACCCACATTTCTTATCGAGGTGTCGTAAAAATATGACTAAGTTAAGTTGACGTTAGGTTAGCAGCCAGCCGTGAAATACATAGACAAATCATGTGATAACATGTTTATAACATGTGCCGACGCAAATGATGTGATGGTTACCATAGTAAGAAAATATATCGCACGTTTAGTATTAAAGTGAATGAATTCAAAAAAGTCGATATTCCAATAAGTCAAGTCGAAAATGTTGAATTCGATCACTAATAGTACGCGTTCGATATATTGAATTGGTAAATCTTTAATGTTTCTACTAGGAATTACTTCAAAGCATAAACATAGCTCTGTACGTTTAAACTGTACGGTCGTACGAGTATTAAATCAACATTCTGTTTCCTGTGATGCGCAACAAGTTATACATAAAATACATTTGCTCTACAGAATTAAAAAAAATCCCCACACTGTGACATTTTTACAGATACTCATCTGTAGTTTTGGACATCCTTCGGTTATTGTTCCTCGTTCTCATAAATAGTTACTAATATTATAAATGCGAAAGTCTGTCTGTTTGTTACGTTTTGACGGCAAATCCGCTACCTACACTATTATCGATGAAATTTGTCACAAATATTCCTTATACACCGGGGTAACATATAGGCTATAGAAGTCCTGTTGATTAAATAGGAATAGCATGAAATTGTCCATTATCAATCTATCAAAGTTTTTTTATTGACTATATGTCAAAGTCAAGTCAAATCTGTAATTAAAAGAAGGTTCTAAATTACGTTATTTGGCTGACCTAATCTTGGTTTGCGCCAACCTAAAACTGTAATGAACTTAAATATTAAACTTTTGCTTATATATTTTTTAATTACATTTGCTTATACCTGTACCAGTTAACCTCGCATTAACTATTTCATTAAATAAATAAATAAATAAATAAATATATGGGACACTTACACACACGGTCGTCCGTCCCCAAAGTAAGTAGCTGAATACTTGTGTTATGGTAGACAGACAACTGGTGAATATATAGTTATATATTTTTTAAATACATACTTAAATACAAATATACACCCAGGCTCAAAGACCAACAAATTCATTTACAGAAAATGTTGGCCCTCGGCGGGAATCGAACCCGCTGTAACGCTGACGTTACTAAGTAACTTTAAATTTGAAGGTAAAAAAAAAAAAAAGAATCTATAACAATCTTAACAAAACAAAAATTAATTTTATTCTAATTAAAAAAAAAAAGAACCTAATTTAAATTATAACAAAAAAAAAACATTATTTTAAAAACCTAATAACTAAATAAAATACCTACTTAAATTATACTATGTTTACATTCAAACAAAATTATCCAATTTACTATACTAAACTATTATAAGTAAATATAAAAATAATAAAAATCATATATATAATAATAAAAGCCACATCTAAAATTTAAACTATAAAAATTATAAGAAACTCCGTGGAATGAAATACATTCGCAAAGCACATATCACTTTTACTAAGAGTGCTAGATAAACTAAAATCTGCAAACTTAACTATAAACTTCACTAAAAGTCAATTTTTCAGACAACAACTGAAATATCTTGGTTATGTAGTGGATGCTAACGGTCTACACGCAGATCCTGAAAAGGTGCAAGCTATCTTAGATTATCCAACTCCGACTAACCGGAAGGAACTAAGGCGATTCTTAGGTACGGCTTCATGGTACCGAAGGTTCATACCTAATTTTAGTTCTTTGGCTTCCCCCCTAAATAAACTTACCTCCCAAGCAAAAAAAGCTCCTTCATTTTCTTGGAGCAGTCAAGCTGATCAAGCCTATAAGAAGCTAAAAGAATGCCTCATCTCTGCACCCATTCTAGCTTGTCCAAACTATTCAGAACCTTTTGATGTTCACACTGATGCAAGCGACTTTGGCATTGGTGCTGTTCTAACTCAGACACTAAATGGTGAAGAAAAAGTTATAGCCTATATGAGCAAATCACTTTCTGACCGTGAACGTAACTTTAGTGCTACAGAGCGTGAAGCACTAGCAGTTCTTACCGCTATAGAACACTGGCGATGTTACTTAGAAAACGGTCGCAGATTTACCGTATACACCGATCATTCTGCTCTAAAGTGGTTTTTAAATCTCAACAACCCTACCGGTCGATTAGCTCGCTGGGGTGTAAGACTTTCTGCCTACAACTTCCAGATTAGACACCGCAAAGGTTCTGAAAACGTTGTGCCTGACAGTCTTTCACGTTCTGTACCTATTGCTGCCATACATGATCCTAGTACTTCTGGTACAGCTATTTTTGCAATAACTTTTATAACGCCCCTGCCTTTCTGCTAAACCATTCGTTCTTGAACGATCAATGTTGCAGTCCGAGTTTAAAATAAGGAATTTTCTAAAGTTCCCAAATAACTGGTTTTCAGGGTTCGTTCCTACGTTCCACCGTTCGTTCGTACGTTCGTTCCTTCGTGTAATATACCGGCTACATCTGCCCTGCGACTCCGTCTGGATTTCTACCGAGTCCAGAACTATATGACGAGCTATCTCCCGGCTTCGCTCGAGAAGGCTGCAACCGTTCCGGAGCTGCACTGCGGGCGGCGACTTCAGCACCGAATCAGGGCAGTGGCATTAAACGAACTGATTAAAACTTTTCTTATATTGTGTAGTACATAAAACCTACGACCTTGCTCTCCGCGGTTTTCTTTTCCTATACTTAAAATATAATTCTAAAATTCTAAAAATTGTTCTATCTTTTATATAAATAAATTTATCCTTCTAAAGTCTTTCTCTTTCTTTCTTCTTCCGTCGAAGCGATTTTACTAACTAAAACGCGAACGCGACACCGCGACCCACGGAGCTGAAGGCAGGGTCACTACCCACTGCTCCAACGGGCCAGTCAAAGCAAGCCTTCAATACATATACTTAGTCCTTAATTACAAAATAAGTTAAATTAGTTCAATTATTGTGCAGATGTTAAATCAATAATTAATTGATTTCCTTATATAAAACATACGTAACAAATTTATGAACAAAAGCTTAATGCGCATTATTTATATGTATTAACGAATATATAATAACTAGGTTTATTTAGTACCAGGAAAAAAACAATCTAAACCACTGGAAAAACCGAACTTGTTAGCTCACCAGCTCGATAATAGTGGAGTTAAACTCTGTGACTGTATTTGTATTAAAATAAAATTTTAATACAAATACAGTACTTTAAGAATAAAATCAGTCGACAACTCTGATATACTTTGTCTAACAAAAAAAAAAGAAAGCATTGCATGTTGTGTTTACCTTAATATAGTTAAGTAATTAGCATTAATTTAGTATATATTATTATAAGTATGTAAGATTATATTAACTGCTGGTAAGCTTAATAAAGAGAAAAAAAAAAAAATATAATACTAATATAGTTTTACCCGCGACTTCATTCGCATTAAAGCATTAAGTTATAATCTATTATGTACTGTATATTTCTTCCTATTCATCATCCTCATCATTCTCTACCTTATCCCACTCTAAGTGGGGTTGGCACAATATGTCTTCATGTTACATTTTCTTGTACCATTCGTGAACTCAGGTGCTACTCCTTTTATATGCATATCACTTTTAACACGATCCAGCCATCTTTTTTTCAGCCTCCCTTTTTCCTTATCGGAGAGGATTTTTTACTTTAAGAGTTAGCACGTTATACAAGCTTTAATTGTAGTAAACTTCACCACCATTGGCTTATGGGTATTGAAATCGTAACAGACACTTTCTTAGTAACATTAGTAAAGATTAATATTTTAAAGTACAAAGGTGTGTTAATTTGTTTGTTCCTGTTTTATGTTCGAACGGAGAAAAGGATCGATGTGGTTTTTGGTATAATTATATTTGGTAAAAAATAATTATATGATTGGACGTTGAAAAATTGCATAATTGACGCTTAATATTTTCTTTTATGAAAGCTCAGACAGAGGCGATGGAAAGAAATATTCTCTGAGTGAGTCAGAATAGAGGAGAGTCGTAAAGCGAAGCGACTGACAATCCAACGAGTCAAAGGATGAAGACGTGATGGGCAAGCAGCTTAGAACCGGCGTTGAAACTCACGTGTTACGTTGTTGTTAATCAGTAAGCAGTCGTAGCTGATTTGAGGCACATTTTATTTTAATATTTGGAAAAGAATTAGTAACCGATTCTATAAGAACTCCAACTTCCTGGGAGAGCCTAAAATACTCTAAAACAAGCTTAAACATATTAGGAAATTGGTCAAGAATATGAAATAATGTTTTGTGTTGTTTAACTTATAGAAGAGGCGGTATATGTGTAGCGAAACATACGAAGGAAGCGAGATTTAATACGTCAATAAAAATAGGTTCCCAGGCTCCTTCGACATAAAAAAACACCTGAGCACCTTGGCAACTTTCTAAAGGCATTTCAAGCGAATATGATTCTTACTGCAACAATTTAGAAGCAATCAATGTACCGTTTAACAGAAGCTCCGAAGACAATGTGACACACTAAAATAGGCCACAAAAAATTTTGGGGTTAAATTTTTTCTTGGGACAGGTGTATTATTACAGGACGATATCGTAGATCCCATGAATGTAATTATAGAGAATTTATACGGAGCAAGCTGAAAGTTTTATTTTATTTATTCGGAACAACCAGTGGCAGTTAAAACATTAGAATAAACTAAATAAGCCACAAAAATTCACACATCATTATGTGTAAGGACAACACTTAACTAAAATAAACTAAGCTAAATGTAACACTACGGCTCCAATCTTTGGAGCTTAAGAATATTTTTTTTAAACTTAATAAATGTATCGCTGAACATATCGATAGATTCGCAAATTGCATTATATTCTCTGGATAACCTATTTAATGCCTACTTCAAGTTGCTCCCTTTATAGAAATGACGAGAAGTGGATAAGTGTTCAATAAAGTGTATAATTTAATTTAATTTATTTAATTCAATGGTCTCGGTATTCGCTTCTACAATAAAATTCCGCAATCCATACTATACTAGTCTACAGAAAGGTTTAAATGAAGTGTAAGAGATATGCTGATACGTGCAGCATATTACAAAATTGTAGATTATTTGGATGATAAAAATTCCTGGATTTCAAATTTAAAATTGGAACATTTCTAAAAGATTGGCCGCCGACTTTCTTGTTGTTCTCGGTCTGAGCAAAATTCCGAACCAATTGCAGCTTCATTAATCATATTGATCCTTTGCGATTCAAAAGTGATTGATTTCATTTGATTTGATTACATGAGATGATATATTTGGTCATATGATGGGGAGGGATGAAAATCATGTGACTAAATGAGTATATATGAATATGGATGGATATGCGACTAGAGGGAGGTTAAAATAGAGATGCGATTGTGTGAAGTATGACATACATATAAAATGAGTAGCACCAGAGTTGACGAATGATAGAAGAAAATGGAAGCGAAAAACATGTTATGCCTCCCTCACTTAGAGTGGGATAAGGGCAGGAGAATGATAATGTAAATGGCTAGAGGGACGCGGGCCCTGCTTTTACCGAATCGATATTCAGCAGAATCCTTGGCCCGATTCCCAATTTGACCCGTTCTATATACTCAAGTCGCAGTTCACGTCGGGGTCATATTGTGTTAAAGCAAATATGTACTTGAGGTTATACCCATAACCTTTCGTATTTGATCTTAAAATATATGCTAATAAATAAAAACTAACACGCTCAATTCTGTAGGTTTAAGAAAGTTAAATATATTAAGGATAATATGTAGGACCAGTCTATATCATTTTTAATTTATTGACCTCATAGTCTTTCTATCTGTGGGTCTGCTTTTTGACATCTGAATAGAAATATTTCTGGGAAACCAAAAAAAAATGTTAAGATTGTCTTAGTGAATGAATGAGCGAATGTCTTATTTAGGGTTAGTTAATTAGAAGTCAATTATACAATTAGGCGTTACTTTGTTCCATGATACAACAAGTCAACTTACCTCAGTCGCCTTTTACGACACCTCGGTAAGAAAGAGGGTGTTCTATTCAAGTCAACCAGATACCACACGGCTTCTGTAAGTGCTGGATCTATCAAAATGACTTTTGCAATACTTCTGTATTGATTTAGCAGAGTAAAGTCAACTTTCTTAAATTATTATGCCTCACTTATAAGTAATGTCTAGTGTTACCATTAATTATGTCCCTTAGTCCATTGATCTCAATTCTACATTGTTGGTTGATTTGCCAACAACTTGTCAGCTCCTGACAAATTAGTTCTTTGAGTATTCTTGGCCCGTAACACCACTTTATCAGTTCTGTTAATTTTTCTGTTTGTACGCTACTAAAATTCCAGTCACAATCTATGTGATTTCAAATTAAATTCTTTGTTTTTTTAACGATTTAATTTTGTACACTTCTATTCTCACCATCAGTTATGGAGGATACATTTGACTTTTGACCGGTTTTTAATGATTATTTGTTATGTAATACCTGATATGAAACAAAGTCCCAAAAAGCTGTCTTTCTGTATGTGATCTATTTTCTCTAAATCTACTGAGATTTATGTACGGGTTTAATAAAAGCTACTAAAATTCTACCGAAAGGATTAGGCTAATAGTATATTACGGTTTTATTTAAATTGTGTTGAATTGTGTGTTTTATGTAAAATGAGATCGTGTTACAACAATTTTTAGTGAGGATAAAAACACTGGCGTTGTTTGTATATACATAATATGAATTTCGGATACGGTTCCACGATTTCCATGTAATTTTTGCGGAAGGTTTAGGTTAATATTACATTCTCCTAAACAGCTAAACTGAATTTAATGGGACTTTCACTGCAAGATAGAGGAGATTGAGGCAGGCTCCTTTTTTTTTCTAGAATCCCCTCGAATTCTCTCGGGACTCTGGATTTAAACGGGAAAACTTTGATTCTGCGCCCGCGAAGCCACAGTCAATATTATGTGTTATGTTTATGTTTTACCGTTGATTATTAAAATAAATAATATTCGTATGAATTAGATTATACAAAGTGTAATGAAAATATTATTATGCTATACTTCTCGCGGATTATAGCAAAATAATATTATCATTACTTTTGCATTATGGAACTGCAAAAAGTAACGCCTAATTTTATAAATTATGGATTAAATTCTTAAAAAAATCTTCAATAACTCAAATTATAATGCCTTTTTACGTTTACTTATTATTTGTAGAGTCGAACATGTCGGCGGGATGTCTCTCCGCCCGGATGACCGGGTCGGGATCAATAGCCGGCCAACCCGGTCACCGGATCCTTGGCCCGGTTGTAGCGTCCCGGTCTACGCACAGCGTACTATCCAATGTTGTGTCACTCGATATTTACGTTATTTTTTACCAGTCAAAAGCCGCATGTCTTTTAGCGTAGTAGGAAAGGGCACTTAATTTTAATTTGGTAGTTGTGTGAATAGTGTGCCTTGTGGTGACCATCCTCATTTTTAACCGAGGTGTCGTAAAAGGCGACTAAGGCAGGTACGTAAGTTTACCCGCCATGTGATATCCAGCTGAGTAGAATAGACCACCCTTAGAACCAAATCATATCACAACATGGTTAAAACATGTCACGCCGACAGTTATTGTTGTATCAGGGCAGGAGAATGATGATAAGTGAGTCAATAGTCCACAGTAAAACCAAATTCCCCCTGTTTCTCTTTGTGTGCGATAAACACAAAAACAACTGAATGTATTTTCATGTGGTTCGCTTATAGACAGTGATTCACGACGGAGAATTTAGTGTATCATTTGTTTAGCTATTTGTTAACTTGTTGACAGATGACGATAACTGTAAGAAATTTTGGAAAAACTCAACCTGCCTGGGAGCTTTCATATAAAACGCTGCTCAAATTCGGTTGAGATGTAACAAAACAATGTATGATGGGTAAATTCCTATTTTTATTTAGTCTGGTTGAAGGGATTTGAAAGAATATAGTTTTAACTAAAGTCACTCCAAGCCTTATGCCTCTATTACTTTCTTAAAATTTTATTTTGCGATCCTTACTTTATACCAGTCAATGAAATGAAGCTACAACTGGTTCTGAATGTTGCTCTTACCGAGAAGAACCAGAAAGAAACTCGACGGTCAATCTTTTAAGCATTTTCAATTTTACATTATTAAACCGCAGTCGTGTATGAATGAAGCTGAAAGGATTTTCAAATCCAGGCTTTTTTATCATCCAAATAATCTTCAATATAAGTACATCTCTTATACTTAACCGAAATCTTTCCGTAGATCGGTCTAATATGGATTGTGGAATTTGACGGTGTACATGAAAACATGGTTTTGCCAGTGGACAATAGTTTAGTCATAGATGACATGCGGTTATTTTATTTATAACTATATTAATGTATTAATTGTTCTTTATATTAAAATGTTTTATTATTTAATATGAGGAAAAATGATAATTTTCTGTTGCAGTACATAAATGACGCGCACGTAGAGGGATAGTGTTCATGCAGGGTGGAGGCGGACGCGGATGCTTACGCGGCAGCGGGTGCTTAAGCTGACGAGGGCATGTATATTAAAGAAGCCGAATCCGCGATACTAAGTTTAATATCAAAGTAAGATGCACCTTTAAGTATCACGTTTTACAGGCCACGTTTGTCCCATATCCAAAAGCGAAAAACCTAAAATATAAACGCGTTGTACTGGTAAAATCGTTATTATTTAACAATATAATATTCGGAATGAAATTTAGATGTTACATTTTTTTTATAAGGTACGAGGAATAAAGAAGTATTCATGTTAATCTATTCAGAAGCTTTACAAATATTATTTTAGAATAGAAATATATGTAAATAAAAGTAGTGACATATACAAGGCTATTCTATGAGTTTATGCTTTAACTTCTCTTCTTTTTACCATTATAGCTTCTAATCCTTGCCATTTTCATCTCGTTTGATACATATATATCTGTTTTATAAAATTTTCTAGGTATAGTTTCCTTAAGAGTTTTCTACAGTGTACATATTTGTTGGGATACAAAAATGACGCGAAGGTTATCTATCAGTTCAAAAGTAAACATTTTCAGACTGGTATTTTACCACAGCAAGAGATATCAATATCCGACGATTTCTATGAGTATATGGGTGGCATTGTCAACTTAAGCCAAATATCCGCTCACGCTTACACTCGAGACGAGCCCTAAGTGACGCAAATGTTTTTAATTACCATTATCAGTTTTCTCAAACATGGCAGCGCCTGTTCTGCGTTGCGGTTTGCCTGTTTTTTTTCATTGTTTATATACCTATCGACCTAATTAAACAGGTTTGTGCGAAAATATTAATAACATCAACAACGACGCTGATAAATGGTTTTAATTAATTTATTTTAACTTTATACATATCTACTTATAATTTTTTTTGATGAATAGATTGGTATGGATGCAAATACAAAGGATCTCCTAGTTATACTCTTAGTGGGCGAACGATAGCATCGGTAATTTTTTTAAGATATAAAAAAAAAGAAAAAAAGAGCAGGTGACATCTGGGACTTTTGCCTTTTCTAGTCCGCCCACTGAGCTAATACAATTTTACAATTGACCTAGAGATTAGCAAAAATAATCTTTCTATTCCATTTATATTTTAGCAGTTTTTAAATGACTCAAAACACTGATAAAACGAATTTTTTTTAAATAAAACCTAATAGCTACCTATATCGATTTATCGTCTCGAAACCCCTACATACAAAAATTACCGAGCAAGGGTCGCCCAGGTACTAAAAAATATTCATAGTAACTGATTGACCAAGCCTTGCAAATTAATTTCTTAAAAGATTAAAAAAATGCAATTAAAAAAAGTATAATAAAAGAGCCGAGTGACATGTGGGAATCGATCCCAGGTTTTAAGTACTTTTCTAGTCCACCCATTAACATTAGGCTATCACGACTTTACAAATATCATATGCTAAAATTTCGAATAAAATCTCAAGTGTCCGAAAAGAAGGATAAAACGCTATTTGTTTAAAATGAAACCTAGCTCGATCGGTTTTTCTCCCAAAACCTATATGCAGAATTTCATGAAAATCTTTGAAGCCGTTTCCGAGATTCGAAATATATATATTCAAGATTAACTCATTTAAATATCAAAGATGAATGGTTTCTTTCTCACACCCGACACACCATCGAACCGATATCTTTAACAAAAAGATCATTGACTACCAGATCCGGCGCACTATGAATATATGTTAACATAAATAAACAGATACGGTAAGGCGATACGCGCTAACAAGGTCCCATTCTGTCTGCCGTGCTGCACACATGCCTGCCTGCTGAATTCTGAATAATCACCCCATTCAACGGCTATCGGATTACCAAGAACTGTGTAACTGTTTTTTCAGCCGCAAATGGCGCAATAGTTTATGGTGACTGATACGTTGGACACGCCCAGATCGGGGTTTTTTCTCAAACAAACGCTTTTACAGTTGATATTTATGATTTGTTTACTTTGAACTGTATGCGTGTGATATTCATATATACAGAGTAAAAAAATCGATCTTGAATACGTATTATGAGCAGTCCCCTGCCGCGTTTGTCTGTCTGTAATACATTCAATAACCACTTACTTAATGAGATTTTTGCAGTTTTCCAAAAAACAGAGATTTATTAATAAGGTGTCCATGTATAATTTGTGTGTTTAGTAAGGAAAAACGATGTTTATTGGCTTACGGAATTTTTTTAAGATAGGATATATATCTCTATATTAAAGATTACTATCATCATTTAAACTTGTTAGCCGTGTGGTATCCGGCTGAGTAGAATAGACCAACCTCATTTCTTACCGAAGTGTCGTAAAAGGCGACTAAGGTAAGATGACCCACCGTGTGGTATCCGGTTTAGTAGAATAGACCACCCTCTTTCTTACCGAGGTGTCGTGAAATACGACAGAGGTAAGTTGACGTCAGGCAGGCGGCCGGTCGTAAAAACGCAGCCAAATCATGTTACAGCATGTTTATAACATGTTGTGCCGACCCCACTTAGAGTGGGATAAGGGCAGGAAGATGATGATATCATCATTTAAACTTGAAAAAATGGTCAGGTACAATGGCTTAATTGAGAAGCTATTTATACAGATACAGTATTAGTCCTTATCAAATTAAAATTTAAAGTCCCGCCCAGTGACGCTGTAAGAGCCGTTAAAGCTAGCAACATTAAGTCTCTAAATAATACACTATTTAATTTTAATTAATATCTTAGTAGTTAATAATAAATAAATAAATAAAATAAATAATTGCGGATCTGGCTCAGCATGATAATATATGCCTACTATTGCAAAACAAGCATGGATTACGAACATAGAGACAGCTATCTCATTTATCTTCAAATTTTACAACTTAGATTAAAACGAATCAATCGTACGTTTTACAAATCCTATTAGAGATACTGTCATAGACGAATCAAGGTCGAAAGTGATAACTTACAGACAGTCGTTGAGACTGTATGTAAAAGAAACGGCCTGTTACTATCCCACTGCTGGGTAAAGAACTCTCTACTTTTTTGGAGAGATTGGAGACCTAGCACGCTGCTCCAATGTGGATTGGTAGACTGTATGTACTTAAAAGTAATTATATTATTTAGTATTAATAATTACAACTTTTTTTTATATATTCCCGTAAAGTAATATGTTGTCGCCAATGACTTTCACTTTGTATTTTATAGCAACACCGTCTTGAAACGAGTATCGCGCCCTTTTGAGTGAAATGGTGGCAACACTGTGTCATGTTGTTTCCGGTGGAGTCTTCCTATATATTGCTAAAACGTTTCAGTTGCATTCATCCGGTGATGCTTCCGCGCTCGTCCACTCTCTCGGTGACGCTGTCAAAGCCTTCACGGCTAACAGGCTTAGTGTTCGAAAAAAAAGAAAAAAAAAGTTGCATTCAGTCTTTGTTCGTCTTTCAAGAGAAGAGCATCTCGGAACGGGAATTGTGGTATTTCTGTTATATCGTGTTATTGTATAGTGTGTGCGTTAACAAACATGATTTTGAATAACTATAACAAATGTTTATACCTATTTGACACCATCACCCACTACACACCACATCTCACGGCATCAAGGCAATGAATAGTTGACCGAGTCTCGGTGATTCTCTGATGGGTTCCCCTCCATTGCAATGAGAGCAACTGGGCTTCAAATAACGTTGGAAGACTCCCTGCGACAGAAGACTGACGACCGCAAGAGTCGCGGGGAGTGGCACAACAATGTCATCATTCTCCTGCCCTGCATCTCAGTCTAAGTGTCTGCCATGTTTTTCTCTGCCGTTCTCTCCTATCATTCGTCAACTCTGGCACTACTCCTTTTATATGCCATACATCATTCTCCACACCATCTCTTCTCCCAATAGTCATCATATACATATATTTATCCACATTCATACTTAACATTCGTTTGCCCAACGTGTGATGTGGAAATCGTTTTCAGAGATCGTTCGCCACTTGGTGAAGTTTGTTTTTCTTCTCTCCCGTTCTAACGGAGTAACAGATCATACTTATTTTTGTAATGTAGTAGAGACCGGATATTGTTGCCACTGTGCGTTGCGACTTTCGCGAACGGTTGTCAGAGCCATAGAACACATAAACACTATTACTTACAGGCATGCCTAATGGTTCCTCCCTTAACTCATGGTAAATCATACACTCATACTAAATCTCTATGGTCAGAGCGCGCCGTAAAACGCAGCGCAGCTGCGGAACGGCAATAACCGCAATGACAGCTGCGGCACGGCGAAAACCGCAATGGCGGCTGCGACGCGACCGTGTGATTGATCGCGCGACTTTACAGCTATCACTCACCACTAAGTTTGGGTTCATGACATTGTCATATGCAAAACTAACTATCATCCTTTAAGTTAGTCTGGTTTCAGATAAAAAGAATTTTAGAAGTTCTTCCAAACATCACATGTAGGCAAATACATGAAACTGGGGTAGATAAGCGTTACTTTAAACCAAGGTCAAAGTTATATACTCGTTCACAACACGTAGGTACCTACTGCACAGTACCATACGCTAAGTGTGTAAACATGGCCGATAAGTGATAACGCCTCGCCTTTAAATAGGGATACAAACTGTGATGGTAAACATAGGACATAAACCATTGGAATTCTTGTTTACGAAAAAATTAACCGGTTGCCCCAAGGCGAAGGAATTTACATTCTTAATGGATTCAATGTAAACAAAATAGAAATACAGCTGTAACGAAACTGATTTCCATACAAATTTGAACAAAAAAAATTAAAAGTAAAAAGGTACATGTTTGGAGACAAAATACGTGTTGGAGGTTGAACTAATTAACTAATTAGTATACAACTATACTTGCTTGACTCGCTTTGTGATTTAGTCGTGGAGACTATCTCCTGACGAAGCTTTAGTTGCGAGGCGAAACGATGGTTGATTTTGTAATAGTGACCGTGTGTAAAGCTTGTGTATTGGGCTGGCAGTGGTGGAGGTTTGTGCATGTGTTTTTACGAAAACGAATAAAATGACATAAATTGCATACACTTTTAACACAATATATTGATTTAATGATTAACGTAAAACGAACAAATTAAATTTTTGGTTACAATCTTTTGTTAATAGTTAATGGCTATAAATGTATAATAATAATTTAGTTAATCAAAAATATATGTGCTCATTTGATATTAATATAGTCGTAATTCATTTTAAAATTCAAAAAAAAGTTTTTAATTTCTGTGCTATTTGATTTAAACTGTTCTTAGTGGTTCCAAACAGAATCTACCTTCTATATTGTTAACATTATAATAATAATATGACGCCATAATGGCTTTCCTCGAGGAAAATAAACGATGACTTCAGACTTACTGTGCGGATTTACCTCTAGGTATTTGAGGCTACGGTATATTGTTGACCATTTAGTCACTGTCGTATACATAACACGCGCAAATATCTGTTTTCATTGCGAATTTCCTTACGAGTTTACATTTGACTAAGTATCTTTCACTATACAACGGCCAAATATATATTATTCTTCTTAATATTATAAAAGCAAAAGTCTGTCTGTTTGTCTTTTACGATTTTCCGGCTAACTATTTAATCTAATAATTAATTTTGGTAAAATAAATGGTATTAAGTATATAAAATAGTGTTATACAACAACCGTACGTAGTAATATTAAAAAATATAAATAATCCATCTATAAACTGTTATTCGCAATCAAGCATTGCGAATCAATACAAACGGTTGTATTTGTATATACAAAAATCAAAACAACCAAAGAAGTATTATGTAATAGTTACACTCCCACCTTTAGAAGGCACAAACGATCGAATACGGCGATAAGAACATCCGGTTAGACGAAATGGCGAGTATGCAAATACACAAACAATTAAGTTACTACGTCGCCGCGAGCGATACGCGAGTGGAAAGTTCCCGAGTGATAAGTTATCAGCCACGCGGCCCGCCCGTGATGAGCCACGCATCGAGTTATATGTCGCAGAGACGCGTCTTTACGAACACCTAATGCCCGGTTCACATTATTCCAGTCCAGCGCTGGAATGCTACTGGAATAATGTGAACCAGCAGAGGAATGTACCAATCCAGTCCAGTCCATTTGGCGTTCTATTTTTCATTCCAGCTCGCCCATTCCATTGCCACTGGAATAGTGTGAACAGCCAATCCAGTTGAATCCAGTGCTTGACTACCACGTTAAACAGTGAACACGTATTGTTTTATTTGTGGAATTCTATTGGTAAAGATGCGACAGCTTTTAATGACTGGAATAATGTAACGATATAATCCAGTTCAGCACTGGACTGGATTGACTCGCTGGATATTCGACTGGAATAATGTGAACCGGGCGTAAGGCATGAGATTCTCAGGGATAAATCTTAAAGTTGCTTTAGCTAAATTCAAATTCAAAATTTTCTTTATTCAAATAAACTTGTAAACAAGTACTTGTGAATCGTCAATTCTACTGCTGGTTCGGAAAGCTGTTCCTAGTCAAATCATATCACAACATGCTTAAAACATAGAGTTACCCACTTAGAGTGGGATAAGGGAACGAGAATCGATGGATTGATTTTCTACTTTACGTACTTATGTACCGAGCCAACATTTAACATACAAAATCTATATTTCCATCAGGAATTGGAAAATTACATTACTAGGAACTAGGTATAT
This sequence comes from Morpho achilles, assembly GCA_947086495.1. Lineage (NCBI taxonomy): Eukaryota > Metazoa > Arthropoda > Insecta > Lepidoptera > Nymphalidae > Morpho > Morpho achilles. Next base: position 16,415,241 of record CAMTZB010000025.1, on the reverse strand, counting down.
GAAAGTACATTATTAAGAATACTTTAAAAGTAAAGTAAGAATAAACGACGTCGCGGGCACAACTAGTCAAATATAAAATAAATTAAAATTGCAAACGGCGACTAAGATAAGTTGATAGCAGGCAGGCGACCTGTCGTAAAATCATGTGTATGTAGTTAAACATGTTTTGCTGACCCCACTTAAAGTGGGATAAGGGCAGGAGGATTAGGAAGATATTGTGTAACTATCACTTAAAAGCCTGCTTATAGCTCTCCTACTAAAATTAATAGCTCTATAGATATGCGACTATATGCAACAATCCCTGTCCGCTGTATTGACTAGTAATAAAAAAACTTAAACAATGTTTTATTCAAACAACGTATAGCCAACGGATATGTAGGTGATCCTTTAACAAACAACTGATACGGACATAGCGTTATCTGCAGAGATAATGCTGACATATGTCATCAACAAACTTAGGTACTGGAACACGACAAATGCCGCGCACGAATCACACTGAGATATATTGCAAGTACATATAGAATAATAATAATGAATTTTTGTCATGCTTATATTATAAATAGAGTATCTGGGCGACCGAGCATTGCTCGGTAATTTAAAAAGATAAAAAAAAATGAAAAAAAAATTAAAAGTAATAGTGCAGATGGGACTCGAATCCTAGTTATTATCACCTCTCTAGACCGCCCATTTCCCAAATGAACCACCATGACTTTACGTTTGATAGTAAAAAAATTGTTATTGTATTCAACGTAAATTTAAAAAAAATTATAGCCTGAACGACCTAAAACGACCATTTTTTTTTAAATAAAACTTATCTAGATCGATTTTTCTCCCCCAATACCCCCTACATGCTAAATCTCGTTGGAGCCGTTTCCGAGATTCTGACATACAAGATTAACTCATTTAAATATTAAACATACTAAAGCCTGTCTGTCTATCTGTCAAACACATAAGCGCAACAAAAAGCTAGAAGGGACAAAGGTAGCTGAAGCGCGCGACAGCGACTTCTTGCTGGTGGTAGACACTTGCAGTCGGTGGCTGTTCCTTTTTAACATAATGGACTGTACTGAAGAAAGTTTAACTGAGCTGCTTCTCATAAAATCACATTGGAAATCGCTGCCTTCGACTTGAATAGGTTAACTGAGGTGAGGGAGAGATTCGCGTGTGGAATGTGAGGAATCGAACGTGTTGCAGCGTTTTGTATCGGCATTTTTTTTTGGCCCCCACCGGCCGCTAGAGGCTAACATTGACGATTTGTAGTGTGAGGTGGCCATCGGCGGCAACCGTGTGCGGCGAGTCCATATAAAATGTATGAAAATTACAAGAAACATGCCAGTGGTGGCGTTTTGTGGTTCTAGCCTGTGGCTGATGTGCGACTAATTCGCTTGAGCAGTATTGTTAAACTCTTTATTTATTTAGAAATCTTTATTCTTCAACACACTTTAACACAATAACAGCATAAAATTAAAAAAAGGAAAAAAAAAAACAAGCAACCACTACAAATAAAAAGGAATTTGACATTTGACTCAACGAATTAATGGTTGAAAAATGGTTTTTTTTAAGCCAAATTATGTAACAACATGCTTAAAACATGTTTTGCCGACCCCACTTAGAGTGGGATAAGGGCTGGAGAATGATGAATTAATTTATATATTTAACTCATGTTACATAATTAGGCCTTTATAATGCTGTCTGAACTGCGTCTTAGGAAGTTGTTGAAACTTCGCCGTCTGACGCTACAGTCATGTTATAAGGTTAATGATTACGCTATCTCTTACGTTACTTACAATATTGTTATTACATTACTGTAGTATATTTACAGTTGTAAATAGTGCTAGAGATAAGATCGAGAAACGTTCGCGTTATCTTTAATGGTATGCACGAATTTATAGGTGGCCCTGGGCAGAATTCAACACTTTTTAATATATCGCTCATTTGTTGCAATAGTGGCACAACTTAAAAAATTATGTTTAGAGACAAATGGCTTAAATTAAAAAAAAATTGCTAATGCATAAAATTCTTAAAAATTCTTTAGTTTGCTTAGACTACCGGCCTAATGTTGAATTTTAATTTAATGTGTTTTTTAAAATTAACTCCTGTTTGTAATCTAAAACAGTTTTTTTTGAGTTGTGCCTCTATTGCAGCCCATGCGATTTTTAATATTCGATTTTGGCCTAGCCTAATAAATTTTACCGTTTACTCAGCGCACGCTGTTTTAAAGTTTTTTTCAAGATTTAAATTTTGCCGTTTTCGTATTATTTTTTTTATTGCTGCTCCTCTCCTATTCATCTTAACGTGATCTTATATCTTATATAGCTTATAACCTTCCTCAATAAATGGACTATCTTATACTAAGAATTCGGTCCAATAGTTCCTAAGATTAGCACGTTCTAACAATCAATCAATCAAACAATCAAAAAAACTTTTCAGCTTTATATATTCGTAAGGATTACAGTTAAATTCCCGCGGGGTCAGGCGAGAAAAAAATTGTGATTGATTTCCACGCGGTCTAAGCCGCGGGCAGAGCTAGTAGTTATGTATGTTACATACTCGTAGGGGGGTATAAGAATTTTAGAAAGGCTAAGGTGGAGCATGATAAAAAAGATTATCAGACACTGGCTTAAATGTACATTAATTTATTAAGTATGTCGCCATTTGTGATAAAATTATTTTTGATAAATAAATGCAGCGTGTTGCCCAAGTCATTGCCATCATCAAAGGCATCGATCTCGATAAGATAATCCTCATTTGCGTCAATCCGTCGCGCACCATCCGATTTATCAGACCTTATCAGATCATGTTGATGTCATAGACCTTTATTTAGAACATATTTTTTTGTTATCGCGCGTTACATTAGTTCATGTAAAGAATACCTAATGCGGCTGATTGTGAAATGATTTTATACAATCTTCCAATGTTGTAGTTTTATTTAAAACTCATACATTGGGCAAAAGCGTCTGATACTTAATTTGTATACAATTTTGTTCTTCATATTAAGGAAGTGTGGAAAATTTATTGTATCTTTAAAACATGCAATTGAAATATCTGAAGTGCTATAATTTATTAAATGTTTCGCTTATATAGAATTAGTGGTACACACAATTTCATACGCGTGCAAAGTCCTGATTTTTCCATTTTATTTATTTTTTATATTTTAATTTTATTTGTTTATATATTTTAATTTAATTTCTGTTTTAAGTTTAATCTGTTACTCCGGTGTATGCGCTTGAATTATCCCAAATTTGCCTAATATTGGTCTAACGGAGCAGCTGTTAAAGCGTTTAAAAAAAGACCGATAGACTTCCCCATATACATACAATATTAGTATTGATATGTAATTTTCATCATAGCAAAAATTTCTGCGTCTAACATAAACATGTACCTTTGTAATTTTGATTATATCTAAACAAAGCAAAGGTCATTTCAAACTTTTTTCCGAAAAACACTTAAAGCACGAAGAAGAGCAAATTCAAATTCAAATTATTCTTTATTCGGGACTGTCTTCTGTACTTTTGAATCGTCAAATGTTTTTAAAGAAGCTACCACTGATTCTGACTGATTTGATTGAAATTTTCTCCTACCGAGAACAACAAACTTAAAGTCAAGGATTTCTATCTTTCCCATTGCTATGGATGATGTTGATTATTTTATTCACTCTATTATTTATGTATGTTTAGTATGTTTATGTATGTTTATTTATAATTATTATTATTATTTTTATACATATATGTATAGCTACTATTTATTTGTCTATATGTATTAAATTTAGTATAGTAGGTAAGTAACTATTTATGTATTTTAATTAAATATTAGTATGTAAGTTTATGCACCTCCTACCCGACTCATTATAATATAATTTCTTTCTCCGAGGTTGTCTGGTAGAAATCGCTGCTAAGCGATAAGACCGCCTCTTTGTACATGTCTTCTAGATTTAAATTTATTTTGTACTTTGAAGTTTTGGTGTGCAATAAAGTATATTAAATAAATAAAATAAATAAACCAGTAGGTTAGAACTCGGCGAATAATCTTAAAAAAAAATTACATTTGATTGATGGTTACAAGTTAATCGTTGCAATTGGGTGCATAGCTGACTACAGTTAAGAGCTATACTATATTTAACAAATATAAAATTACGAGATTCTTGTTATCTGCGGTGTATATTTATTTTTGTCAAAACAGAACTGAATACGTGAAATAATTAGCAAACAAAATAACAATGAAAGCTGTAATAATAGATAACGATGATGAAAATGTTTACACAATGGCTGTGACTTCACAATCAGAAACGTGACCTCGAAAACGTGACCGCGGGCACCGTCTGGGCTCTCGAAACTATCGCCTTAACTAGAACTAGCTCTCCAACTACTCAAGTGCCTGCGATAAACTGTTTGTTGTGTGTACCTACACACTTATGTGTACTTGTCGTGTATGAGTTGAGATTTGTGATTATTACTTTGTCTATTTATATAAAGACATAAACATATCATACATACATCAATATCCATACACTGTCTCAAGAGTCGAGCGCACCACGTCAGTAGCACCAGAGCCGTAGGCTAAAGTGGACGTGTAGTTTCGTACTATTTATGCTTGTTTGAGCTTGTGTTGAACTCATACACCACAGTAGCCAGCAAGAAACTTGGCGGTTGCTCTTTTGCGATCAATGCAATTAGTAACTACTTAGAAAATTAAAAATTGAGAACACATTTCATGCTTTAATCTTAAAGAAAGTAACCTGTTATAAATTAACAAGATCATCAATATGTTGATTTATACAGAAAAGTGCAAATAATATTTGGAGTCGTAAAACCCTGTAATGACCCTGCTTTAAATCATGATGATCAACTAATACGACAAAGCATACCCGTAACTATTAAACCTTGTTTCAAAAATGCTTATATGATATACAAAGATTTTCTGTAATCTATTTTTTACAACGAATTTAATTTGAAGCAATAAAATAAATTTTTTAGCAACTACAATCAACAAAATATTTTTTATTCGAGTTAACTTGTAATGAAAGAGCTTTTGAATCGTCGACTTTACTGCTGCTTAGGAAAATTCATATCATAATGTGCAGGTCGGTGAGTAGCTACATCAGGTGAGTAGCATTTTTATCATTATGATCCCAAATCAAGTAAATATTGTTTGTTAAAGCATCTCAAAAAAATGCTGGATTATAAAATATTCTTTCGCTTATCGTAAATTTATAACGCTTGAACTTACCCACAATGACTATGGTTTTCTTAATTCAATAGTGTAGGTTATTCAAGTCCAAGGCCACACTCTGTTGTTATCGAAGTGAAAGGTTACCACAATGCGCCTCCAATTGGAATGTGGTTCGTATACAATGATTTATAATGTATATATTCAACTTATTTTATATTAGTGATCACGCTGGCTTCACATGAGCACGTTATGCCTCGAGTTAAACTGGTGTTTTATTATCTTAACCATGCATTTTTTGTTATGTGCAAAGGGATTAGACAGCGTTTTTGTTTAAAATTTCTATGCAGCTTCTTATTAAATCGCCTGATTTTACAAATAAATCTTAGCTGTTGATGGAAACTGCATGAAAATCCGTTTAGTAGTTTTTGAATTTATCACGACATAAACAGGCGGGGGATCTTGTTTTATAGTACGAGTATGTTGTGATTATTCGGCAATCAAATTATTGGTTTCTTACGCAATTTATAAATCATCAGGGAAAAAAATAAAAGTGAAGATTACACGAAATTGGAAATGTTTTAGCATAGAATCAGAGATGTATTAGATGACATTACTTTTAAAATTAAATAATTCATGCAATCTCGATAAATATTAAGGTATAGTACCGCTTATATATAGCGCGCGAACAATGAATGGAGATTCGCATTGATTATCTACTGTCCTAAATAAAACTAGAGATCGGTACACGCCGCTGTATAGAACTGTCGTTGTCCAAGATGGCGGCCGATGACGTCACCATGCGTTTCCTTTCGCGCCGCCTTCACCTTGACATTTGGATTTGATTCTCGAACGTGTCGACGCGATCGCTCGTCCGCGACGCGCGTTGCATAATTAGAACTATATGAATACTCACCTATCGTGCGTTTCATATACTATACAATTTTGCTAACAGACACGTTAAGAAATTAGAATAATTATCATTATAGTTATCATACTACGGCTCAGAGGACCAAAACTACAAAGTAATAAAAGTGAAATATCGCACGCAAAACGATAAGAATACGGTCAAACAGTAAAAAAAATTGCAAAATTCTATTCGCAGACTCAACTACTCGAATTGGACCCAATGAAATAAAAGCTAAAGTAGAGAATTTCTCACGTGTGTCGCGTCGGTTGCGTGCGCGCGATTGTCTTAAATGCTAAATAGTTCCCGTGCCATTGTGCGGAGCCAACCGTGTGGAAAATCTTACTCCAATTAACAGCCGAAACGAACCTAGTGATTATTTCTAAAACAAAGCTATTTGTGGAACTATCTCTCTTAAGATCTTTGCTCGTGAGATTACAGCGTTGACTTGCAATTTAATTTTAGTTCTAAGAAAGTTGTGCACAGGTACAGATCCGTGAATTAGTTATAAGTAATGTTTCTACAAATAATTTGCAAGCTTTCGTATTTCTTCGATGTAAATTAGAGAAGAGAAAATTAAGCTGAATTACTGTAAGTACAAATAATTTATACTGGGAATCATCAGGCATCGTCAGGCGGGCGACGTAAAATACGTAGCCAAATCATGTGATAACATGTTTGTAAAATGTTGTGCCGACCCCACTTAGAGTGGGATAAAGGCAGATAGATGAAGGTGCATTTATGATTAAAAATTTGCCATTTATGTACTTTCGTTGTACAACATAAATGTTCTTGTGGCGTAAGCATACTGCAGTAGAACCCTTCAAACGAGATCAGAATGTAAATAAGTTGGTTTGAGCAGTCTCCGCAATTTGAGCAATCTAGTTTCGTTCCGATCTGCTAGTGAAATTCCAGTGCTAGTGAAATTTCTAGGGACTCAAAAATCCAACATACTCCAGCTATATGGATCAGCATGTTCAGTTTAGCAGTTCTTTATCGTCCATCATTAATAAAGTTGTATTTAATATTATTTCTTATAAATATTCAATTCTCTTTTCTAATTTCATTTCTACCAGTATTGTATCAATTACAATGCAAAAAATTTCATGATCGTTTGTTGCACGAAGCAAAAACAGAGCGCCAGATCGTGCCAGTTCGCCGAAGCCCGTGGGAACATTCCCACCATGTATCCATCACCACTTTCTCACCAGTGTTTTTGTGAGGCAACGACCGGTCTCCTATACGGGGGCTTGAACGCGTAATTGAATTTTTTTCCATAAATTAATATGATATTGCTCTTAACATATTACAGTTAATCGAACCGAATAGTATTTTAAAAGCGGTAACAGATTTTTTTAGATTCGAGAGTAAAAGGTACATACTTTCCTTAACATCTGATAAATTAAAACTAGAGATACAAAACCAAAATATTTGGATTGCAAATTAATAAATTATTTGGTATCAACCTACCGACTCAGGCCTACTGAGCTTGCTTGCAACTAACAGATAGACTGCAGTAGCTGTTTCAACATGAGTCTGACGTACAAAACTTTAAATCTCATAAGCTCATAATATCAGTGGTTTTTTAGCTTGGTCTACGAATGCTTTTAACCAAAGTGTATTGTTTAGTAATACTGCAACTATCGTTATTAAATTTTTGAGATCGTCTGTCCATCTAATGGTTTAACACATTAAGAGTCTATCGTCCTAAAATCAACAATATGACCCGCAATTTCATCCTCCTGAGCCGTGGGCTACTCAGTATTTACTCGTTTTAAAAGTCATGATTACAAGTGAATATAAATCTATATAAACTTGGGCTAGACGACTAGATAAGATCGGATTGACAGCTACTTTATTTAGTTATCATTAATATCATCACTCTTAGAATAATAAGCCTTAATAAATAGAACACATTTGATAAGATAAGATAATTTGGGTCTATGATCATGCCGATTGATGCAGACTTGGAAAAATACGTGTTTAGAGATGAAATTCTGAAGGGACACAGTTCTTTTTTCGCAAATTAAAGAGAAACCGTAGAATAAGAAACTCAACAGTGTCTAGTCTTTCTGTTAACGATTTTTTTAGCGAAATAGCTGTAGAATTTAGGACTCAAAAATACTTGTAAAAGTCTATTTAAATAAAGAGTATTTTGGATTTAAAATTGTTCCTCGGATAATCCTTGATATTTTGGACGCTCGCATACAAAGACATCTTTAATTTAATCTACCTTATAACACCAGCATTCACACATCTTAATTCCAGATGGGGTTAAATCTTTCAATAAAGCACATCTGTTTGACCTTAAACCGTCAGCTAAGCAAAGTGGTCCAAAAAATTTATATGATAATACATACAATGGGGTCGGTCCACTGTTTTGGCCCACCTGTAACTGGACATTTCAGGACAAGGTCGGAATTCATACTCACGTCCGATATCCAACAGAAATGAACTATCGTTGTGGAACGACTAAAGTTCTATACGATTTTACAAGTTTACAGGTCGGTCAAATTGTATCTATATTAATAAAAAGAAGCCTCTACTAATCAAATCTGTTTTAATGTATTCCAAAATGAAAAAGATCATAAATAGCTGCAAATGAAAAATAGCCATCATTATACCCAAGCTACCCAAAACCAAGGGCGACTATTTAAACACTGTTCGTATATACCAACACTTGACTTTCTGGCCAAATCAAATCAAAATAGTAATATTTATTACAGTTAGTTTTTTACAAGCACTTTTTAATCATCAAGGATCAATTAGATTTTAATGAACTGGTAATGTTGTTCCTACAAATAAGAACCAGCAAGAAACTCGGCTGACAATCTTTTAAATAGTTTCAGGGACAGCATCCCTCAATAACATTTCAATAAAAGTTTTTGACTTATCCATTCTAATATTTGTCTGTCTGTCATCTTTCACGGCTAATGCTCTGGAGCAATGTTGATGAAATTAGATGCAATTGAAACTTTTGAGTATATATAGAGCTTCTTACTTCGTGAATAGGAAAAGAATAAGAAAAAGAATTTATTTGGGGGGTAGTTAAGCAATAAAGTAGATGCGAACGAAACGAAATGGTACCACTAGTAATTTATAACTAAATCATCTCTAGCGGTTAACATCCGCCTCTAGGCTGAAAATTCATATACAGGACGCATAATTTGGGACACAAGTTTATCAGCAAGAGGTTGCCACTCTTCAACAGTAAGAGGCGGATACATTATGTTTTACGGATATCTAATAGGGTCCTGTATTTTCATTATTCTATAGTTATATTAAATACTTACTTAATCAAATCAAAACAGTGATAAAATATTATTGACTTTCGTACTCTACAAACGTTCCCTGGGACTCAAAACCTCATCATACTTGCCGGTTTTTTTCCACGATTATTATGCGACCTTTGAGATCCACTTATATAATATATTTATTTGTTAAATAACAAAAAATACACGTCTCGATTTGGATTACTTATACGATCTTAATGCGAATATAAATTCCAAGGACCGGTTCTATTTAAATGGCCACAATGGGAACCCGTTCATCATATGCTGTTGTTGTGTTGATACAAGTAAAATATCTACCTTATATAAAATGGTAACGAATGATAATTTAGAACTGGGTTGTTATAGTATTTTATATTACTCACAGTACTGGAGAATATATTTAAAAGACGTTATCCGCCGAGATTCTTGCTTGTTCTTCTCGGTCAGTGACAATGCGAATCAGTGGTACGTTCATTAATAATATTTGGGAAGTTAAAAATATTTTAAATTTCAATTAAATTATACTCGTTCTGCCAGTGAGACGGAACCAAAACTCATTTAGAAAGATTTCAGCGGGCGATGGAATTAATTATTTGTGCATTGTTTTACGTGAAAAAATAAAAATTCAAAGAACCGTTGGGATCTCAAATTGTTGAAGTCATGCACTTAGTCGAAACATTAGTGAACACAAACTCTTCGCAAAATGGAAAAGCGACCTACAAAGGATACATCGTATTGTGTGGATATTCCATAAACAGCTCTACCGGCGGAAGTCTTTGGATTTAAGCGTCGTGGCGAGGAAATCTCTTAACGAAATCTAGATAGGCAAATAGTGGACACGCATTGACTGTGGGCTCACTGTGGGACTGGACTCAGGAAACTCTGGACATTTTAAAGATCTTTTTGGTCACAAAACCCAGAATTTTTGAAAATATCCATTTCTGCGCGCACGTTGCGTTTCGCGAGTTGGAAGTGGTGTGGAGGATAACTGGGAAGAGAGGATAATTGCGGGTGGTTGCTATTAACCAATTAAATCTGAGCCTTGACTTCAGAGATCAGATGACTTAACAGACTGAAAATACGAACTATCATAATAACTCTTGATTAATAATGAAAACATATTCCGATTAGATTAATTTATTATTGGAACAGATAAATATCATAGAAAACGCCAAATAGACACGAACAATGTAGATGATAAAGATCAAATAGGAGCGTCGTTTTTTATAATGTTTGAACGGGAAACGCGAATTCAAAACACGATTCAGATAATAATAGCGGTTAAGCTGCCGACCTTCTGCGGACCAGTTTCGGCAAAATGGCGTCTGTTTTTGGCGACGCGAAAACTAAACGTGACCGGTTCTAGGACGTGACGTTATGTTTTGGAGTTACGAAAAGACGTTACAAGGCACTGACGGCTTTTACAACTCAATATGAAGTTTTAATGACTTAGAATTATTACTTGCTGGTACGTAAGTGGTGATGGTGCATCACCGAATTTGCCAGCATTGAAGCGATAACTCGTGATCCAAAAATCTTATAAGTAACCAGAACTCATTAAATGTTCCAGTGATATTGTGTGATATTTAAATATTTTTATAGCCTTTTATCTGGTTGGCTGGCAGTGATTTCGTTTCCGGGATAAGACCACCTTTGTACGGTCATTATATTTGTTTATTGTACTTTGTATGTATGTCTAAATTTGTTGTCAAAAACAGATTACTACTACCGCATTCGAAGAAGTATAAAAAAATTAAACAACTGAATCACTTAATACTGGAATATGTCATTGGTAAATAAATATTCATAAAAAATATTTGACAAAGTATTTTAGTCTGAAGTTAAAATAAATAAATGACGGTATAAATAAATCTAACATAAATTGTTATGGGAGGATCGGCAATATTACGCAAAGGCTGGATTTAATGGTATTCGATAATCTGATAATTATAAGGAAAAACCAAGTTGTTAACTAAATTATTAACAAGAGGTTGATGACATAGGTTGGAGCAAAAAAGGAAAATATATACATCTCTAAAACTATCGCTGTGTTAATCAGGTTTAGAAACAACAGGTAAAACTCGCCCATTCACTTGTTTTTATGAAGCCTGAAAACCAAAAATGAAAAACTTGTCATCATTAATGCAACTAGTGATCTATTTCATCTTTATCTTGTCTTACAATAATATGCATTAAGACATCTGCTTAGTAGAAAACCATTTGATACCCTAAATTGGAGATAAATTGAACGTTAAGTCAAGAATAAAACTAGTGTGTGACCATATAAATCTTCCTATAAAAATAGCCCATGCTTAAACGAAGTAATAAACTAGTATTTGTTTTATTCTTCTATAAATAAATTATATTAATTAGATAACCTGTTTTCAATTACTAAGACTATATTTAATCTATACTTATTATAAAACAAAGTCCCCAGTCTGTTTGTATGTCATCGATTTTCTCCAAAATCTATTGAATGGATTTTTGTAGTTTTTACTAAAACGTAGTGCAATTTTTCCAGTATGTTTAAGTTAATAGTACATTTCGTTTTTTGTAAATTGTATTGGCAGCTTACTCGAGTGGGCCGCGTAAATATTTTTATATTGCAAATTTCAATTAAATACATTGATTTTCACGCAGTCGAAGCCGCAGGCACAGTTAATTTATATATTCGTCTCTATTTTGAATTCCAAAGCAATTTTAAATGCACGTCTTATAAGACAGTACCTGGTTGACCAAGACTTGCTCGGTAATTTTTAACAAAATAAAAAAAAATTAAAAAAAAGAAAAAAATTATTAGGTAGATGGGGATTGATCTTTAATACCTAGTATTTACATTTCTCGAGACTACCCGTTCCCCGAATAAACTACGCTGACTTGACAGTTTACGGCAAAAATAGTGTTTAATATTTAATATAAATATTAAGATTTCTAATACGCAAAAACAGGGATAAAACGATTTTTTTTACATAAGACCTAGGCAGATCGATTTTTTCCCCTAAAACCCCCTACATGCTGAATTTCAGGTAAATGGTTAGTGTCGTTTCCGAGATTCACACACACAAGATTAACTCATTTAAATATTAAAGATTAGACGTGAATATTACTAATTGTTGATTTAAAATCATTATGAAGAATCGTCATCTTCGGACTATCAAAGAAGTGAAGAATTATACCTATCTAGGACACGACTAATGTTGTGTCAAAAGTAGGTGAAACTGTAACCAAGTAACTAAAAATAATCATATTAAAGGATTCTTTGCGAACAAACCGGATTGTTATTTTCTCAGAATCTATAAAGATGTGTTTATTGTAATTAAGTACGTATATACACATTGTACATGGCTTTCAACCGCAGCTGCGCACCATTCCGATCACGTGACGGCAATCACTAAACTCTCTCAATATCGAGCTGGCGTGTTCGCGTGAGACACGTCACCCGGCCATTAGCATCCCGAGAGCTACCGTGAAAGAGTGCATGCATTCACGGCACACCAGGTAGTTGACACCAATACCGGGCATATATTACTGTAAGTTCTGACAAGGAGAACGTATCAAATCACGATTCGCTATGGTAATAAATGCGTTTAACGAAATCAAAATGTGATGATGTACATACAAAAGTAAAAATATATATAATGCTGAGTAGATTACCTGTATGCCCAAACCTCCACCACCGCTACCACTATACGCAAGCACTACACACGTTCACTATCATAAACATAACAATCGTTTTGCTCCACAACCAAAACATCATCAGGAGATAAGACTCCACGACAAAATCGCAAATGATGTACACCATACTTAAACCAGGTTATTAAATCCGTAAAATATTAAATGAGAAAGTATGTTTGTGAGTAGAAAATTTGGTATATTAAAACATTATATACCGACCTAACATATACAATACATATAACATAAAAAATAGTACTTTTTATTTCGGTACCAAAAAAGAAATAATATAGTGCATGACAGAAGGTATTCTACCATTAAACATGAAGCGAACAAAACCGCTTAATCGTTATATATTCGGAAGCTGGTGAAGCAAATATAAATAAAGTAAGTATAACATCATTCTCCTGCCCTTATTCCACTCGTGTGGTCCACAAGTGTGGTCGGCACAACATGTTTTTCTCTTCCATTCTTTTTGATCAAGCGTAAACTTTAGCGCTACTCCTTTAAATGTATGTCAAACTTCACACAATCCAACCATCTCCTTAACGGCCTCGCTCTAGTAAAATATCCATCCACGTTAATATTTAACACTCGTTTGGTCATATGGTGTTCATATCTCCTCAATACATGTCCATTTATTTAATAAAAACAAAGTAAACCATAAGTGTATAATAATTAATTTCATTCAACAACCTTTTACATTTTTATTCTTTTTGCATACTGGTTTTGATGTATAGATTAGTTGCTCGTATTGTACAGATGTCTAGTATAAAGAAATAATTCTGTTAAAACTTTATTTATAAAAGTAAAATTATTTCGCTACAATCCGCAATAAAAAAAAATTTTTTTTCGCAATCAATTTATTGCGGATTATAACAAGATAATTTTACTATTGCTTTTGTATTATGGATCTCCTCAAAGTAACGCCTAATTCTATAAGTTATATATATAAGTGGAGTGAAATTGTATTAATAAGATTAAAACATCAAAAACATAAAGGATAAATGTAACGTGCTTGGGTCGCATAAACGTCTAGAATTACGTTCATATTTCGTGTTGTTCGCCTATAAGCCGTTCCCAGTTCTCAAGATTGTGGTGGATACTGGAGACTCATTATCTTTTATTGCACGCGGGGCGTTAGGCGGCGTGAGAGCCGGGTGGACGTCCGCACGCGAGGACCAACACGAGCAGGCGATGGTGTCACGCGACATTGGAGAAAGGGACATGCATCCGCACTGCGCAAAAGGACGGGCTCCCTGAAGGGATCCCTACTTGAGTAACAGGAGAATTATGCAGTTTTATTATATGTTTCCAACAAACCCGCCGTGGCTGGCATGGTGATTAGGGGTAATACCCTTCCCACTCAAACCATGACTGACAAATTAAAAGATCGCCCCAAGTTAATGATCGGATTGAATGAAACGGGCACAAAACCACCGGAAGTGGAGGGAGAGGGAAGAGGCCTACGTCCAGGAGTGGATTGAAAGGCCTTCATGATGATTATATGTTTCGTCTTGTGAAGGACAGAGTGGCATACAGTATACTAACGGCCAACCTTCAGTAATGAAGAGGCATGAAGATTATATGGTATGATATAACATAATAATACGTCTACGACTACTAACTACGAGTCCAACGTATCGGAACGAAATGCCATTTACCGGAAAACAAAGTTCCAAAAGAATAACAGAATATTTGGTTTCAAGCTTTTGAAGTTGCTTCCCTCACCTGAAAACGCAGTATTGGTTGACCCTCCACTATGTAGACTTAGATAGTAATCGCAAACGATTTAGATCGCAAGACATTAAGTCAAAATGTTTTCATCAAGTCCAAAACTCAAAATATGTCATAGTGTCGATGCGAACCTTTATATCTGCCACCCTATGGTAAGCGGCTGAGTCGAATACTCCCCCCTCCCTTATTTCTTACCGAGCTTTCGTAAACGTCTTTAAAACATGTGTGGGCCCCGATCAGAGTGGGCCAGGAGAATGCTGATGATGCATAGATGGATTTATTTCAATACATGATATACCTATAAAATTGTCTTATTATTTGTTACTAAAATATATCTCAAATTGAAATATTTTCTTTCAATACAAGAATTATTATCCAAAAATACTTAGTATTTCTTAACCCTGAAACGAAATGTCGGTCGAACAACTCGTTTTATTAACTCGACAATCGATCTTGACATCTTTTCACAAAATTCATGGAATCGCTTTAAATACATTACCAATATAAACTCAGTCAATCGTAAGGTGAGGAAGCCAATCCAAGGAGACAGGTCCGTAGCACGCCATAGTGTATTATATCCAACCGTGACATTTCGTGTCGGAGCTGTCGTGACAAGAGCTCCTGAACAGTCGTCACGAAATGGAATGAACGCTGAACTTAGGCCTTTGTATACGTTCGTGCGGTTACATACAATATTGCATTAAATTATTAGAAGATTTATTAGTGAATGATGTGCTTAAAGGAAATAAAAAAGAGGATCCATTATTAGAATTCGTGTAAATCGTTTTGTATTTGCGACGGATGAGAACTTTAAATATGACGTGATACATAATAATATCATTATCATTATTCTCCTGCATTATCCCAATCTAAATAGGATCAGCGTAACATGTTATACCTAAACATGTTGTTTGATGATTTGGCTAGGTAGTTTAAGACTGACCGTCAGCCTGACGTCAACTTATCTTAGTCGCCTTTTACGACACCTCGGTAAGAAATGGGGGTGTTCTATTCTACTAAGCCAGATACCACACGGCGGTGATACATAATAATATATTCTAAAATTGATTTAATTTAGCCAAATATAACAAAATGACGAACAACGCCCAACGAGTCATGACATGCAAACCAATGGACTGGGCTCATAGTTCGAAGAAACAAAAAACGATAGACGTTGCGGTCTCAATCTGGAGTGATGGTTTTGACCCTTCATTATCAACCGACGACCTCAAAAAGCAGGGAGCCACTGAACCCAGGTGGCACCAGCTGTATTTTGTGGAAATTTTATTTGGAATAACCAGTGTTTTGGACTGTAAAATAGGTACTTAAAATATTAAATGGAATACTTATAGAAGAGATTAGGGTTTCTCATTACAGTTAAAGGTAAAGGTTTTAAATTGTAAAACACATTTCCTCAACAATTCGATGAATTTTAATAGTTTAATTTTTAATTAACTTTATAAGTTTCAAATATAATTATCTCGACAATCCATATAAAGGGCGAAATATTATTTTTTATCATTAAAGATTTAATGATCAAGTATGTACATATAAGCAGTGTATTTGCTGAGGTTGCCAGCAAAGAGATTGATAAGTGTCAAGGCCGCCTTGTATTAAGTTGCTTTCCAATACCAATAATACCTATACTACGTGTGATGTACTTATCTATTTCAGTTAAGTACATCACACGTACAAATACAGAGGTCCAGATTAGGCCAAATACGCAAAACTGTTTGATGCTTTTTGACACTGCTCTCTAAGGGCTAAGTGTTGATCAAATCTACTAAAAAAATAATTTTTTTATGAATCGAAAAAAAATGTTCATAATTTTCAAAACTACTAGTTAACTTACTGCTTGAGATAGATAGAATGTAGAAAGGGTTGATAAAAACCAATCCAATACTGGAAAAAATTTATAAACTAACTTTTTTGTGAAAAGTAATAGATAGGTGAAATTATTATTGATACTACAAATATACATCTTACATATGATAATGACTTGTTATTCTAGCAGCTATTAACATTGTTATAATCTAGCAATAAATTGCTTACTTCGTAGTTTCTAATTCGTTTATTTAAAAGATAATTGGATAAAAGGATAATAAATCATAAACATGTCTTGACATTTGAGGCTCGTGACCCAATACGTGGCCTATGGCTGTTACCATGACATTTCGTGTCTGTATACCGCTGTCTATTCTACAAGTGATGTCGTGATTATATGCAGTAATAAGTTGTTCGTATTCATTTAGGCTACTAGACAAATTTTCTGTTACTCGCACCTTAGCAAGAGTCATTTTCATTGCTGAGTCTAACATGTCTTATGTTTATTTTATTTAAAATAATTAAAGTGAAATCTTAACGCAAATCATGAACTCCTAAATCACTCATAGTGGAAAAGTCATGAATTAGAGGAAATGTTTACGCTATGGTGAAACCTAATCATGACATCTAATTTGACAACAAGCAAGACTGATAAAGGATAAAAAATAAATAGAAAAACAAAAATTTAATAAACTTTTGCAGGAAAATAGCAGGCTATTGGAATACAAAAATATCCAAAATCATCAGAAAAAGTCAGCCATATAAAAATCAAATAGGACACCATATCATAAAAAATAGAAGTCATTGCCAGCTCAATTCTTTAAAATTCAAAGCAATACACAAGATACAAGTGCCTCTCCAATATTTCAATGCCGTTATTTTATTTTAATATTTCTCTGAAGTACTTAAAACATCAGGACGACAAAAGTAATCAAAACTGCTAAATAAATACCAATGGTGAATTGAATGGGACAAGCTTTTGTAAATTTTAAGCGGGTAGCGTAATGTAAGGAGACAAAAAAGGTAAAGAAATAAAGAAGTTAGTTATTTATTTCTAAAAATCCATCTATTATTATGAATTAATTACTCTTAATATAAAAATATTAACATAAGCCATATAGGATTACATTTGAGAGTATGAGTATTTTAGAGTTATGTTTCAGAAAAGCTAAGTATTCGTTGGAAGTCCACGCCATTTAAAGATTTTGTGAATATACATAACAAATGACGCGTCAGAAATATGAATAAAACAGAACATTAATTAATGGTACAGTAGCCACAAACTAGTAAATACTGAGCAAGGTCGTCTGAGTCAGTCCAACTAACCAGCGGATTAATTAACTAAACAGAACATTTGTCATATACATACATAGTACTCAAGAATAACAGAAGTAAAATATTAGCATTTAAGGTCAACTTTTGCTAAGGAAAATGGAAATAGGATATTAAAAAACTGCGGCAATAAAATTTTGGGATCTTTGGAAAGAAGAGGAAACAATTGTTGCAATTAAAGAAACAAATATGTGGGCAATCACTTTTAGAATTATTGTTAAACGCGGTATAGGCAAAGATCACTTACTGATGAGTAAATTTAAAATAAAATCCGCTTCGCAACTGCGAATTCAACGTCGTTATCTAAAACGGATATAGTTCATATTCAATGGATGTTCTTTAAAATAAAGTTTGTTCTCTAAAAATTCGCCTATACAGAGAAGAATAGACTACCCCAATTTGTTACCGAGGTGTCGTAAAAAGCGACTAAGGTTGACCCACCGGCAGGTATCCGGCTGAGTAGAATAGATTACGACTACGGTAAGCTAACTATGTAGCCAAATCATGTAACAAAATGTTTTTAATATGTTTTGCCGATCCCACTTAGTGGGATAGTATAGCGGGATAAGGGCAGGAGGAGGACGATGAATAAAAATTCGCCTATAGTCACTTGGAAGTGGTAATTACATCGATGATCGTGTTATTTGGTTTTCAGGTGGATAATTGGGAAGCAAATCAAGCAAAGATAATAGAGCGCACATTTACAATGAAAACAAAGCAAAACTTTGTAAGCAATACATCCGTTTCAATGATAACAACTGCTAGATATGAAACGTATAATTAGCTCTTTTCTCATTTGCACAATTAACGATCGCTTGCACAAGCCAAGCACGAGCATTAAACCGAGAAAACAAACACAGGCACGTTCTCCGTCAATGTTTACGTGGTGTATCTTGGACCGGGTAGTTACGCACTTTGTTTTGTATTGGCGTTTGTGGCTGAGCATAACATTTCGCCTTTTTAAAAATCAATGTGTCACATGGGACAAAATAGTAGTTATTGTGAATTAACCATAAGAGATAGAGATATGCTATTGCGGACTTCTTTGTAGTATTTATGTAGATCTACAATTCTCTAATACATAACTTCAGCGCATCTCTTCTGGTTTACGAGGCGCACGCGACTAAATCTCCAAGCAGGCGAAATTTTTTACAAGTTTTTTTACAGAAAATTGATGCAAAATGCATTATTAACCTGAACTTTTCGTAAGCATTGCACTACCCTTCAGTAAAAACCGTTCAAAAATCCGTTAAGTAGATTTTGAGAAAATCGATTTCATACAGACAGACAGCTTTCGGGGACTTTGTTTTATAATATGTATAGATATACATAATTGTGAATAAAGATTTCATCTTTTAAATGTTGAAAAAGTAATAAAAATATTATTTTGCTAAAATCTCGCGGATTTACAGTTCGATACATGGGCATTTTCCACCCTTAGGACCGTGATACTTGGTTTTTGCAAAAGACCATCTGACGAGCTTTTTGCAGCCGATTATAATTTTCAAATACTTTTCCATACCAAGAGTGTCTTAATGTTTGTAATATGCAACTGAAATATCACACATAAGTTTCTATAGAAACACCCGCATCCATTGCTGCTTAGTTGTAATCAATAAAAATCACCCGCTTTGTTTATATGTGATAGAGCCATTGTTATCAGTGACGCGGGTGTGTCTATCGCTGTATCTAATTAGGTTCAGAGCCGACCTTGATTCGTTGAATTTAAAACATTTGCCATACACGTGTAACATTATCGTTTGAAAGTTATGTACAGGATATATTCGTTTTATACTATAGACTATATTTCAAATGGCCTTATTTTTTATATTATTTATTGGGTTTACCAAAATATTTATCATTAATATCATTCAAAAATATAATTCGTTTCTAATATTACAGTAAATCTAAAAATAAAGCGTATTAAAAGTACAAAAACCACGTCTGAATGTATTGTTGTAGCAGTGCATTTATATACTTACATAAAGGTCCTATTATAGTCAAAATATCTTAGGGGGATATTCAAAATTCAAATTCAAAATATTCCATATTCAATATACTTGTAAACAAGTGCTTCTGAATCGTTTGGAAAACTGCTTCTACCGAGAAGAGCCAGCAAGAAACTAGGCGGTTGCTGTTATCAAAATAATTCTAATAACTAAGGTTTCATATGTTTACGTCATACGCGTTTCGTCCCTGTCCGTTTGTATTTCTCTTTTATTTGTATTAATTGACATGTAATTTAACTTGTATGTGTGTTCTATTTGATTTTTAAGTTTTTTCTTTCCTGTAAAGGTTTATTTTATTTATGTTGTTGTTTTGTTTCTCTTATAATTATGTATAGTTTAACTGTTTGTCTTCTTAATAAAATAAATAAATAAACTAGTTATACTTACTTATCACTATCTTGTACAGGGCCGAGGGGTAGCTATATCCACGCATTCTTATCATCTATGTAATACTCGAGAGTATAGTAGGCTTTCTGTATCAGCTTCCCTTTCAACAGTTCTTCTAAACTGATGTAACACTAAAGCTAACATTGATTGCAGATACATTACATATACGAAACGCCTCCCGAATGACTATATGCACATTAGGTAAAAAAGAATGCATTCAGTTTCAACTTAATAATCTTTTTTCATCCTCATCCTCCTGCCCTTATCCCACTCTAAGTGGGGTCGGCACAACATGTTACAAACATGTTGTCATATGATTTGGCTACGTATTTTACGACCGGCCGCCTGCCTGACGTCAACATACCTTAGTCGCCTTTTACGACACCTCGGTAAGAAATGAGGGTGGTCTATTCTACTCAGCCGGATACCACACGGTGGGTCGACTTACCTTAGTCGCCTTTTACGACACCTCGGTAAGAGATGAGGGTGGTCTATTCTACTCAGCCGGATACCACACGGTGGGTCAACTTACCTTAGTCGCCTTTTACGACACCTCGGTAAGAGATGAGGGTGGTCTATTCTACTCAGCCGGATACCACACGGTGGGTCGACTTACCTTAGTCGCCTTTTACGACACCTCGGTAAGAAATGAGGGTGGTACTATTCTATTCAGCCGGATACCACACGGCGTCCTATATGCACATAAGGTAAAAAAGAATGCATTCAGTTTCAACTTAGTAATCTTTATAAGATAATAATGAGCAACTAAATAACAGGATTTTAAATACCAGAAAATAACAATCATCGTAGCTGTAAAGCTATAACTATAACGTATGGAAAACAAACGAAATACTTCCTATAAAACATGATGTTTATAATCCTTCATAAAATATATTTTCTTTTCGGTTTTGATCATTATTGTGCTGAACTCTGAGCCAATCTTCATTCAAATACATTCAATTTGTCCGCAGCCACCGTAACATCTCTGTCGGCTAATGGTGAGATCTTAACGGCGATATGTGCACTATATACAAGATCGTATATAACTCGTCGGTCCGTTACGTACGATGTAGAATCCGGCATTTTCGATAATTTGTATCACTTCGGCGCCCACGCGTGGCCGACTGCCAGCTGCTAACAAATGGTTGGAGCCCCATTCAACTTCTCACTTTATCAACTTGGGTGCCCTTGCTCGGTATTTTTTTTTAAGATAGAAAAAAATGAAATTAAAAAATATACAAAGAAAGAAAGGGCCGGTGACATGTGGCAACGGTCGTACTATAAAAGTTACAATGCCCGGTATTTTAACTTTTATAGTCTGCCCGTTGCCCATTGAGCTATCACAAATTTACAAATGACCGCAAATTTTAGCTTCTGTTTCTATTTCTATTTTTCTTGCAGTTTTTTTAGTACCCGAAAACATGGACAAAACGATTTTTTTTATTGAAACATATTTAGATCAAATTTTCGCCCCCGAAACTCTCCTCACACTAAGATAAAATCATAAAAATCATTGGAGCCGTCTCAGAAATTCAGAAAGAATACAACATTAACTCATTGAAATATTAAAGATCATAAATACATAAGTGTGACTGTGGAATACACCTTAATATAAACGTTAGGATAATTCTCATTTCATAACAGTTAAACATATTATGATGGACTGCGAGCTGGTGTCTGACGTCACAGTGGACTTGGCGAAGTGATCTCTGAATAACGCACGTCGATATGAAAAATGTTCTACCCTGAACCATGATTAAAGTATGAACTACTAAATATCCTAAAAGATGCCCTCTTTACTTTTAGAGAACTGTAGATTTATTACAATTTTATGATGTAATTAATGCCTATTCCGTTCATAATCTTCCTCTTGCCTCTATCCAACTCTAAATAGGGTCGGCACAGCATGTTATAAACTGCGGGGTGGCCAATCCAGTTGTCCCTCTGATTAGAGGGCAATCAGGATAGGCCGAGGACCATCGGGCGTTCCAAATGGGGTATATCGGACACCTGGGTTACAGGTTCCTGAGGTGGTTGGTGCATCTGGTGCTCCCAATGCATCGGTTAGCGGAGGGTGACTTCTCTTTTGAGAGGTCCCTACCCGGGAGAGGTGTCTCTGGGACCGGAGCAACTGTTGGCGGGGATGACAGCAATGTATACTAAGATACCCTATCCTTTATCCTTGTCATCAACAGCGTGGTGGAGCACAAAGGTCGTTTTAGTCGGTGCGAGTCAGATATATCCGCTGCCAGTCCCCGTCGGGTGGCGGGGCCCATAAGAAGTTTGTTCATGTTGTCACATGATTTGGCTGCGTATTTTACGACCGGGAACGCCTATGGCCTTATTAAACAGTTATAAAAAATAACACGTTGGTGCATAAAGTGTATATATACATAAAGTGCAGGGTTCACCTACCCTGCCTTAGACCGACTGTGTACAAAAAGTTTATTATACGGTCAATCCAGCATTCGTTCGGAAGTTTACTAGCTCATAAATTATACATTGAGGAAACGCAGATCGGGAGCGATGTTTGTTACATAACTGTAATAGCGGTCCGTGACGTCGGCGCATCTCATCTCATCTCGTGAGCGCTGCAGACGTTTTGCATAAAACATTCAAATTTGGATTTATCCATGTAAGCTTTAGAAGGTTATCTGAACAGCTTAACAACTAAACTACTGACTGGTTCTGTTTACAAAAGTAATAATAATATCATTTGACTTCAATCCGCGATAAAGCAAATCTATACTAATATATAAAGCTTGTTTGATTTGAAAATGTTTGTTTGATTGTTTGAACGCGCTAATCTTAGGAACTACTGGACCGATTTGAAAAATTCTTTCAGTGCAAGATAGTCCATTTATCCATTTATTTATATAACATCAGGCTAAGATGAATAGGAGAGGAGCAGAAAAAAAAAAGAGTACGAAAACGGAAAAGTTATAGCTTTCCTTGCGTGCGCTGCATACATGGTAATAGTTATTCAAAAATCATGTTTTACAACATTTTTCCCCTATAAAAGTTCTAAATAAAAGTCCGCGACAGCATATGTATAGATTTTAAGTTTAACCCACTTTAACCATTTTTATGGTTATCAAAAGACTATATTACGGTTTTAATCTTTCCACGCGGGCGGAGCCGCAGGTGATTGCTAGTAGAAAATATATGTAATGCTAAATATAGAGTTGTACTATCCGTTTTAATGCCAGACACATTAAGGATTTGTTACATAAGTACTGCACACATTCACTAGCACAAACTCAACTATCCTTAACGCCCCGTAACCGTTATTATTACTTTTGTATTTTGTATTATCAAAAGTACGTCTATGGATATTTATAGATAAGAAAAATAAGTCTATTGGTTTATCGAAAGCTGAACATAAAAAAACATTAAAAACAAGCTTAACGGAATCACGTACCAACAAAGAAAACGATTGAATAGAAAAAGATAAAGAAATACGTTTCGAAAAGGTAACTGTGTCGTGGTTTTCTTTTTCGTCCAGTACAAGATTATAAAAGGTTACGCTCGTGGTTTAAAAGTAAAAAAAAGTAATCGGAAGGTCCGCAAGCGGTTGGCTGTATGCACAGACAAAAACATTTATTTTTTGTCTGTATTCCGAAGTTGACATTGAACTGACTTGTGGTCAGAGTTATTATACGAGAGTGGGGAGGCTAGTCTAGAATGTGATATATATAAATCTATATATTTCGCTCTATCCGAAGAATAAAGTCACATTTCCTATGCTTATACATAGAAGATGTGACTTTATTCTTGGGATAGGGCGATATTATAAAACAATATCTCCAAAAGCTGTTTGTCTGTACTGTATGCGATCGATTTTCTCAAAATCTGCTGAACGGTTTTGTACGATTTTTAATAAAAGATAGATCAATTCTTAAGGAAGGTTTAAGTTAATAAATACTACGTTCCAGATTTACGTAAATTGAAATAGAGAAATTTTGTGACACACTGATTTCCGTCAAACTAATGAACGAAGTAATCATAATTCGAAGAACTAAAGGGAAACTCTGTGCTGTTTGTTTGTAACGCTTTAACGGCTAACCCTTTGGAACAATATTGAAGAAATTAATGTAATCTTTCATCCCAGACTGAAAAAAAAATTTACATAATTGATGAAATATAGTAAAAAAATTTAAACGAAATTGTATATACAGCTTCTTTTATATAACCAAATAATTAAATAGATATTATTTTTTATTTGATATTACAAAAAAATGTATTGAATAATACCTGATCTGTTAATTAGATGCATTTTGTCGTTTTTCATTAACTCATTACCAAACAGGTTATAAAATAACCGTTTTAATATCATCATTAAGTTCATAAAGTATTATAACACAATTTAAAAAAAAAAAAAAATTAAACCGTGGATGTACTTTGTATGTATACAAAACTTTCCACGAATTTTTTCAATAACATGAAAACGCAAACAGTATCTTAAAATAATCTAGCAAAGCATTGGTATTTACATGTAATCTCTTCGTTTAACATTACGTCTGTATTACAGGTAATTTACTCTCCTAGAAATAACGATTATTGCCTTAATGGTATTTAATGGTAAAATATCTATCATTCTCTTGCCCTTATCCCAGTCTAAGTGGGAGTAATGTTTTAAACATATTGTTAGTTGATTTGGTTAATTATTATACGACCTGACTGCTTGACGTTAACTTACCTTAATTGCCTCTTACGACACCTTGTTAAGAAATGGGGTGGTCTATTCTACTCAGCCGGATACCACACGGCGGGACAGCTTACCTTAGTCGCCTTTTACGGCATCTTGGTAAAAAATGGTGGTGATTTATTCTACTCAGTCGGATACCACACAGCGGGACAACTTACCTTAGTCGCCTTTTACGACACCTCGGTAACAAATGAGGTGTATTGTACTTGGCCGAATACCACACAGCGAGTACAAATAAAACGAAAATAAAGAGATGCGTGACATTAAATTGAATTGAACGCTGATCAAATTAAACAATACTACACGTGCTTCACCAAATCATCCAATTAAAAGATTGGTATAATGTAATAGTTTTCATTCAAATACAGTATTTGTTTTTAACAGATTTATAACCGAACACATGTTCCAACCGACGCGAGTCGGATTGATCGCATTTAGGTACATACGTGCAGGGCCTTGGCAATGAACAAGCTTCTGACGTCAGCGGCAATTGCTGATTGCGTTATGGTGTCTACTCTATAGCGATCACTCGGATCGTATAAACACTGACTTCAATCGGCGATTACATTTTTAATGTTGTTTCAAATTGTTGGTTGGGTTCTATTTATATCAGTTTTTATTGTTAAATCGTTTGCCTCAATGGTGATTAGTCGATTGTCGGCGTTGCAAAACAATTTAACTACTCGCTTCTATCGTTTTATATCGATTAAAATTGGATAATTGTCTAAATTCCGCTTCTAAACCATCCAGTAAAAGTCTTCAGTCTTCAGAGGTTCGGCAGCTTCGGTAAACGCCTTATGAGGTGGACTGACTGACTAAAAAAGGCAGCGAGAAGCCGCTGGATTGAAGTGGAACAAGATCGTATGGTGTCAAGTTCTCGTGACGAGGTCTATGTCCAGCAGTAGTCATCTATCCGTTAATGATGAACAAGAAAAGATTTATTAAAAGCTTTTATTTATGTGAAGGTGGAATCTTGCAATTTAAATTAAACCCACCTGGTGTCCGATTGAGGTGAAATTTTATAGACTGGACTAGTCACGATGACAATGCGTGATTTTGATAATCATGACTTAATGCTGCTGCCAGGATTGGCTCCAGACGAGGGTACTCTTCAACAGTTAATACTAGGGAAATTAAATTTACTTAAAAGCTTATTTCAAAGCATTTTTAACTTGACTTGTTTTAAATGTATTTTGTTTACCGTACTAGGCAATGCGTAGCTATCTTAGACTATAATTTTTTATTAACATTTTATTTTGATGATTGCAGTTAGATGCATCATTTGAAAAAGTTTATTATTCGAGGTTCACTATACCAAACAAAAGAACAAATGTTTTATTATCGTACTCCACTAATACCGACACAAAAAATATTTTCTAAGAAGTCCAACAAAAACCGTCCCGATACCGGAGGTGTAAAACAGATATCTATGAACCGTTGCAACACAGCTCTTCACGCCCTTAATAACAATACCTTTAACTTTCTCCAATAACAAAAGGAACAACCCAAACAGAGAAAAAACCTTTTAGGACTGTATACAGCGAAAGTTGGTAATTGTAAAGATATTGAAGAAGGTTTGGTTATTGTGTAAGATTTGTCCATCCTGACTCTAATTTATAACTGAAATATAAACTTCTTATAGTAAAAATAAAAGTAAATACCGTACAAAATTAAATAAATATATTTTTAAAGTATGCTTTGCCATTTTGTTGTAGAGTCAATGTACTGATGATGTTACGGTAACGGGGCGAAATGTTTATTGAGATTATGACAATGAATGTGTGCAATGCTAATGTAGTATGGCTATGGCTTATAGTACATGCATGTAAGAACGCGATGGCTACTCTTCATAATCCGCGATTAAAAGCTATTAAGCGCGAACAGGGTTATGTAAAGGGCGTGCTCCGCTGTACTCGCTATTCGCCTACAACTAGAATTTTCGGATCCACTCTAAGTGGGGTCTCTAAGTTGGCTAGATATTTTACGACCGGCCGCCTGCCTGACGTCAAATTACCTTAGTCGCCTTTAACGATAAGTCGGTGAGAAATGAGAGTGGTCTATTCTATCTAACGCGCCGAATACCACACGGCGGGCCAACTTACCTTAGTCGCCTTTTACAATACCTCTGTAAGAAATGAGAGTGGTTTATTTTGCTCAGCCGGGTACCACACGGCGGGCCGACTTACCTTCGTCGCCTTTTACGACACCTCGATAGGAAATGAGAGTGGTGTACTATACGTAGCCGGATACCACATGGCGGGTATCTCCCGCCAGCAGCAATTCTATAAATCACAGTAGTCATCGCTCGACTAAACTCTGCTAAGGAAAGGCAATAAACGGAACGGTCAGTCGATTGAGGAAACTTTCTCGTTACGCACAAAGGAATCCTTATCTTGTTTTTTGCGACCGCTCTGCTAAGGATAACGGTACCCGCGGGCGCTGCTCACATCAAATGTTTACGATATACTTTTACTTTCCTTGTTTCCGTTTCTTCTCACTTTGTGTTCGCTCTTACCCCAAGTTTTTCTATTTTATGATGTTTTTGTTTTTACAATGGGTTTTGTTCATACATTGCCCCAGTTGTTACAGAACAGTTACGTCATAAAAGTTTTGTTGTTTGTTATTTTCTAGTTGTATAACTATATCTTATATCTTATAAGCTGTGTGGTATCCGGCTGCGTAGAATTGACCATCCTTATTTCTTACCGAGGTTTCGAAAAAGGCGACTAAGGTAAGTTGACGCAAGGCAGGCGGCCGATTGTAAAATACGTAGCCAAATCATGTGACAACATGTTTATAACATGTTGCGCCGACCCAACATAGAGTAGGATAACGGCAGTAGAATGATATATATATATATATATATATATATATATATATATATATATATATATATATATATATATATATATATATATATATATAATATATAATGATATACATCTTACAAGATATATCATTTAATGTATGTATAAAATTAAACATTGTAATTTAATTCAAAAGTCTTGAGTAAAGTATAACTTGGACGGTCCCAAGTGAACACGAACCAGTTGAATAAATTCAGTGCCGATTTGGTTAGTAGAAAAACTAGTTACTGATGGTGAAATAGCGTTAATCCATACCAATATAATAAATATATAATAAAATTGTCTGTCTTGCGACTAATATTTAATACCATTAAAGCCTATAAACCAGGCTAAAAACTGGACAACGAAAGTTCCTGTTTTTCTTTAAAATTTCTAAAATAATAAAGTAATTAAGGTTAATTTAACAATAAAGTCAATGGTACTAAATTTGCGGATATCAGTTTTTTTAAATAACGGTACGGTGAGGTTTATTGAAGAGTTATTATACTAGAGTAGTATACTAAAATGAGCCATATCACACACCCATATAACATAGAGACATAAAAAGAAAGCAAATGAGGGTGATATATCTGTCTCTCTTTTTATGTGTGATTAGATGAAGATGAAGTATACGAGTTTCATCTTCCCTTTTACTTTTTACTGTATCACTCTCAATTACAGGCCTGCCTATAGCTACCCTGCTATTATATTAATTACTCTATGGGTTTCTATCACCGCACCGCTAGGCACCAAGAGAAGTTTCAACTTTACGTCATTGACATCCCACGAAGTCGCACAAAACGCATCGCGTCGTCTTCCTTTATGTTGCACATGGCAAGGGAATGGAATTCTCTCATGGCATCTATTTTTCCCAGTTCATACAATATGGGTGTCTTTAAAAAAGAGTGAATAGGCATCTCCAAGGCAAGCGCGCCATTTTATACTATACCATCTCTTAACATCAGGCATAATTACAGACAAGCGCTCGCCTAGTAGACAATAAAATGAAAATACGTCGGTTCACAGATTAGCACGATGTGGGACATTCAAATAATGTTATTAAAGGCTTACCACTAGTCCTATACTAGTCCAATATCTGGTCTAACTAAACACGTGCAACGCTGCTTTACGAATCCAATATACTTAACGGATTAAGGTTTATGTTAGGGGCTACCGTGTTGCTGCAATGCATCAAGTGTGTTTGCAATAACACAGACGAATGACGATTGCATTATCTTGAGCAAAAATACGGTGGCGGTCTACTTCTAAAAGTGATTTCGGACAAAATGATTTGATGGCATTTTTTTTACATTTACCTGAACTATTATTGCATCAATCAGTTTGTATTGTTGTTCAAGTAAACCCAACTTGATCGCTGTTACTTAAAAATAGATTACTATTATTGTTGAATTTGAGTAATGCTCGCGGCCCATTAATAATAGAGACCTCTCTAGGCAGACAGGCGATCGGGTTGTCCATGGTTATTGATAGA
This sequence comes from Morpho achilles, assembly GCA_947086495.1. Taxonomy (NCBI): domain Eukaryota; kingdom Metazoa; phylum Arthropoda; class Insecta; order Lepidoptera; family Nymphalidae; genus Morpho; species Morpho achilles. Next base: position 16,385,889 of record CAMTZB010000025.1, on the reverse strand, counting down.
TATAGGTGTATACCATGCAGCTTAGCAGGTTAAACAAATAACTTTTCCTCATGAGGTTATCTTTCAGAATATAATATAAAAAAGAAGAATATGCCGTATTTAACTATTGCAAAGCTGCTCATAGGCCTGGAAGATAAGGTTTTGGACCCATCGCATTGCTCCAATGCCAATTCTTCAGTGATATACAGGTTTCTCGATGATGTTTTCCTTCACCGAAAAGAACTTGATAAATTATAATATCAATTAGAAATATTTATATTATGCATCAAGTTATTATGGGGAACTCATTAGTACCCACCTGGAATGTAAAACATTGGTGACTTGGTAAGGGTCATACAGAGGAAACTCATCAGTACCCAACTGGAGTGTAAAACATTGTTGACATGGTAAGGGTCATACGGAGTCATTGTTCGGTTATCACAGCCAACAGAAGGAGCATGATGAATTTTAAACAATGAAACTGGCGATATTTAGAAATCCCATAAACTCATCGTGAACAACATGCCAGCTAGCTGTGTCCATGTAAATAATTAACATATTCATTTTTAGCCTAACACATTCCGCCGTCGATTACATCATCAGATAAGATTGAATCAGCCGCAAGTTTGACACAAAACAAACTAGTAACTAAGGCGACACCACAAAGAGCCGCATCCAACTTACTCACTGTTAAAGTAAAAACAAGCAACAAAAAGACAATGGCGGCGGTGAGTCAGCCGTGCAAACTGCAAACACCAGCTGTTGCGTAAAACGCACCTGACACAACACGCTTGCGTAACTCGCTATGAGTACGACTAGCTCATTCCGAACTGCTGTTGGAACCATCGAGTGGCATTACAGAACGGTCATTATAGTTGGCGAGTCATAATAATAATAAAAAAAAAGTTTATTTCGCACCACAAACCATACAATAAATAAACTTAAGCAATTTCATTAATTTTACAAGAAATTATTGTTGTGGATTGCTGGTGCCTATGGTAGGTAAAAAACCTGTATTACAGGTCACCAGGTCTCCACCCCTTGAAATGTGCTACAATTAACTTAAACTAAAATAAACAGAGCGAATTAACAGCTTATGCTGCGTGTTGTGTGATACGTGGAATAAGACTAATACATGCATGTGGTAAAAATTTGCGTGTAAGAGTGTGAGAGAGAATGTGTGTATGTGTGTGTGTGTATAAAAAAGTAGAGTGTACTATTCAGTTTTAGGGCCTGTTTCACAAGTTACTGATACAAGTGTCGGATAGTTAAATAAATAAACTAAGTAGCAGTTAAATGTATCTAAAAGAGACTCTAAAGAGTGAAAATTAAAAAAAAAAAACAAATCGCGGCCATTTTGAAATAGGTATTTGCTATCCAGCAAATAAATAAAATAACAGCAACATGATCTACCTGTTAAGTTATTGGGGACTTTAAGTGAATAAGCCTATCAGAAACCGTCATAAACTTATGGTCCAAATAAGATAACTGACAGTTTATTGGTAACTTGTGAAACAGATCTTACAGTGTCTAGTAAGTTATACTAGATGCGACCCGAAGTAGTGCCTGCGGCGATTCTTTAATCTTTAAACGTCTGTCTGTCTCTCTAGTCTGTCCTCATTTCTGAGGATCGTGATCACCTTCATATTTTCAGTCACTCGGTAATTATATAACTAAGGTAAGTGCACTAGTAACTGACTATGTACTAGTAGTTGACCGTTTTATATGAAATATAAGCGTTTTGTTTGTTGAAGCCAATTTAAAAAAAAATAATAATATTAAATTTAAAATATTAAACAATGAGCTACAGTTCAATTTTTTAAACAATTTAAATTATTTAACCATAGTCTTGTTTGAAGCTGACAGGATTTTCAAATTAAAGCATTTTTAACATTCAAATAATCTTTTCTTGTGTTATATATATATGCTTTACTTATAAGCATAGTTCGTACACTTAATTTCATATTTTCGTATCACCAGTGTGATTCATTTAATGAAAATGAACTGAAGTAACAAATTTGACCTGCTATCTTAATTTGTCCGCAATCAATCGCTTTAGACATCACTTCCACTCCGTGTGATGCTCGCGAAATTAATTTTGTCACGTGACATTTCTGAATGAGAAAATTTTAAGTAAATAATTAGTCTCGTCTGCAATTTCAATTCATTATAGTGCTATGAATTCATGATCATTCCATGAAAAGGTTAACTATATTTGGTTAGAGTATAAGGGATTGAATAACGGGCTACTAAAAAACTAACATTTTTAAATTTCTTTGTTTTAGAGATAATAAAAAATATTAACACTATTAATTGAACTGATTATATACTGTTAGCCCTAGCGTGTTTTACGGCGTCACCGGGCTGGACGGGCGAGCACAGAAGCGTCGTCGAGGTTGCGAAACGCGGTGAATAGAGCGCAGAAGCTCTACTAGCGTTGGGGAACGTCACCCTAAGGGTGCCTCCTGTGAGGCCGGACCACGGCTTGAGGGATCTTCTGGCGGAGGACTAAAAGTATGAGTCATCTTGGCGTCGGGAGTATGGCAAAAAGGGATCGTAGACAACTGCGCCTCTAAATCGCTAAAGGGATTTTTTTTTTAAATTGCGTTGCGTACGTTAATGTGTTAATTACGGTACTTTAGTCTTTTGTCAAAAATAAGAACAATCCTGATATACCATTACCAGACAACCCTAGCCAAATCATGTATTATCTTGAAATAGTTCTACACTGATTGAGTTGAAATATATTTTCTCTTACCACTATTTTTTGTTTAAAAAGTCACTAAGTTGTAACTCTGTTTTTCTGTATTTTAAACACGGCGCGCAATGTCATGTATACTTGCTAGTAAAAATAAATAAAGCAGTCATTACACGTAAACACGTTTTTTACTGTAACCTTAATTACTATACGTCAGGCGTCATTAGCTATAAATCATGTATGACATTGGCATAGGTTGTTTTCTGCGTCCGGCTATAAACGCGATCGTGCGGCCAATGTAAACGTCGAACCGTTTTTGTGGCGGATAGTTCTAACAGATAGAACTTAAATATAGCGTTATGTAAATAGACGATCCATTTCAAAAGAAAATTAAACATGTATACAAACTAACGAGATAATTTTTGTGCTAAAAATCTGCTTTTTATATAGAAGTAGCGGCCCTGCTTCGCTGATGGGCTATATAAAATATATAGCCCATGTCATATATAGCCCATTTATGACATCACATTAGAAACCTCAAAAATTATAGTATTTCTCTACTCTGTACTGAATGTTATTATACATATAAACCTTCCTCTTGAATCACTCTATTTATTAAAAAAAACCGCAACAAAATCTGTTGCGAAGTTTTAAACATTTAAGCATACATAGGGACAAACAAAGAATGCGACTTATTTTTATACTATGTAGTGAAGAAAGATAATAATATCCTACAAATCCTATACAACTAATATTATTAATGCGAAAGTTTGTGAGTATGGATGTATGTTTGATACTCTATCATGGCCAATCCGCTGAAGCAATATCGATGAAATTTGGCACACAAACTTATATATATCTGAGTAAATTATAAGCTATAGAAATCCTGTTAGTTCTACAGAAATAGGATGACATTGAAAAACCTCATGTATAATCAAGCCATTCACGCGAACGAAGTTGCTGTTAAAAGCTAGTAAGATAATATAATTAATGTATCACTGCAAATTAATCTATTACATCATCATCTTCCTGCCCTTATCCCACTCTAAGTGGTGTCGGCACAACATGTTATAAACACGCTGTCACATGATTTGGCTGCGTTTTTACGACCGGCCGCCTGCCTGACGTCAACTTACCTCAGTCGTATTTTACGACACCTCGGTAAGAAAGAGGGTGGTCTATTCTACTGAACCAGATACCACACGGTGGGTCAATTTACCTTAGTCGCCTTTTACGACACCTCGGTAAGAAATGAGGTTGGTCTATTCTACTCAGCCGGATACCACACGGCGGGTCGACTTACCTTAGTCGCCTTTTACGACACCTCGGTAAGAAATGAGGGTGGTACTATTCTATTTAGCCGGATACCACACAATTAATCTATTACATTACATTTATACTATGGCATTTCGCAAAATAACACCTTATATAAATTTGAGTAGAATAGACGACCCTCATTTCTTACCGAGGTGTTGTAAAAAGCGACTAAGGTAAGTCGACCCGCCGTGTAATTCATAGATCAATGCCTTGGCTTTGAGAGTGCCATTGGCTTTATCTAGGCAGCTAGGAACTAAAACGAACACAGACAAAGTCGCAAGGAAAAGCTGGTTAAAGTAAATTACGAACTACAAAAAAGATGCTATTAACTTAATAGGAAAAACTAATAAGATGGTAGATAAGAAAATCTGTCATGGCGATAGATCGTGTCAAACAAAGATTACTTGACGTCTCATCCCATCACCAAGTACATGTTTATGGGATGATTAATGAAGTGAGATCAGAAACGAATTAAGTACCGGACAAGTTATATCGTGTAATTATGTCAAGTGTTATTATAGTTATGAGTTTAATTGATAGAAATTTTTTAAACATTGTGCTGTAGTCGATTTTCCATGAATTTCTTCTAATTTGATGCGATGTTTTCCTTTCAAATAACAACCACATATTTCTTCCTTATATAGAATGAAGATTACATAAGTACCTACGACTGCGTTAAATCCAACTAAAGAGTTAAATATCTCTTAGTAATGCAAAATATTTTTCCTTTGCCTATGGAAAATAGAGATATTTTCTGTTTTCTGCCCCTGCTTTAGATTTGTGTTAAATTTCATCATATTGGTCTAGAGCACTGGCTTCCAACGTGGGACCCACACCCCACAGGGGGGAGGGACAATCAAACGGGGGCGGAGCGTGATTTCGAAAATAAACTCTACATGAGTTTAACTCTTTCGCTATGGGCCATTTAAAAGCAATGCTAGATTTCGGTGCCACATTTAACAAAAAAAGCAAATCCTTCTTCCGAAAACCTATCATTTAAATTTCTAAAGAAAAAGTAAAAAAAAATACTAGTATGCATGAAAAATAATTAAGCCTGTCGTAACAATTACTTATTCTACATAAAATAAGACAAAACGTCGCATTAACGTCCGTTATTTAATGTGCTATAATTGTTTATAGAGAGCTCCGTTTCATATCTCACTCGGCAGTATCAAATAATTGCACACGGTAATCATCTCGGAATAAATCTGCCAACGAACGATCACAAACAAGAGTGACGCGGGCGCGGCGTCACCGCTATCACGGGCCGCGCGCGTGGAACCCCGCTGTCTGATCGCTGGCGTCTCGTGGGATGCAAGTGGGCCGAGAGACGGTGTCACTAACTTGCAATAACAGACTAACTTGAGAATTATGTGTTTATCTGTATGTGTGTGTATTTTGGGGGAGAAAATTCGATCTACCTAGGTTTCATTTAAAAGAAATGTAGTTTTTTCCCTGTGTTCGGGAACTAAATGTCGATGTCTTCCACAAAAATATCCTTAGTGATATGATATTGCTAGCTAATATGTATTTTATAAGTTAAAAGTTTTATATGAATCTTACAAAGGGTTTTTCTAGTAGCGGGGCCAAAGCACACCACTTAAACAACCATCATATATGGAGCACCATGGACATTGTAGATGAAACTACTCGTACAGTTACTCGTACGGGAAACGAACTATAAAAAAAGAAGCTGTACTTATTTCTTCTTCTTCTTCCTGATCTTATCCCACTCTAAGTGGGGTCAGCACAACATGTTACAAACATGTTGTCACAAGATTTGGCTACGTATTTTACGACCGGCCGCCTGCCTGACGTCAACTTACCTTAGTCGTATTTTATAATACCTCGGTAAGAAAGAGGGTGGTCTATTTTACTCAACCAGATACCACACGGTGGATCAACTTACCTTAGTTGCCTTTTACGACACCTTGGTGAGAAATGAGGCTGGTCTATTCTACTCTGCCAGATACCACACTGCGGGTCGACTTACCTTAGTCGCCTTTTACGACACCTCGGTAAGAAATGATAGGTGGTACTATTCTATTTCGCCGGTTACTTATTCCTGTAAGATGTGAATTCAAGCACAAAAAATTACACCAAAGAAGACACTATTCTATAATTTGTTTACACACTTTAAATTAAAGGTGTGATAGCCCAGCGGTGAGATCGTGTAAATCTTTCAAGAGTGACATGGTTTGTACCCCGGGCAACCAACAACAACAAAAACCCAGTGGTGAGTTTTTTTTTGTAAGAAATTAATTGATTGCAATTTATCATTTTTTCGGTGAGGAAAAATGCCTTTGCCAAGCAGTAAGATAGTAACAGGCAGTTACTTTACTTTTTTACTTTATGTAATACGTGAATATAATTTATGTGTCAATCTCTTAATCTATATCTTCATTATCTGTCATATTTGTAGCTATACGTCCCTATGGCCACGCACGACACGACTCTCGACAATCAAACGGCAATTTGTGCAATTGGAGAGTTACTGGTTAGCCTTGGTCGGATAACGATACATTTATATAATAGTGGCTACATGTGTATCCAATGTATTAATGCCTATCTTTAAAATGGACATTAATTAAATTATTACGAATATACATCTGTATATTTTTTTACTAGCAATCGACAGCGGCTTCGCCCGCGAGGAAAGATTTAAACCGTAATATAGTATTTTGATAGACATAAAAATGATTGAAATGGGTTAACCTTAAAAGCTAGACATATGCTTGCTGTCTTTTATGCGAACTTTTATTTAGAACTTTGAGAGGATGATGATTTTTGAATAACTATTTACTCAGTGCACGCAAGATAAGCTTTAAATTTTCCTGTTTTCGTAATTTTTTTTATTGCTGCTCCTCTTCTATTCATCTAAGGGTGATTTTATGTATTTTTAGTTTAGCCTATATAGCCTAAATAGCCCGATGTTGTGTCGATGTTGTGTTCCTCGATAAATGAACTATTTTACACTGAAAGAATTTTTAAATCGGTCCAGTAGTTCCTTACATTATCGCGATTAAACAATCAAACAAACAAACTCTTCATCTTTATATTATACTAGTGACCCGCTCCGGCTTCGCATGGGTATAAAATACTATGTCTATGTCACTCAGTAAAAAAATGAATAAAACCTATCCAGTAGTTTTGTTTTATTCATTACTGCCCGTGGCCCGCACGCGTTAAACTTGGAGTAGGTAAAATAATTCCCCTTACCCTATACCATGAAGACTGCTATCTTTGGAATAACTAAATTCAAAATAAACCTAACCAAAGACAAAATTACGTTTATATTTTGTTTTCCCACGGTCATTTATGTTTTTTTATTCCATGTCATAGTCATTTTCCTTATACCACGTTTTATAGTGACTTGACGGGATAAAATAAATGCGGTCGAACGGGATAAAAAGTATCCTATGTCCGTCTCCTGGTTCTAAGCAACCTCTCCACCAATTTTCAGCCGAATTGGTTCATCCGTTCTTGAGTTATAAATAGTGTAACTAAGACCAACTTTCTTTTATATATATAGATATAGATTAGTATAGATTTTGTTTGTATTGTACAAAAAAATTACATTTTTATTTAATAAAATATTTATAAATTTATAAATAGACATACGAATGTGATATCCGGCTGAGTAGAAAAGACCTCCCTCATTCCTAACCGAGGTGTCGTAAAAGGCGACTAAGGTAAGTTGACGTCAGGCAGGCGGCCTCGTAAAAACGTAGCTACATCATGCGACAGCAGCAACAAGGCAGGACGATGAAATAGACACGAACATTTATAGTCTATGTATGTTCAGCTTACACGTCTAACCAACTGTACCAATACAAATAAGATTTGATATAAATTATATTCATGTATCGGACTAATCCCGTTTTCCTAACAAGAACGAAAAAAAATATATAGTCCATAGTTAACGGAATTTCAACTCTTAAATTGACGCTATAGTAGTCCCGTCATCATCCTCCTGCCCTTATCCCACTCTAAGTGGGGTCGGCACAACATGTTATAAACACGCTGTTACATGATTTGGCTGCGTTTTTACGACCGGCCGCCTGCCTGACGTCAACTTACCTCTGTCGTATATTACGACACCTCGGTAAGAATGAGGGTGGTCTATTCTACTAAACCGGATACCACACGGTGGGTCAACTTACCTTTGTCGCCTTTTACGACACCTCGGTAAGAAATGAGGTTGGTCTATTCTACTCAGCCGGATACCAAACGGCGGGTCGACTTACCTTAGTCGCCTTTTACGACACCTCGGTAAGAAAAGAGGGTGGTACTATTCTATTCAGTCGGATACCACACGGCGTGCTATAGTAGTCCCGTATATAATTTAATTAACTTGTAATAGAATTTAGTATACGACCGCAACAAATTGTATTAACGAAGTTTTTTACCCCTTTATTTTTTTTTTTAATAAAAATACAAATATTATGGGGGCATAATAGTATCATTTATGTATGATGGAAATAAATAAATTACGGCAGTCACTCGCAGACCACTGAGAGCATCGGACGCGCCCAAGACAAGACGACTGTTGTCACGGCTCAACTAATCTTATTATTCACAACAATATACACGGCCTTACACCTCATAGTTTAAGATATTGTCTTTACTTTTGCACTATGTCCGCAAAGTGAAGGCTTATTTAATAAAATGTAAACCTTGGTGTAGCCATGACGCCCTGAGTATATGCGAAGATCGTCGACAGTCTGCCATCAGCATACTGATGGCGCGATCCGACACCGCTCACCTTGAGTTGAACGGTACGACTATGTTCAACGAATACGTAACTGCGAATGTCCCATTAATGGCTTCAAAATCTCTCTATGTAAGTCCATTGGTAGGTATACATAGAGATTTATATGTAGAAAGCCACTGGTTAAGATAATTACATAACGTTGTTATTTTATATTTAGTTCAGACTTACAGGCTATTTAAAAGAAATGACAATAATGATAACATCATCATTCTCCTGCCCTTATCCCACTCTAAGTGGGGTCGGCACAACATGTTATAATCATGTCATATGTTTACGACCGTACCCCTGCCTGACGTCTTAAGTAGACGTCAGGTAGGGGTCCGGTGTTTTCCGGTCCGGTGTCCTTAGTCGTATTTTACGACACCTCGGTATGAAAGAGGGATCTCTATTCTACTCAACCGGAACCACATGGTGCGTCAACTTACTTTAGTCCCTTTAACGAGACCTCGGCAGGAAATGAGCGTGGTCTATTCTACGCAACAGAATACCACACGGCGGGTCAACTTACTTTAGTCGTATTTCACCACACCTCGGTAAGAAATGAGGGTAGTATTATTCTATTCAGCCGGTGTAATGTATAAAGATCTAAAGAAATCAAAGAATTTGTAAAGTAAAGCTGAGTAGCAGCCTGTTATTAACCCACTGCTGGGCATAGGTATCTTCTCTCCGGTTTTGGAGAAAAGGATTGGAGTTAAGAGCTACCACGCTGCTCCAATGCGGATTGGTAAGTTACAGTTATCTCTAGAATTCTCTAGAGATGTGTTGATTTGGTCACGATGTTTTCCATTTTCGAAAAGCGTGTGAAAAATGGTAATCGTCAATTAGACACATAAGTTTAAATAGAAAAACTCATTGGTATCTGCCCGGGGTTGAAACTGCACCTCTTCGAAAGAGTCGTACGTTCGCACCGCTGGGCTATCACAGCTTACACGTTCATTGCCATAATCTAAATAAGTTTCCAAAAAAAATAGTATAGTAAATTTTTATTTTCAAGATAACTATATTTGCAATAAGAAAACTCGTCGAAAAAGATTTGCTGTAAACTTGTATGTACCAGTAACAAATCTTCAATGCTCATGAATGCTAGTCCGCAAACGTCCAACTCAAGGCAGGCCCGCATCAGTATGCAATGCCGCGAATACTGTAGTCTATATCGGAATCTGTAGTCCGCACGCGTACCACCCCCACGTCACGATCATACGAAAGTGCACTAAGACGGATTTAGGTGAACATATAAATTCATTTATTTATCGAACCTATACTACATAATGGACTATGGTTTAAGACGTGTGAATTATGTTTTATTTTATTTTTGGGAAACAAACTATAATTCTCATCATTCTCTTATTCTAAGTGGGGTCGGCACAATATGTCTTCTTCCATTCTCCTCTATCATTCGTCAACTCTGGTGCCACTCCTTTAACATGCATATCATTTTTCACACAATCCATCCATCCTTTTTTCGGCCTCCCCCTAGCCATACACCCATCCACATTCATATTTAAAATTCTTATATGACAAACTATAATTCTATTACTATATAAATATTTAAACAAATGAACCATACATTATTACAGCTTCCACTAACAAATGTTACACAAATATTAGTAAGTTAAGAGCTTAATTATTGATTGTTTTGATACAGATATGTTAAAAAATTACAAATTGATTGGTTGTTGATAATGGACTCGAAAAAGCATATTCAAAATATTGTCGATTTGTAAAATAATGAGAATTCTATAAGCGAAAATGATTTTGCTATAATCCGCGATTAAGTAAATGGAAAATTTATATAATGCTTAATGAGTTGACAGTTAAAACACCCGTTCAATAAAACAAACTCAAGAATTGAAATCTCAAAGCGCCTTGCAAAGTTATTGTCCTACTAATATTATAAATGCGAAAGTTTGTGAGTATGGTTGTACGTTTGTTACTCTTTCACGGCGAATCCGCTGAACCAATATCGATGAAATTTGGCACAATTATTTCTTACACGCCGGAGTAAGATATAGGCTATAGAAATAGGATGACATTGAAAAGCGTCATCTATTATCAACATATCACGCGACAACAGTCCACGAACGAAGTTGCGGATAAAAGCTAGTGTTAAATAATGTTATTATTCGAAATAAGAATTTTTGAGTAAATAAAAGGTCAATTAGTATTCATGTAAGCCGCTTGATAAGATTGCAAGTGTGCGCAAATACTACAGGTCAAACAATATTGTAACAGCTTTATTATTTACGCTAAGCACTATGGAATTAATGATATGTTGTTACGCGGATATAATCCTTACTAATAGTATAGATGCCGAAGTCCATCTGTTACGTTTTCACGGCCAATCCGCTGAACCAATATCGATGAAATTTGACTTAATTAATACTTATAAACCATCATCATCCTCCTGCGCTTATTCCACTCTACGTGGGGTCGGTACAACATGTTATAAACATGCTGCCACATGATTTGGCTGCGTTTTTACGACCGGCCGCCTGCCTGACGTCAACTTACCTTAGTCGTATTTTACGACACCTCGATTAGAAAGAGGCTGGTCTATTTCACTCTACTACCCTTATTTATTACCGAGGTGTCATAAAAGGCGACTTAAGTAAGTTGACCCAGCGTGTAGTATCCGGCTAACTAGAATAGACTATCCTCTTTCTTACCGAGGTATCGTAAAAAGCGACTAAAACTTGGGTTAAAACTATGCTCTCGAGAAAAAGATAAATTTTTCTCATTCTTCCCAAGTCAATCTGTTTTTTGTGATGTAGATATTTCAGGGTTGAAGAGTGACAGAAGCTATTGTTTACTCCGAGCCAACAGTCCACGCGAGATTAAAAGCTATTTTTATTATAAAGATTAAAAATGTAATTATAATGTATTAGTTTCGGGTACATACACACAGTTGCATGGATCGTGGTCACGACGGAACTGCAGTTCCGTCGTGACCACGATCCATGCAACTGGGTCGAAATATCGGCGAATCAAAACAAATTACCGTGGTATGTACCCGAAACTAATACATTATAATTATGTCTTCAAACCACGAATATTCAAGTATAAAATTATTGATTAAAAATGTGATAAACCACAGTAAATTCAACATACACAATTAGCACTTCCATTCACATTGTTACCTAATATGAATTCTGGACGATTCGTGAGCCGGCAATAACCGTGGCGACCGCATCGCTTCGTGGCCATGTCGAACGCATTAGTTCGTTTGACGCACAAAGGTGATTTGTGCAAAGTTAGTTTACCTTTCGTTACAACGCTAAACAGTGAACATACAGTGATTGACGCAAACGGGCCTATGCATGCTTGTGAAATTTGTCTCCATATTATCGTTTATACAACTTACAATTAGTATATAATTGCTGTAACATGTTGATTGGCCCGTTGGAGCAGTGGGAAGTGATCCTGCATTCAACTCCGCAGGTCGCGGGTTCGATTCCCGCGGAGGGCTAACGTTTTCTATAAATTAATTTGTTGGTCTTTGAACCTGGGTGAAGAATTTAAGTATGTATTTAAAAAATACATAAGCATATATTCACAAGTTGTCTGTCACCCATAACACAAGTATTAAGTTACTTACTTTGAGGACGGACGACCGTGTGTGTAAGTGTCCCATATATTTATTATAGGTATTATTATAATGTATATATTTGATAATCCGCCGTGTGGTATCCGGCTGAGTAGAATAGACCAACCTCATTTCTTACCGAGGTGTCGTAAAAGGCGACTAAGGTAAGATGACCCACCGTGTGGTATCCGGTTTAGTAGAATAGACCACCCTCTTTAGTACTGAGGTGTTGTGAAATACGACAGAGGTAAGTTGCCGTCAGGCAGGCGGCGTGTCGTAAAAACGCAGCCAAATCATGTTACAGCATGTTTATATCATGTTGTGCCGACCCCACTTAGAGTGGGATAAGGGCAGGAAGATGATGAATGTATATATTTGATAATGAAATTTAACAGACTTTGGTGTGGTCAGGCAAAAGAGCACACGTGTAGAATAGCTAAAGTAATGTACGAAACTTTTTTTAAGACGTCAGTTCTTAGTTATAGTGCAATTTAAAGCATGGTCATTCAATAGACATTGCATGTATATCAAGAAAGATTATCTATACTAATATATAAACCTGAAAATTTTGTTTGTTTGATTGTTCTCAATCTCAGGAACTACTGGACTGATTTGAAAAATTCTTCCAGTTTAAGATAGTTCATTTATCGAAGAAGGCTATATAACATCACGCTTAGATGAATAGGAGAGGAGCAGCAATAAAGCAATGTTACGAAAACGGCAAAATTCAAAGCTTTCGTTACGTGCGCTAAGTAAACGGTGAAAATTATCAAACAATTATGTACTTCAAAATTGTTCCTCTCTAAAAGTTCTAAATAAAATTCCGCGACAGCATATGTCTAGCTCTTAAGGTTTAACCCACTTTAACCATTTTTATGATTATCAAAATACAAAATTACGGTTTCAATCTTTCAACGCGGGCGGAGCCGCTGGCAATTGCTAGTGTAATATAAACGACTCTAATTTTACAATTTAAATCACTTCTCAAATTCTCGCCCAAAATCCGGCCTCAAAAATACATCTAGAGATACTTTATAAACTAAACCAGTTTTCACATATTTTCAAAGTCATAAACTAGTTGGTCGTAAATTTTTCAAAGAGCTTAAAGAATTATGACGGAAACAATGCGTTCGTATTCAGAGATTAGCTCATAAACTGAATGGATAAGCTAAAAATGTTGCAAACGTTGAAAAATATCTTCTAATACACTTTATTATTTATTAACGGTATTACATTCCAAGTACTAAACTCTAAATGTTAAACATTTATTGGCAAGATGTTATTTTCAAACGATATTTATAAATGAAATCTGTATCTTTGTAAGAAGAAATTGATATTTACATCGTGTAAAATGTTAACTCTCTTTTAGATAATGTCTTTAGTAAAGTGCGGCAGATTTGTGTTTTGAACTTTATTTCATAAGTATAAATTTACTTAATATTCAATACAACATTCATAATTTACGTTTACACGTCTTTCCACTTAGTCGTATGGTATCCAGCTGAGTAGAATAGACAAACCTCTTTTCTTATCGAGGCGTCGTAAAAGGCGGCTAAGGTAAGTTGATTTCAGGCGTTTATCGAAGCCCTCCTGACGAGGTCCCCGAGGCGGTCGATGCATCGATTAGCGGAGGGAGGTGCCACTTTAAGAGAGGCCCCGACCCAGATGTGGCGCACTCAGTAGTTCAGAGTTGCTGCTGGCGGGGATGGGGGCAATGTGTCCAAGGGTACCCTGTCCCCGCAACAAACAGCGTGGTGGAGCAATGTCAGGTTTTTAGTCGGTGAGAGTCCGACATACCCACCGTTCGTCCTGGTCGGACGGTGACGACCCATAATGGGTTTTCCTGACAAAAAAAAAGAAGTTGATGTCAGGCAGGGGGTCGTTCATAAAATAACTAGCCAAAACATATTCAAAACATGTTGTGCCTAATGATAAATATAATATTACGACGCAAGCGCATATTAAAAAAGTATCTAAAATTATTAACTCGATTGTCAGCAAGGCTCAATCGTTCATTATTTTACAACCGTGATTTAGGAATTATGCCAAAATGACTTTGTTAATTTCGTGCAAAATAATCACACATTAAAATTTTTATAATGTGGCATAACTTAATCTTTGTTTGTTGAACTCTCAAGGTTCAATCCTTGGTCCTTTTCTGTTTTTAGTATATATAAATGATTTACCGTATTTTATTCAGAGTATATGCGATATTGTACTGTTTGCTGATGACACATCTTTGATATTTAAAATAAATAGAAATGACGACAAATTTGACGAAGTAAACAGTGGTTTGTCGCAGGTTGCTCATTGGTTCAGACAAAATAATTTAGTACTGAACTCAAATAAAACAAAATGGATAGAATTTGTATTACCAAATGCTGCTAAAACAGCAAATAGACTTTTTATAAATAATGTTTCACTAAAAACAGATAATGCAACTGTATTTTTGGGAATGACTTTGGATACAAAACTCCAATGGAGCACACACATAACAACTCTTGCAGGGAAACTCAGTTCAGCGGCTTATGCCGTTCGAAAGATTAGACAGTTTACTGACGTCGAAACGGCAAAACTTGTTTATTTTGCTTACTTCCATAGTGTTATGTCCTATGGAATATTGCTATGGGGTAAATGCGCGGATAATGAAAAAATCTTTCTATTACAAAAAAGAGCCGTACGTGGCATATACAATTTAAGTCCGCGGGATTCCCTGCGAGAGAAGTTTAAGGAAATAGGTATTCTTACATTTGCCTCACAGTATATTTTAAGTAATTTAATTTTTGTATATAATAATATAGAGAATTATAAAACAATAGGCGACGTATATAATAGACAATGTAGGAACCGACATAAGCTTGCGGCCCCTGCTTTAAGCCTTGAAAAAGTACGTAAGTCGTTTGTGGGTTTGGGTATAAGATTCTATAATAAAATTCCACAATCAATTTTAACTTTGCCATTACAGCAGTTTAAAAACACTATTAAGGAGAGGCTGATACAGAAAGCCTACTATACTGTTGAGGATTATTTAGACGATAAAAATGCGTGGATATAAATATTGTTCGACCCTGTACAAGATAGAAACATTAAATGTAACTAGCATTAAGAATTGTATTTTTAAAAAGAGCAACCGCCGAGTTTCTTGCTGGCTCTTCTCGGTAGGAACAGCTTTCCGAACCAGCAGTAGAGTTGACGATTCAAAAGCACTTGTTTACAAGTTTATTTGAATAAAGAATATTTTGAATTTGAATTTGAATTTGCTCGTAAGAACTGCTGAATGGAGCATAAATAAAAACAAAACTATTCAGAAAACGCGATGCCATATATCTTCAGATAATAGCGATCCGCGGCATACATTAAACAAATAGTGATGCAGAATATACCTGTGTTGTTGCGTCAGGGGTTAACGAGACTAAATAAGCAGCCCCACATCTAAACAACGCTGGTTAGTGTAATCAATTGTGAGAAGCTCTAATAGCAATGGTAACAACCGGGAAAACATGTTATAAAAGTTTACGCACGCCATACGTTAGTGCGTTTACATATCAAAGGCATCAGCTCCACGAGCGAATAAATCGCAACGATATTATTGTCCTGCTAATTCTAATTCAAATATTTCTTTAAAAATTACATCATAGTCTAGTGCGTAGCTGGTCGCAATAAAAATCCAAGCTTTCTTATCGTCAACATAGTCATCAACAGTATAATAAGCTTTATGCATAAGTGTCTTTTTAATTGCTTTTTTAAACTTGTGTTAAGGCAAGTCCGAAATTGATTGTGGAATTTTATTATTAAAAATGTTTACCAAAGCCCACAAACGATCTACAAGCTTTTTGAAGCCGTATCCTGGGTATTATTAATTTATTTCGGTACCTGGTTTGCCTACTATTAATATCACTAATATAAAAACACAAACTGTAAGCTTGGTTATTTCCGCCATGTATTGAGTGTTATTGACGAGCAAAATAAAAATGAATTGCTGCAGATCATTGCAATAGGCAACGGACTCTCGTAGCATTCTCCCGCTTTCTTCTTGTTTCCTTCTGTAGAGAAGCGGCTATGCAGAACCTCGAGCGGGTTTTGGATAGGTTTTTCTTCTGCCTTAAGGAAGAGCCTGCACGATCCCCGTTTGACAGTTTCAGGTTTAACATATGTCTTTATGTGCCATGCAAGTGGTCTCGCTAATCTGCACAAATTTATTCGTCAAGACTTTCCATACATGACAATTTTTATACAATTTTTATAGAACGTATAAAAATTGATCCATTTCCATCTTTCCATTCTCCAATTCCATCGTAATAACATCGGAATAGTCGACGTAGACTATTATTAGATATTAAAACCGATCAGCTGCGATACAATCGTACGTGGAGGTGAAGCCTAAGTGAAGTGAAGTCTTACCTCTGCGCCTCAAATTTACAACGTAAACCACGTTATTCGGGGAACAAAAATTGGCAACGGCAACCGCTAATAACTAAATTAGTATCCTGGCTATTTCAGATCTCATAACTGTCTGCACACCGTCGAATTTTTCATTTCTTGTGATAACAAGTTCAGCTGGTGAGTGACGACCGATGTTTTTGTTTATCCCTTTTTCAACACATTACGTTACAAAAGTAATAATAAAATTATTTTGCTATAATCCGCGATTCATCGCGGATTATAGCAAAATAATTTTATTATTACTTTTGTATTATGGATCTCCGCAAAGTAACGCCTAATTCTATAAATTACATTACGTTACTTTAAATAGCGCATTTTGAACTCTTGGAACACTTCCAGCGTTATATTATACGAATTACTTAACAACGATTGCGAATTCTTTTCAATCTGGTACGGTCAATTTTGTAATAATTTAGCAAAAGTAGAAAGTACCTTTCGATCTCCTGAAAGGAGATCCCACCATTACAGACTGTAAAGGCATCGATGTGGAAAATTCTCACCTGAAGCCTTTTGTGCCTTACCCTGAGGTTCACGAGTTAAATCTCTTCCATTAGTCTTACTAGATTCTTCTCAAGTCAATTCCATTTCACGTGGCGTTTACGCAAAAGAAGTATACCATCACTCACAAACGATTTACTTACTTTTGTAAGGCAGCCAAGGCAGGCCGCCACACAGGTTTCAAGGTACCGAATTTGGTACTTAGTTACCAAATTCGGTACCTTGTATCTAAGTACCAAATTCAACGGATTATCATCATAAGATGATGATAATTCAATCTCTGACTATTATCCTTTAATAATAGTCAGAGATTGAATCACTAATAAAGGATAACCTTGTTCGCCGTGGCAGAGTGGACGTCATAACGAGGTGTTCACGCGTGAGGGAGCCTCGCTCCGGCCTAGTGGCGGTCCCACGCAGCGCCACGCTCCACGAGCCAAGCGCGAACGTATGCGCTTTCTACAGACATACTCAAGAGTGTGACGAATGCCTGCCAGATGGCCAGTATCTTTACTACCTACACTTATCTACATTTATTTTCAACCTATCATTTTTATGGTACACTCAAGTACAAGATTTTAATATAAAACTCATTTGTTTGTTGTGTGGAGCTAGTTAATCACCATCATCCTCCTGTCCTTATCCCAATCTAAGTCAGGTCGGCACCCATGATTTGGCTATTTTATTTTATTTTTTATTTTACGACCGCCCGCCAGCCTGACGTCAACTTACCTTAATCGTATTTTACGACACCTCGGCAAGAAATGGGGGTGGTCTATTCTACCCAGCCGGATACCACACGCCTTTGGAGCTAGTTAATTTGAGTATCATATACTAGTATGTCCGGAAAATTGTGATAAAATTTACATTTTAATCATATCAATAAATCTTACGCATCAAATAAGATGAAGATACACGAAGAAAAAATACTTAGAACCATTAGGTGATTCGGTCTTAAGGTGTTGGAATGGTGAACCTGCATTAGAAGACGCAGCGTCAATAGATCCCTCGAAATGTGAATTGACGACCTCAAAAACTTCGCGGTGAGCAGCAGGATCGAAGAAGCACTATATCGTGTCGTATTGACAGAACTTGAGACCTACATCCAGCAGTGGGCGCCTGTCGGTTGACGAAAAAGACATATTTTGTCAGGATGTCCATAGCTGATGTCTTTTAGTGCTGAGTTATTAGTAACCTCTTACAAATATACGTGTTTTCGGCCAACTACAATATTTCTCGATCTGCTAACAAGTTCTTTGTGTAGAAAATAAAACATACAACGGACCGGTATAAAAGCGAGTTTCGGAGCGTAAAAAAAACAAAGGCCAATAAATATGAGGCGATTCGGATGCGAGTCACGGTGCCGGCCAGCGGAACGGTCACGCGCGGCGGCCGCGGCCTCGCGGGCCGTGACAGCCGTCTCGCGTCACCGCGCGGCCGCCCAGTGTGAACGCGCCTTAAATTTGCATACGACTTACTAGTTTTCTACTTTGACTAGCCACCTCATAATCCCCCTCCCTGCTTTTCTTAATCGGCCTGATGCATGATAGCCTACAATCCAGGAATTGTTGGTTTGGAACAGGCATCAAAGGGAATCTCTGGGTGACACGTATGATTGTATGTATCTTATGATAATACGGACGATCGTGTGGACACTTACACGATGATCGTGCTGATTATAGACGATCACACGATCAACGATCATCGTCGATAGTGAAATTGACGCATCGCCTTGCCTCAGTTGGGTCGCTAACAGCGATTTAGAGGTAACTCGTCGTGTTGCCAATGAATTACGCTTTATATTTTATAGCAACACAGTCATGAAACAAGAGTACCGCGCCCTTTTTGATTAAAATGGTGCAACTACTGTGGCGTTGTTATTTCTGGTCGAGTCTTCCTATTGATAAAACATTTCAGTGACATTCATTCTTTGTTCGTTATTCAAGAGAAGTATCTCTCGGAGCGATAATTGTGTTATTATATCATGTTATAGTAGAAAGTGTGCGTGTGTGTAACACTCCCCAATCTCCATAAACAAAAACTGATCGGTTCCCTCTAAACTTCTTGTGGATGACCTGAGACATAGTTTTTTAATGCTGTTTCTATCAGTTATCGATGTTTCAGCCAGACAATCTGGCATACCGACACCGTCATCAAGAAACAATTCAACATGCAAACATTGCCACATGCGCGATAACGTGTCGCTGATAACGCGCCTACATGCAATAAATACCGTACCTATTACACAACGCGTATGAATTTTTGTAAATTGTTAGCGAAACGTATAAAACAGTAGCGGTCTTGGGTAACATTTTGTAATGTGAGCTTGGTATGTAACAGTCTTTCATTCGTATCACAATGATTTTAGATAGAAAATTTCTAAAGCGAGCTTCATTAATTATATGTTATTTAATTAGTACGACCATATTAAGTTTTTAATAAATGTTCACATTCTGAACTAAGACACTCTTAGTTATACCATATAAGTTAAACAGATTCAGAAAGGTAAAAGTAAATCTAGTTCCTAAGAAAAACATTAAAAAATCGATTTCCTCTCTAGCGAGTAAATCTCACTATTTACACGTCTTTTGCACCGCCAATTATACGAAACTTTATCAATATGAGACAAGACAGGCACGCAGACTGACTCTCGTCTTTATAATATTACATAGGTATTATTTATATGAAATATATCGCACGCTTACTATTAAAGTGACCTAATTCAAAAAAGTTGTTTTGTGGTAAATTGAAATAAACCGTAGCGTAGCCCCCTACTAAACTCGTAAGTGTTAAAGTGACCCATAACTTTGAAGAGCCAGCAAAAGCTACCTTTTCTAATAGTTCGTAGCGTGATGTCATAGATGGCGTTGAAATTAGTATTACAATGTATCTCAGGGGGGGTCATCTCGCATACCCTTGGGGGTAGGCGGGGTACGCGCTTCGAGGCGAACCTCTTTGCCCGGGGCGCTCCTCGCAGGCTTTAATGGCCTGGACTATGTTTGGGCCGTAGGCCCAGGTCACCTAAGTGACCTAAGGGTTGTCCGGTTCGGTGGGGGGGTTGTCTAGGAGTTGTAGCTCCCTAACCCAATTAAGATTTTGAATTCGGTCAGTTTAATACTAAAGCGATATATTTTTAACACCAGTACAATTATTATTCTCCTACCCTTATCCTACTCTAAGTAGGGTCGGCGCAACACGTTCTTCTCTTCCTTCCCCTCCTATCTTTCGTAAATTTTGAACACCAGTACAATATTTATCATCATTTTCCCGTATTTTGGTACGCAGTCCACATCTCTATTCCACAAACGGACAGTCGGCCGACGACGCCAATCTGTATGCAGTGATTCAGGGTGGCTCACACCCATACATCACCGCGCTGGCACCAAGCCATCAGACAACGCAGTGTGCACTTAGATTTTCAATTTCATTTAGCTTCTAACCGTTTGGATTTTCCAAACACACACGTTCCTCGTTTCATTTTAGTAAATCTAATATATATAGTTAACCTATACTTTTAAGTTCATTTTTAGTCTATACATATTATAAACGAAGTCCCTAAAAGCTATCTGTCTGTGTATAATTGAATTTCTCAAAATCTACTGAACAAATTTTTGTAAGTTTTTACTAAAAAGATGCAATTCTTGAATTGGTTTGGGTTAATAGGATTTACGTTTTTATTTTAGTTGAAATAGGAAAAACCTTATGACACCTTTGGAATTGGAATCGGAATTGGCTTCATACTCTTATCATAACATAGAATCTTAACAAAGCGCTTTAACAAAGCGTATTATAGCAAAATAATTCTATTGTAACTTCTGTACTATGGAATTCCGCAAAGTAACGCCTGCTTCTCTGAATCTTTATTCATTTCCTCGTATACTAAGTATGGGTCTTAGCGCCGTGTGGTACCGAGGTGTCGTAATAGGCGACTAAGGTAAGTCGACCCGCCGTGTGGTATCCGGCTGAGTATAATCGACCAACCTCATTTCTAACCGAGGTGTCGTAAAAGGCGACTAAGGTAAGTTGACCCACCGTGTGGTATCCGGTTTAGTAAAAATAGACCACCCTCTTTCTTACCGAGGTGTCGTAAAATACGACTAAGGTAAGTTGACGTCAGGCAGGCAGCCGGTCGTAAAATCGCAACCAAATCATGTGACAGCATGTTTATAACATGTTGTGCCGACCCCACTTAGAGTGGGATAAGGGAAAGAGAATGATGATGACTAAGTATGAGTTTTAGTATAATTTCTAATTCTAAAAACTGGAGATCATATACCTACATCACTAGATAATAATAAGGCAAAGATCCAGTGAATCAGAGTGGCTCGAGTCGTACATCAGTGTGCTGGCACGGCGCCATCTGACAACGCTGTATGCAATTTGATTTAGCACACTTGTTTGAGTTGCGATTGTTTGAGCTATCTCTGCCATTGGAGTACTTGCATACATAACCTTGTTTCTATTACAAATGATCGAGTTTTCTTTTTGAAAGTACAATATGAATCCCTACAAAACCTGGGCAAATATACACATCATTTTGAATTTTCACTCAAAGTGAAACTATTAGTATGTAAAGTTTCAAAAATATTTGTGTATTTTGTTAAGATATTTTCTCAATTCATATACCGTTCACAAGATTTATATTTTCCTTATCTTTGATCGATAAATATTTAATGTCTTGGAATAATCAGAGTTAGGCCGGCGGTAGGCACTTTTTATACAGGTATATTATATGTAGTGGTAGTTTTTTCCAGTACCTATTATACACTAAAGCTTAGTACTAGTATTTCGCATTTTACATTGACGAGTCAAATGGAAACAGCGAGTGTTTAATATACATATGTATATTATTTTATGTATGTTTCGTATGACATTTGTTCGTTATAGGAATAGTCGCTATAGAGATGTACTGTTGGTTAATTATGTGTCATTTTATTTATTTTTTTATTTAATAGGAATTATAGTTATATAAAAATGGATTAAAATCTTTTATAATTATTTTATTGGACATGTCTCATAGAAATTTACTAAATATTTAATTACGCCACATGTCACAATCAACTGTTGGCGCGATATGCAAGGTGATCCAATTTATAAACTTAAAAATGTATAACTGAGAACAGAATAAACAAGTACATTCCACAATTTAATACCCGAATAGTCGTATAGCAACTTTTACTTTGTAAGTTTTTTTATAAAGCGATCAATAAATCAGAATCAGAAATAACTGAGTTTACACTATTAATTTAGTCAGTTTATAATAAACTAGCTTTTACCCGCAACTTCTTTCGCGGACTGTTGTCGCGTGATAGGCAGATGGCGCTTTTCAAGGCCACCTTAATACTGTAGAATTAACAGGATTTCTATAGCCTATATAAGCCTATAACCCCAGTGTATAAGGAATAATTGTGAATAATACAAATTTTGGTACAGCGTTACAATGGTTCAGCGGATTCATACTCACAAACTTTCGCATTTATAATATTAGTTATAGTTACAATTTACATTCAGACACAAACTTTTGCATTTATATTAGGTATTGCTTCGAGCGATGACTTCGAGTAAGCCTTTAGGTTAAGAAGCAACTTTCCCTAAGAAGGACTAACTCAAGGTGGTCACGTAGTTCCAGAATTACTCATTGTTGATGGAATAAAGCGGTGTGAGAGGCGGAGGAAATAAAAAAAAGAAAGTCCGTGTACCGTTCGTCGACCCACATGCACGGCCGCGTCGAGAGCGCTCAGCGACGTGACACGGGATAAAAACGAAATTGAAAAATGTTACAACACTGCCAAAGAAAAACACGACCGGAGTTACTAACAACAACGCTTAACAATTCTATTTTTATTTTATTTATTTATTACCTGCATGTTACAAAGGATCTTATAAATGAAAATAGGTCCATCTGTTGCCGAACTAGTACAAATCGCACGCTTAGTAATAAGTGACCGAATTCAAAATTACCCTTAAATGCCGTCACGCTACGAAATATTAAAAAAAGTGTTTTCTTTCTCTTTCAAGTTATGAGTCTCTTTAACAGTCACCATTTTCACCATTCACTCTTTTTTTGCTACGCTACGCTTTACTGCAATTGGCCATATAACAATTTTTTTGAATTAGGCTACTATAATACCAAGAATGCGAAATGTATTTTCGAATACAGTGGTTATTTTTTTCACTTAAATGCATACAAGGGATACTCTTGGACCACGGTTCCACCACCGCATACTTCGTTTCGTTCCCACTAATTTATGCGTTTAATTATTCTCTATAATGCAATATTTGTTGTGGACCCTGTTCCCGAAAGTAAAAAAGACTTTATTATTATATATTTTAACCCAGTGTAGAAGGCTTTCATCTTCATCATTTCATCAATTTCATCATTTCATCACTAGTTATTGATTTTAGTAAATTAGCCGTCAAAACGTAACAGACATATCTTAGTATGGATTTGTAGTACGAGTACGTCCATCTGCCATAACAAATCACAGTTCAAGCTGATAAAACATCGTCCCATTCTTGCATAGAAATGCAAAAAAACTAATTAAATTCACTGCTACCTACGGTAGTATATTGGCCACACCCAACACCATATCGCGCACCAATTCCCCAAATGCACAAGGCACTCCTGTTCCTTTACGTGTTGGCTATCTCCAGTACGATCTGTCAGGAGCGCTGCACGCGACGGGCCGCGCGGTCGTCGACCCCGCGCCGTGACGCAAGCACGGCAACTTTCTAACCGCGCCGCGACGTCAGCGCACGGGCATTCTGGTTAAGGCCGGTCGTTCTACCTTACGCTACTCACAAGGGCACTGCACCCGGGCTTCTAATTTACGATTGCTTTGTCCAGTAATAAGTAAGTACCTATAGGTTCACGTTCATCCATAGGCTAACATTGGCTTCACACTTTATTTTTAGCAAGTTAATTTTTGAGCATAAAAATATTCATAATCATAAAAAAAGATAGGCGATGTATATAATAGACAAAGTAGGAAGTGAAATAAGCTTGCAACTCCTGCTTTACGGGTTGCAAAAGTACGTAAGTCATTTGTGGGTTTGGGTTTGGGTATAAGATTCTATAACAAATTCCGCAATCAATTTTAGCTTTGCCATATCAGCAGTTTAAGGGCCTGTCTCACAAGTTACCAATAAACTGTCACTTAGCTTATTCGGAACATATCTGATACATATTTCGGAGTTTTGCGTTTCTAAGGTTCTGATAGGCTTATTCAGCACTTAAAGTCCCTAATAAGTTACAGGTAGATCATGTGGCTGTTATTTTGTTTATCTGCTAGATAGCAAATACCTATTTCAAAATAGCCGTGATTCATTTTTTAATTTACTTTTTAGAGCCATTTATCTGTTAGTTAGTTTATTTGTCGGTTAACTATCCGACACCTTATCAGTAACTTGTGAAACAGGCCCTAAAACACTATTAATAAAAGGCTCATACAGAAAGCCTAGACTATTGTATCACGCGGCAACAGCGACATCTAGTGACAGCTGTTCCAGCCCCATACAAATTGGCATTACGCTAACGCGATTGAAAAGGATAAAAAAAACTCGCACTAAGCACACAGAATTAAACGCGTATCGAGGTCTCACCTTCAGCTATCAAAATTTCCACTCAACTTATAGATCGCAGTCAATCGTGATGCCTATTTTCGGTAATCGGTTATTGACCAATAAAGATAGCAGTATCGTTTGATATCGAAGACATATGCCTTAAATCGGAACGTTAAACTTGAGTGGATTCATTTAGACATGTCAATGAAAGTGCTACTTGAGTATATATTCCCCTTATTCTCATATATTCCCCCCATATATTTATACAATCGCAGATGGCTGCAAATACTTTAACTTAACAAACTTAACGAAACACCTGTTTTAAATGTTGCAACTATATAATAAATATCTGTACAAAATAACTAAAGTAACGGCCTGTTACTATCGAACTGATGGGAATAGCCCTTCTCTAGGTTGGAGCTAAGACCTACCACATTGCTGCAGTGCTCAATTCAAACCATATTCTCGCACGCACAAAGTTTCGGGAATGTAATTTGATATTTTAAAACATGTTTTGCACCATCTGCTCATGGGCTGCAATAGTGGCACAATTTTAAAAAACACGTCTTTGGACTAAAAATAAGTGTAAATATTAAAACACAGCAACAATTTTCAGCAGTAATACCGGCAGAACTCATAATTTAATATTAGACCGTTTTCTAAAGCAAACTAAAGCATATTTTATGCATTTTCCTTAGTGATAAAAACTGTAAACTCATTTTTCTCAAACATTATTTTTTGAATTGTGCCGCTTTTGTAGCCTATGGAATATATTCAGCTGTCATAAATCATACTGCATTGTTTGATAGTCAATTTGTGTTCGAAACAAAGTATAAGGAAAAATAAAGTAAGAAAAAAATCTAGCATTGGTCAACGTAGATAACATGGTTCAAGCTAGATATAAAAAGAGACCTGTCTCGATATTTCATAAAAAATAATTCAAATGTATGAAATGAGAATAGAACCCAGAACCGAGAATTTGTGAAACGAAATATTAATAAATAAATATAAATATAAATATATGGGACACTTACACACACGGTCGTCCGTCCCCAAAGTAAGTAACTTAATACTTGTGTTATGGTAGACAGACATCTGGTGAATATATACTTATATAATTTTAAATACATACTTAAATACAAATATACACCCAGGCTCAAAGACCAACAAATTCTTTTATAGAAAATGTTGGCCCTCGGCGGGAATCGAACCCGCGACCCGCGGAGCTGAAGGTAGGGTCACTACCCACTGCTCCAACGGGCCAGTCATATTATCCTATTATGACATAAATTTTTTACTGGACATGTATATGAGCGACATCATCATCTTCCTGCCCTCATCCCACTCTAAGTGGGGTCGGCACAACATGCCATAAACATGCTGTCACATGATTTGGCTGCGTTTTTACGACCGGCCGCCTGCCTGACGTCAACTTACCTCTTTCGTATTTTACGACACCTCGGTAAGAAAGAGGGTGGTCTATTTTACTAAACCGGATACCACACGGTGGGTCAATTTACCTTAGTCGCCTTTTACGACACCTCGGTAAGAAATGAGGTTGGTCTATTCTACTCAGCCGGATACCACACGGCGGGTCGACTTACCTTAGTCGCCTTTTACGACACCTCGGTAAGAAATGAGGGTGGTACTATTCTATTCAGCCGGATACCACACGGCATATGTATATGAGCGACAATGATAAGTAAATGTATGATGACTCAACCATACCCGTTGGACCAGTGTTTTCCAACTTTTTTTTTTTTGAGCTATGCCCTACCTTAAATATTCTCTTGCCTCCTATTTAACGTCTCTTTCGGCCTCTCATCAATCTTTTGATAACTGTTGAACATAGGTCTCTTCAAAGGACTCTCACCCTACACGACTAGAGTCGTATGTAAAATATATAGAGCGCGGCCCGGCGTCACAAGAGGCACCCTTAGGACAACGTTCCCCGACGCTACCAGAGCTTCTGCGCTCTACTCTCCGCATTTCGCAACCTCGGCGATGCTTTTGCGTTCGCACGTCTCGCACGGTGACGCTGTTACAGCTAACAGCATACAGTCGATTCGAAAAAAAAAAACAAATATTAATATTAAAAAAAAAATTGTTGACTTTAGTAACTTGAATGATGGGTTTTAAATTTGGCACCGAAATCTAGCATTGCGTTTAAATGCCCCAGAGCGAAAGAGGTAAACTCCTTTCGAGTCCATTTTCGATTCATTTGTATTATGGATCTCCGCAAAGTAACGCCTAATTCTATAAATTATCCATTTTCGAATTGCATCCCCCCCTCCCCTCCTTAACAACAAAATTGCACCTTGTGGGATTTGGGCCTCACGTTGGGAAACTGTGTTAGACTGTTGTAGACATAAAAACATTACTACTGAACCAGCTTCACTCATCGACATTACATTTTACTTTTACTGAGTGAATCGGCGGTATCATAAACAGAAATTACGTTGAAAATATAATAAGCCTTTCTCTTTGCATTAAACTGACTTCAAGAACAGGGTTTTATTTATATCCTTGTAACCAATTTGTGGAGGCACGCAGAAACCTAACCCCAGATGGACATTAAGACCAGACGTTCATGTTACTGGAGGTCTGGTTTGAATTGCCGCATTTACAGGGTGACCACACCGTAAAACAAATATATTTTTTAATGAAAGATATTTGGAAATGGTCTACATATTATGTACAAAACTTTATTCAGTACTGTAATTAATTTGCGATGATGGTAACTTTAAAGATTCTCATACTTTCTCACAAAGTTTATTTTTTTTTTCTTGTTTCCATTCTCTTCTTTAATCTTTGCTATTAATTTCTTTTTTCTAGATATTACATACTTGTAAATTTTAGGGTAAGCACTCATTCCTGATTCTTTAGTAAAGTGTTTATTACACCGCATATAACCGAAATAAAAAATACCACAGTTAATTTACAAAGCACATGATCTTAATCGAAATGCGTTAAATTTGCGTTTAATTTGTAATTTCGCAAGTTGTTATATTTAAGTGGGTCTAAATCCAGATTAATATGTAACCTGTTGATAATTCTAATATTAATAGTTTTTTTAACTTATGACCATTATGTTGACAGTAAACAGGATATGCATATCCTAGAGAACTTCTAGGATATTATTATTTGTTAATACGCGTGGAACTAGGATGGTGATCTGAGCTTCATATTTCACTAAGGGACGATATCTTTGCTTAGCAATAGTATAATAACAGGCTACTACTTTACCATTTTTTACATCAAAACATGTGAAAATAGTCATAAACGCATTACTTGAAAGGGATCTCCAGAATGACCTAACTTCATGAAAATTCATGGAACGAGGTACGTCTAACGAAATGTTAATTAAAAACGGGAAATGTCCGCCAATCACCCTATAATTAGTAATCTTACTCGTGACAGGTCTCGGTTCGACGGCCGGCCTTAGCCTAGTTGGGTGACGTGAAGGGGCCCAAGCGTTCCCCACCAAATGCCGCTCAGCACTTGTTAAATGAAATAAGGTCACGCAGAAACTAGCGGCCACATGTGAACGGCGAATACCAATGTTTTTTGTGAGCCACTTGAAACTGTGTCACGTCGATACAGGTGACAAGTTATATTACTTAACAAGTCATAATATACAACACATAATCTAAACAACCTCCATATCACTACCTGAGCCGTGCATAGCATCATGGGATGTTTCCCCTGATGCTATGCACTGCTTAGGTAGTGTCCATGTCCAAAGCACATTTTTTATTTGTTTTTCAGCTGGTACAGGCTTGCGATTAGTTGTTATCGTATCAATAGGTACGTGTGTATACCGCAACGTCAGCGTATCTCGAATGTCAGCATCAGTAGCAAATTGTTAGACAATATTCAGTCGCTAATAAATCAGCAAACTTGTAAGACTAACGTAATAAATATATCTCCACCTGCATTACTTTGATTTCGCTCCACAATAGAGAAGTCCACACCGCCGTGTGGTATCCGGCTGAATAGAATAGACCAACCTCATTTCTTACCGAGGTGTCGTAAAAGGCGACTAAGGTAAGATGACCCACCGTGTGGTATCCGGTTTAGTAGAATAGACCACCCTCTTTCTTACCGAGGTGTCGTGAAATACGACAGAGGTAAGTTGACGTCAGGCAGGCGGCCGGTCGTAAAAACGCAGCCAAATCATGTTACAGCATGTTTATAACAAGTTGTGCCGACCCCACTTAGAGTGGGATAAGGGCAGGAAGATGAATAGAGAAGTCCACACCCAAACAACATCAGCACATTGTGGATGCAGTGTACGTATAAGTGTACACAACTTGATAGGGTTTCTCCTTAACACTGTAAGGGATCACTAAAAATGTATGGCAGTACGACGTCGATGGAAGGATGGTGATTAGCTACCACCGAAGCGGCCTCTCACGGAAGCAAACTACAGGCGCATATATAGAAAACTAGTTTTTACTCGCGACTTCGTTCGCGTGGTCTGTAGTCATGAGATAGATATTCCTGTAGAATTAACTTGATTTCTATAGCCTATATGTTATTCCAGTGTAATTAATAATTTTGCCAAATTCCATCGATATTTGTTCAGTGGATTTTTCGTGAAAGAGTAACCAACATACATCATACTCACAAACTTTCACATTTATAATATCAGTAGGATAGGATATTATTTATAACGCGGGATCTACAGCAATAAGGCAGGAGCCACTATGAGACGGAGGTCCACAAAAAGTTGTTCTTATAAATCTAAAGAAACCAGAAAGTTTTAAATCCAGATGCGAACAAATTCGGTATGACTAACTAATGCTGTTTGTAACTAACGCTGAATACATGATGAGTATCTCTCTACGTAATCAAACCAGGAATAAGATGATTAGAAAACCAAGAAATATATTAATAGCGCGTTGCGCAATTAACATGGCAATGGACACACATTGCGAAGAAACGATAGGTGTCGCGTCCAAAATTGTTGGAATTGCGATCATGCACCGGAAAACGCACCATCGGTAGATCTGAAGTGGACGCAATAGCTCAAGATAGCAGAAATCCACTGGGAAAATCTATAATGGATGTCCATTATTGTACATCTATTTGTAGAAAGAAATATAAGAAGACTATCTGATTAAAAACAAAAAAAGCAAATCTGAGGACGGATCATACAACAAAGTGGAGTACAATAGACTCATTATTCACGGTGGCACTCGTAAGGACGGATGACACGTGAGCTGGTGACATCACGGCTGCTGAAATGTGTTTTACATTACCCACCTAATCTCCCGTCGTTGGCGGGTTACGCAACGCGTACGTGTCGGATTACGGAACGTGAGCACGTTATGCAAGCTTGAACGACGCTAAAATTATTAGCTAAGATTCTCTTTCTATTTATGTACCTCATTGACATGTTTGTTTACGTGACGTAAGTGTTACAAACGCATGTGCAAACTTAAATAGAACTCAATTAAATCATATTAATGAAGCCAAGTGATTTTGAAGCGGAGATATCCCAATATACACACATAATGCGTCAAATATTTAGTAATCAATAGTCTTTCATCTTATTCAGTCATTTCAGTCAATTCAGAACTATTTTCCATATAAAATACCTCTAAATCTTGCACCAACTTACAGCGATGTCATTATAAGTTTATCTGTAGAAACCGACGTGAGTATAACACGTCTTATTTGGGACTTCGAAACTTATCGGGTTAGCCTGATAAGTTTCGAGCCCATCCGATATTTTGACACGTTAATTCATTATACGATTTACCATCAATTATAATGTAACCTTTAAAGTGTCAAGAAAGACAAATTATTAAAAGTCCCAAACAAAAACAAATCTCGATCTTATCATAATTAAATATGATAATTATATTTTTTATGTCTCAAGCGATTTATTTTGTCTGTTAAAGTTTAAACTACACTTAGGCCTCGATTAATACTATCTGCTACTACTATCAAGATCTGCAATTTAAAACTGTCAACTCATACATGGCTTTGTCAATGTCAATTATTATGTTCATAAATTATGATTTCTTAATGTCAAATTAATCTTAAGTCTAATTGGCTATTAATTGGCGTCATCGTATTCTTCAGAAAATGTAATCCTTACTAATATGCTAAAGTTTGTTCGTTAGGCTTTTACGGCTAATCCGCTGGAACAATATTGATGAAATTTGGTACAAAAGCTTATATACCAAGGTAACATATGTATATATACATACTTAAACGCTTAAGTTGGAAGTGGCAGTTAGTATTAGTTAGTTATTTGACGACCAAGCGCACGATTGAATATTCTAAACTAACAATTAAAAACAGCTTTTTCAGTACATACTTTAGCATAGCATAATTGCTTTGGATACGCCGCGGGAAAAGTTTGTCTGCTTGCAGTCTGTTTATTGCACACACAATATTTAAACTGATACAAAATTACGAAAACATTGGTACCCGTAGCTAGGTCGGTTATGTTTGTTTCTTCTTCAGTGGAGTACAATTATTTTATATCTGAAAGTAACATAATAAGTATTTTTTTAGTATTGTAATATGCTTTATCGCTTGGTCATATTACAATGGGCAGAATAAATGATGTTGCTACGCTATATGAAAAATAGATGAATGTTCAAATAAAAAAGACCCGAGGTCCCGACGGAAATCCGGCGATGTTTCCGCGCTAGCGCATCCTCCCAGTGACGCTGTCAAGGCCTTCAAGGCTAATACTATTAATGTCCGAAAAAAAACCGACAGAAATTTTCATGACCAAGTAAAGTTATTAGTAAGAGTTTTTTTACTTACTCGGTCGCGTTAGCGTAACGTTTATTTGTATGGCACTGGAACAGCGATCACTAGATGTCACCATTGCAGCATAGAGGTTAAAAAATCTCCGACTAAGCACACAGTAGAAACAACTTTGGAGCGCGTGACTACTCAACAAACCGGTCAAGTATTTACGTTCGTCAAGAAATAATCAAACATTGCAAACATTCCATACATTAAAAATGTACTAACATCAAAACTAATTGCAATTTATCACACGCTTTTCGATGAGGGAATACATCTTGAGGAAACTTGCATATCACTAGAGAATTCTAGGGATATGTGAAAAACTGTATATCACTAGAGATTTCTGTGGATATGTGTAACCTACCAATCCGCATTGGAGCAGCATGGTAGGTCTTAGCTCCAATCCTCCTCTTCAAAAAAAGGAGAGAGGTGGCCTATGCGTAGCAGTGGGATAGTAAGAGGCTGTTACTTACTGCATAAACCTAATTGTTATACTATGCATAACAATCAACGGTATCCGCTTGTATGCCACAAAACATATTGATGATCTTGGCAAAGCCGGTTGATAGTAATAAACACTATAATGGACTGTATACTTTTAAAATTCTTTGAGAAAAATAATAAAACGTCTGTTTACTGCAACTGGTTTATTGCGACTAATATGACAGAGAAATGTTAAATGTAAGTCGAACATACCGCCCACCAAAGGACTATGGTCCTTTACATAGCCAAAAACAAAAATACCAAAATCCCAAAATTAACAAAAAATATTGAAATCACTTAAATAACAAAAATACTAACATTACATATTATAACCAAGTAAACATTTGAATTGCTTTTGTAACTATATAGATTAACAATAGAACATTTAATTTTGCATATGAAATTGCTATAGTAAATTTCTTAAAAACATACTTTATGAGACCTTTGATATTTAAATTTAATTAACATTTTATAAACAATAACTTACATGAGTTCACATTCCCTTTAAAAATCGTTAATTGTAATAACTTACTTAATAACAAATACCAATAATGCAGAATATTTTGATAACATTTTCTAGTTGATATACAAACAAAAATACATAATACAATTACCAATTACATGTTGCAGTAAAATATACCAAAATTTAATATAATTATTTCTAATTAGTTTCTATAGGTAAATAACAAAGTTTAGATACAGAACGTTGAATTATATCACTAGCACACTTAACACTATAGACTCTAGTAACATTATCAGACCCAGGATGTTTTGCAACTATCCGTCCAAGTGACCACTTACCAGGAGGCAAGTGTTCATCTTTCAACAACACTATATCACCTATTTCAAACTCTTTAACACGTTTAAGCCACTTAGGACGCTCTTGTAATCGAGATAAATACTCAGTTTGCCACTGATGCCAAAAGTCCCTAACTAGCCTTTGTACAAATCGCCATCGACTTAAATTACCTACATTGATATTACTCAAATCTGGACTCGGTACAGTAACAGGTGCTTCCCCAATCAAAAAGTGACCTGGTGTTAAAATTTTAAAATCAGAATCTGTGGTATCAATTGGTGTTAACGGTCTGGAGTTCAAACATGCCTCTATTTGACAAAGTGTTGTAGCCATTTCTTCAAAAGTAAGTCTAGCCGTGAAAATGCGTCGCAAATGATGTTTGACTGACTTCACTCCAGCCTCCCATAACCCGCCGAAATTCGGACTGTAGGGTGGGATGAAGTGCCACTGTGTACCTTCAAATGCCAACATTTCCTTTAAATGAGCTGGCAATTCAAGTTTAGCTTCCTTAAATGCTTCTTTGATATTATTAATAAATTAATCATATTGATCCTTGACTATTCAAAAGTGAAAGAGTTTATTTGAATAAAGATTATTTTGATTTGATAAGCAAAATCCACTGAACGGATATATATACCATAGTGTATGTACATACGTACTTATTAGTTATGTAGGTAGTAAATACACCATAGTGAATGTATTTTTTCTGCTCTTATCGCTAAGTGGGGTCGTGTTTATAACAACATGTTATAAACACGTTTTCACATGATTTGGCAACGTATTAAACGACCGGCTGTCTGCCTGACGTCAACTTATCTTAGTCGCCTTTTACGACACCACGATAAGAAATGAGATTGGTCGATTCTACTCAGCCGGATACCACACGGCGGGTATTCTATATCCAGAAACAACGAACGTACTGCTTCTTTTAGACAAGATGCAACATCAAATGTTTTAATAAGACAATATTAAGCAATGCATGTACATCAAAAGTGTTCGCATAACGTAACTGGGTTATAACGTATTATGTTTGTGTTCCGACAAAGTTATAAACGTGGCCCGCAGACTCACTAATATAATGTACCTATACAAAAAGTAGATATGGTGTAAGCATGAGTCAAGTTTGCGTGACCTTGACAGAGACAAAGACCACGGTATTATGCTGAATAGCTAGAAACACTATCCATTGTTGTACAAAATTGGGATACGGTATGTTATATTTAGAACGGATAATATTTATTTATTTTTATTTATGTACCATAAAAAACGTTTGAAAAACATTATTCATAAAAACAGTGTACAAAGGTCAACATTATATTGCTTAAGATAAAATATTTACATAATTTAATATAACATAATAACTTTTGAGTAAAAACATTTATAATTTGAGTTCTGAGTGGTTTCACTTGAAGTTTGATAATTTTTCTTCTTCCTTCAACACAAAATTTTAGCTTCAATAGATGTTCGTAGTTGTAGCTATATTAAAAACGGGTTTAAACTAAAATGTCAATTATCAATACTCAAACTATGATCCGGTATTTTAAAATGCTAGACCTAACAACAGACTTTACAGTATGAAAGATAAAATGTTAAAAAATGACACAAGTAATCATAACTAACTAGGGACTAGTTTCCAATGGTGGAATCGAATAACTGCCATACTCAAAATATGATTATATTCCGCCGTGTGATATCAGGCTGAATAGAATAGTACAACCCTCTTTTCTTACTGAGGTATCGCAAGAGGCGACTAAAGTAAGTCGACCCGCCGTGTGGTATCCGGTTAAGTAGAATAGACCACCCTCTTTCTTATCGAGGTTTCGTAAAATACGACTAAGATACGTTGACGTCAGGCAGGCGGCCGGTCGTATAATACGAAGCCAAATCATGTAACAACATGTTTATAACACGTTGTGCCGACCCCACTTAGAGTGCGAAAAGGGTAGAAAGACTCAAAATTATATAAGATTATATAAGATAGCAAAACCTGTGTTGAACCTGAAATTTTTACATAGAGTTAATTTTTATGTTGAGGACTATCCTTAAAAAAATAATAAAGACGGTGACTCTATAAAAACAAACAGTATTGCAATAGCGATAAAAGTATACCTAAATAGGTAGCCGGTTGTGTCAGGAATTTTAACGAGCGTGCAAACACAATGAAAACATTTGCGAATTAATAAAGCAACTCCGTATTCACGACGGCTACTACAAATGATCAATAACTTTAATATTAATGAAGGACGGTGAGACGAGGGTCGGTTGTAGACAACTAAGCACAGACCTTGGAATAAAGTAAGAAATTGTGTGGTTTACTATCTAACATAACGTGAAGTCATCGGAGCAAGACCGTATTAAATTACTAATTTAAATTCCAAATTATTTCTATACTTGTTAGTAGTAGATACGCCCACGTGATATAGCTCAGTCTAGATCCCCTCGCTAAAATTTTGCGCATTTAAATTTAAATTTTGCTATAACTTCTTAGATAATATTTTAAATTATATGGTGTTATAGGTGAAAATAATAAGCAGGAGATACTTTACTAAGGTATTCAACAAAATTAATGAGAACATTATTTTCCGCGATAAAACAAAAATTCAAAATAACAAAACAAATTATTGCGGATTATAGCAAAATAATATTCTCATTAGTTTTGTATTATGGACCTCCGCAAAGTAACGCCTAATTCTATAAATTATTTCAGGTATTCCAGTTAAGTACCTGAGTGACCGAGCCTTGCTCGGTACAATTTGATACCGCCCGTTACCCAAATGAGCTATTATGACTTTACAATTGACAGCGTAATTATCCTTTGCTTTCTCATAAAAGTATAGCACTTTTTTCAGTGCCCGAAAACAGGGATAAAACAATATTTTTTTAATAAAACTTAGCTAGATCAATTTTTTAACCTATATATTAGTCGAGTATAAAAGTTTTAATGGTTTTGAATCACATCAACTTTGCTCCAGCGGAGTGGCAGCGAATAGACAAAACTACTTTCGCATTTCTAATATAAATTGACACTACTGTAATATGTGAATGTTTATACAGAGTGCGCTGTTTTAAATCACTTGTAGCGTAACAAACATATGAATCAAATGATTAACATACATAAACATTGGTTCTATACGTAATTCGATGTATATCATAGACATACGAGAGGTCACAAAAAATTGTGACACCTGTGTCGCGACTCAGCAGAGTTAGCAACTCATTCGATGGTCTCGGTATTCGCTTTTACAATAAAATTCCGCAATCAATACTAGATCAGTCTACAGAAAGATTTAAATTAAGTATAAGAGGTATGCTTATACGTAAAGCATATTACAAAATTGAAGATTATTTGGATGATAAAAAAGCCTGGATTTGAAAATCCTTTCAGCTTCATACAAGACTTAATACGACGAAGTTTAATAATGTAAACTTTAACTATTTTTATTAATTTAAACATTTTTAATGTTTAAAAGATTGACTGCCGAGTTTCTTTCTGGTTCTTCTCGGTAAGCGCAACATTCCAGACCAGTTGTAGCTTCATTAATCATATTGATCCTTGACGATTCAAAAGTGCTTGAAAGAGCTTATTTGAATAAAGATATTTTGAATGGATTTAATTTATTTGATAATATTAAAAGAAGGCTTTTCACTTAAGTTACAGCAAATATTGATATTATTAAATTTTATAAAGCAAAAGCCCAAACACGTTAAGCATATTTACCGCGGTCGAAATTCTTGAGCAAACATATTGTGACCACGACGGATTTAGCTGGCTTTACAAATGCCAACAGTTTTTTGTAGCCATTTAGCTGTCGTGTGAGAATTTGCCTGGCAAATCGTTATTGATTCGGTTCTCATGATTTCTTTTATGGAAACAAAATTTGGTTAATTCTATTCAACCTTCGATAAAATTATTGTGGTGTACAAAATAAATATTGACGAAGAATAAAATCGATGAACAAATATCCTGTGTAAATTAATGATTATATATTTATTTACAAATAGAGGATATTTCTTTTATGTATTTTTTATACTCATTTTAATGTATTTTATCATCCTCCTCCTGCCTTTATCCCACTCTAAGTGGGGTCGGCACAACATGTTGTCACAAGATTTGGATACTTATTTTGCCGCCGCTTGACTGACTTCAACTTACCTTAGTCGTACTCCGAGATACTTTGGTAAGAAAGAGGGTGGTCTTTTCAACTCAACAACGATGGCCCAACTTAACTGAGTCGCCTTTTACGACACCTCGGTAAGAAATGAGAGTGGCCTATTCTTCTCAGCCTGATACCACACACCATATTTTTATGTATTTTATTTATTATTGTTTAAAAGTCTGTGTTAATTACTAAAGTAACGGCCTGATTTAAAACAAATTCTTCGCACAATTGTTTAGAAGAACTCCATTTTTCTTGATTGATCTGGATATAAGTAGTAGTAAGTAACGGCCTGTTACTATCCCACTGCTGGGCATAGGCCTCTTCTCTCCGTTTTTCGAGAGAAGGATTGGAGCTAAGACCTACCACGCTGCTCCAATGCGGATTGGTAGGTTACACATATCGCCAGAATTCTCTAGAGATATGCAGGTTTCCTCACGATGTTTTCCTTCACCGAAAAGCGTGTGATAAATTGCAATTATCAATGAGACACATAAGTTTTTACTAGAAAACTCATTGGTGCCTGCCCGGGGTTTGAACCCCAGACATCCTCGAAAGAGTCGGACGGTATTGCCGCTGGGCTACCACAGCGATAATACCGGATCTCTGGATATAAACCTGATAAATCATTTCCAATAAAGGAAAGTGGGTTTTTCTGTAAACTAAATTATCAATAACCGTCACGCTTGATCCGGCACACCATAATTTCTCCAAGTCCAAGGTCCCATTGCCATTGCCAAGGTTACAGATAAGCCGTTCGTCACGCCGCACGTTTAATTGCATTCCGGCCTTATCGCCGCGGCTGGTTGCATCATTGCAACGTGATATCGGACCGGTTACTGCGTCTTTTGATCAGGGCTCGACACAGGTTAAAAAAATATTAGTTCAAATTTTCCGCGTAAACCAGTCAATTATATTAATTACTAACTTTACCTGCAACTTCGTTCGCGTGGACTGTTGTCGAGTGATAGGTTGATAATAGATTACTATTTTCCGATTTTCGATTTGAAAGTTATTCAAAAATCTTGTATTACAAACTTGTTCACCTCTAAAAGTTCTAAATAAAAGTCCGCAACAGCTTATGTCTGTCTTTTAAAGTTAACCAAGTAAGTAACCATTAAAATACTATATTACGATTTTAATCTTTCCACGCGGTCGGAGCCGCTGGCGATTGGCAGAAATAGAGAATTTAGCATTTTGAACTTCTTCCCTAGATAAATGTCGCAAAAAGGGATAAATAGTTTTTGTTTAACTTATTAATATATAGCTTGACTGGCCTGTTGGCGCAGATGGCAGAAACTTAGCCATGAATTCCGCGGGTCGCGGATTCGATTTCCGCCAAGGGCTAAGTATATATTTCCAGTTGTCTGTCAGCCATAACACAAGTATGAACGACCGTGTAAAAAATACATTTATATCAAACATCATCTGTATTATA
Organism: Morpho achilles; assembly: GCA_947086495.1. NCBI lineage: Eukaryota > Metazoa > Arthropoda > Insecta > Lepidoptera > Nymphalidae > Morpho > Morpho achilles. Next base: position 16,347,380 of record CAMTZB010000025.1, on the reverse strand, counting down.
GTTCTTTGAATTGTCACGTTTAGTACATGACATATACACTCATTTTACAGCCTTTATCTATGTATATACAGTAATACGTGTTATGAAGCGTGTTTCTTGCACACCCGTAGAGTCATTTGCCGGGACGTCATGTGGAAAGTCACCTTCAGTCACGATCGATTATGTCACAAGTTCATGCATTCTGCGCACCACGTTATTGCATTAGCTGCGCCCGCCGCGGCCTCGTGCGTGACCGATGAGATATTTGAACGGTTGACTTGTTGATTCAATCAGTTGATAAAAAAAATCTTAATAATAACAAACAGTACACTGATTATAACTTACATTATGTTAAAGGTTTTATATTCACGATTGATATAAAAATAATAACTAAATAGATGGGATTAAATACTTGTGTTATTTATGACAGACAACCGGCAAATATATCCATATGAATTTTAAAGAAATACTAAAATACGTAGTAAATACACTAACTAACAAATTATTCAATAGTAATACCAAAGTTATTTAATGTTTTTATTTAATAAATTATATAAAACTAGCTTTTACTCGCAATTTCGTTCGTTTGGACTGTTGTCGCGCGATTATAGTTGGCGCTTTTCAAAGTCATCCAATATCTGTAGAATTAATAGCATTTCTATAATATATATTATCCCGGTGTATAAGGAATAATTGTGCCAAATTTCATCGATATTGGTTCAGCGGATTCGCTGTGAAAGAGTAACAAATATACATCCATACTCAATAACTTTCGCATTTATAATACTAGTAGGATAGGATAGGATTATTGGCAGGGTAACTGCGACCCGCGCCAAATATTTTAAAATACACACTTAGTATTTCAACTTTGTTTATCTGTACTAAATTTATGAAGATTTTAAACTTTCGCGATTCATACTAATTAAAATATAAACAACCGGGTCACATCGCGATAATCACGTTACCTTTGTATAAGGTTCAGGGAAGCCATTGAGATTCGAAAGCATAATACTTTCAACCGAGAAGAGGGCTTCAGATTGTCAACGACTTGGGATCCAGTGATTAATAAATATAACTCGCGAAAAAAATCGTTGAAAGCTATATCGCGTGCAGATTATAACAGTGTGGTGTGCAAGAGACCTTATGTGGATTGTGCGGTTCAAGTGAGGGTAGATGAAGAAAACAATGACTGTAGTACTCGGGAACGAAGACGCCGCGGCGCTCCAGTCAGTTCGTGACCACGGTGGATGCAACTCTGCCGAAACGTTGAACCTTATACAAAGGTAACGTGATTATCGCGATGTGACCCGGTTGTTTATATTTTAATTAAATTTATGAATTCGAAAATCTGTCTTACTGTAAATACTTTTCTGTTACGCTCTCACGGTTTAACCGCTGAACTAATAACGATGAAATTTGGTACACTGAAAGCTTAGATACCGAGCTAGAATATAGCTTAAAAAAAACAGTTTTTCTTTGAGAACAGGAAAAAACAAATAATTAAGGGTTTTAAACAGTTATTTTAACAAGAAAGTAATAGCGAGTACAGATCTAAAATCGTCATTTACTTTAAAAGCTGCAACATAATAAAGGATATCGCAGGCGGCATAAAACGAGACACTATGCTAGATTGGAAACGTGAGCAAACTTCGAAAAGTCAATTATAACCCAATCGGAAGTTTCAAATCGTGGCCAGCGCTCACACTATTATTCGGTATCCGCCGATGATTCGTCATATGAATCTATAATTTAATGAAATCAAAAGCTTTGTCTACGGCAAAGTAGTTTTAGAATTTATGCCGTTTATTACTGAGACTAGAAGACCTTCTATTTTCGATTTCCTCTCTGTAAATATTTTGGTGCGTGTTAATTTAATTTCGCGATAATTTCAAAATAAAATAATTTCTATAAAATGGTATGAATAAGGGATACAATGTTAATGAAATGTTTAAGTTAACTAAGCTATTTAAGATGGTAAGTATTAATTTGATCAGCCTAAATATCGCATTGTTTGTGACCATTTTTTTCTGTCAGAAATGGTTAAATGATTTATTTTTAAAAGATAGATATATGCATTCATGTATCTTTTAAGATATAAGCTTATGATGCCTGTGTATTCGCTTCTAAAATAAAATTCTACAATCCATACTAGTCTACAGAAAGGTTTAAATGGAGTGCAAGAAATATGCTTATACGTAAAGCATATTACAAAATTGAAGATTATTTGGATGATAAAAATGCCTGGAGTTGGAAATTCTTTAAGCTCCATACGACACTGCGGCTTAATAATGTAAAATTGAAAATATTTAAGAGATTGACCGCCGAGTTTCTTTCTGGTTCTTTCAACAGTAAACATTCCGAACCAGTGGTAGCTCCAATCAAATTCAAGACGATACAAAAGTGCTCTAAAGAACTTATTTGAATAAATATTATTATGATTTGGTTTGGTTTGATTGATCATTTAGGATTCCCTTTTCATCTTTTATTTAAAGTTTTGTAATTGAAAGTTTATAAGGAATAATTTTCAGCACTTGTAACTCTCTATAGACCCTTTGACTGAATCCTATTTTATCTTAAATGGGATTAATTACACTGAAATTAAATAATTATACTGACGCAGATTTACGCAGAATTACTGTATATTTTCGTAATTATTATAATAGTCATAAATTACCTATTTGTTTTAGTATTCACAGTATTTCCTCGTACACCGCATTGCACTTAGTACATATGACATAATCACATTAAATACTTCGAAGAGTTATATAGGTATGATTTATATTTATATTGCATTCCAAGAAATATTATTGTGGTAAATGTTGAATTATGAAAATCTTGTTTACTGAAATTGATGTATGAATAGGCCTTATCTTAAGATTTTATTCAATACTATAACAATATTTACCATAGCTACGACATTTCTTTAATATTTAAATGAGTTAATCTTGTATATACATATATATTTTACTAAATTTTGGAAAATCGATTTTTATGAAATTCAGCATGTAGGGGAAAAATCGATTTAGCTAGGTTTCATTTTTAAAAAATGTCGTTTTCTCAGGTTTCTGATAGGCTTATTCAGCACTTGAAGTTCCTAATACGTTAACAGGTAGATCATGTGGCTGTTATTTTGTTTATCTACCGAATAGCAAATACCTACATATTTCAAAATGGCCGCGATTTTATTTTTTTTAAACTTTTCACTTTTTAGTTACTTTTTCGAGATATTTATCTGCTCCTTAGTTAATTTATTGATTAACTACATACATCCTCCTGCCCCTATCCCACTCTAAGTGGGGTCGGCACAACATGCTATAAACATGCTGTAACATAATTTGGCTGCGTTTTTACGACCGGCCGCCTGCCTGATGTCAACTTACCTTAAGAAGATGGTAAGAAGAAGGGTGGTCTATTCTACTAAACCGGATACCACACGGTGGGTCAACTTACCTTAGTCGCCTTTTCGACACCTCGGTAAGAAATGAGGTTGGTCTATTCTACTCAGCCGGATACCACACGGTGGGTCGACTTAACTTAGTCGCCTTTTACGACACCTCGGTAAGAAATGAGGGTGGTACTATTCTACTTAGCCGGACACCACACGGCTATATTTATCGATTAACTAGCCGCCACCTTATCAGTAACTTTTGAAACAGGCCCTTAGTATTTATTATAAATCTTTGATAAAAATTGTGAAAATTAAAGTGTCAGTTTCTGCAGAAATAAATGCAAAGATACTGCAGAAAATATAACCATTTTCTAACAATACGCATATATTTATTGATATGCATTTGTAGGTGTTAGATGTTTTAATTCAAAAGCACTTGTTTACAAGTTTATTTGAATAAATAATATTTTGAATTTGAATTTAAAACGAATATACGCATATTTTATTCACGGTGCGTAAGAACCGCCTAGTATGTGGAGGAAACTTGGCACTGGCCACTATGTAGGAAGGTGGTGCATTCTAAAAGAAAGAAGAAATAATGCTTTGCTATAGACTTTTTAGCGATATACAACAAAATCAAAAAAAAAAAAAATTTCAATCGTAAGTAATTCTAAAAAAATACGACACTATTACATAATGTGATTGGACAAAGCAAATTAAAACTTTTAAATATTATTTATGTACTATGTTTATATATTAAAAATGTCACGCATTCATTAATTAATTACTTTATCAAAACAATTATTATCAAAAAAGAATCTTTTTCCTTTACGGAGTTAAGTAAGAATAATTAAATAAAATAGGGCTTTACTAAATTATTCTTATTTTTTATCTTTACAAATTGGTATAGCGAACCATAAAAATGGTTAAAGTGGGTCCTTAAAAAAACCTTAAAAGTTAGACATATGCTGTCGTGGACTTTTATTTAGAAGTATTAGTGGAAAACAATTTTATAGTACATGATTTTTGTATAACTTGCACCGTTTACTCAGCGCACGCAAGGAAAGATTTAAATTATGCCGATATCGTACTATTTTTTATTGCTGCTCCTCTCCTTTTTATCTTAGCGTGATGTTATACATAGCCGTCCTCGATAAATAGACTATCTTACACTGAAAGAATTTTTCAAATCGGTCCAGTAGTTCCTGAGATTAGCGCGTTCAATCAATCAATCAATCAATCAATCAATCAATCAATCAATCAATCAATCAAACAAACAAACTCTTCAGCTGTATATATTAGTATGGATTTTATTGCTTGTTTTAGTTATTCGCAGTGTAGTGTGCGGCGAAATAGAATAGTACCACCCTCATTTCTTACCGAGGTGTCGAAAAAGGTGACTAAGGTAAGTCGACCCGCCGTGTGGTATCCGGCTGAGTAGAATAGACCAACCTCATTTCTTACCGAGGTGTTGTAAAAGGCGACTAAGGTAAGTCGACCCGCCGTGTGGTATCCGGCTGAGTAGAATAGACCAACCTCATTTCTTACCGAGGTGTCGTAAAAGGCGACTAAGGTAAGTTGACCCACCGTGTGGTATCAGGTTAAGTAGAATAGACCACCCTCTTTCTTACCGAGGTGTCGTAACATTCGACAAAGGTAAATTTATGTAAGGCAGGCGGCTGGTCGTAAAATACGTAGCCAAATCATGTGACATGTTTATGACATTTTGTGCCGACCCCACTTAGAAAGGGATAAGGGCAGGAAGATGATGAGTTATTCCAGTGCTTTAATTATATGATCTTACGCCTAATCTAACATTTTATATAACTATGGTAGTGTCAAGCAGTAATCGAGTGCGGCGTCACGCTATCGCACGATCGCTACGTGGTTACTTTGCCAAGCGCCGTTCTGTATGCCAGGGCGCACCTCACACCGATTACCATTGCTAACTGCTGTGAATATTTGATGTTCTAACTGCCATAGGATTTCTCCGCAGTGTTGCGGAAATCTGCTGCTTTGCAATACGATAGATTATTATTATTTGATTCTTTATTGCACGTCAACCGCCGCGTGCTTGTGTATTGTGGTGGCGGTGGTGGAGGTGTGTGCATGTGTTTTTTACGAATCCTGCATGTATCAGGTATGATAACCGATTGTCCACTCTACATTTAGCATTATATATATTTTCTATTTTACTTCATCGCGGATTATAGCAAAATAATTTTATTATTACTTTTGTATTATGGATCTCCGCAAAGTAACGCCTAATTCTATAAATTATTTACGACTTAGGTAAGTTGATGGCAGGCGACCGGTCGTAAAATACGTAGCCAAATCATGTGGCAACATGTTTATAACATGTTGTGCCGACCCTACTTAGAGTGGGATAAGGGCAGGAAGATGAGGTGATTATTGCACATCAAAAAGAACAAAAATACACAAAGGCTTATCTTTCATTCTTTGAATTCTATTGCTAATAAATGAGGCAATAAGATTTAGTGCAGTACTATTATATATATAGAGCTGTGATGGCCCAGCGGTGCGACCGTGTGAATCTCTAGAGACGATCACGGGTTCGAACCCGGGCAGACACCAATGAGTTTTTCTCTTAAAACTTATGTGTCTAATTGATAATTGCAATTTATCACACGCTTTTCGGTGAAGGAAAACATCGTGAGGAAACCTGCATATCTCTAGAGAATCCTAGGGATATGTGTAACCTACCAATCCGCATTGGAGCAGCGTGGTAGGTCTTAGCTCCAATCCTTCTCTCCCAAAACGGAGAGAAGAGGCCTATTCTCAGCAGTGGGATAGTAACAGGCCGTTACTTGCTTTTTTTTTGCTTGCAGTACTATTTGCCCCATAGTGGGTTACTTTTCACACGAGAGTTTCATGCTGAACACAATCGAATGCATTTGACAAGTCACAGAAAACACCTAAGGCGTTCTGGAACTTCTCCCAAGCACTAAAGACATGTTTCATCAATCTTGCACACGTATGTAATGTGGATCTACCCTTTGTAACCATATATAAAACCATACTGCTCTGAATGAAGTAATTTATCCGAATTGAAATGATCGAGTAGTTCATTAAGCATGATTTATTCAGTTTCTTTAAAAGGACAGTTTTACAATAAGCAAATGGCATTTCAATATTGTATCATATTAAGAAAAACTAAAATATGAATCTCCCATAATGAGGATACTCCATTTCCTGAGGATGTTATGGTATCCGGACTTAGTCGTGAGTAGTATTCATTTGAAGGTGTATAGCGTTTTTTAGAAGCGATATGTCATTATTTTTATATTTAAAAAAATTTAGTTCTTGATGAATTTCATTTGATTTTAAGTTTATCATCTTTCTCCGGTCCTTATCCTGCTAAGTGTAGTCGGTTGGGGTCCTCACATTCCGCCTGACACAGGTGCTTTCAGGACATGGTTGTTTCGGGTGGTATCTGTGGAAGGTGGCCCAGCGCGAAGCGACTGGCGAGTGCCACGAGTGCGGCGCCGACTTTGACACGGCGCTGCACACGCTCGCAGACTGTCCAGCTTGGGCGGATCAGCGGGCAGAACTTGTGGCACAGGTGGAGCACGATCTCTCCCTGCCCACTGTGGTTCGCGCCATGGTGGACAGGGAGCGATCGTGGGCAGCGATGGCCTCCTTCTGTGAGGACGTTATCTCGCGGAAGGAGGCGGCGGGGCGGATCCGGGAAGTCGAGTCCTTGGATCCAATCCGCCGCAGGCGAGCGGGGTGCAGGCGACTCGCCGAAGTCCGTCGCATGCCGCCCTAACCGGGACCTCCGAGCGATCCAAACGGGGTTATCGGACGCTCGCGGGAGTTAGGTCCCCGAGGGGTTCGATGCATCTGGTGCTCCCGATGCATCGTCCAGTGGAGGGAGGGGCCACTTTGAGAGAGGCCCCGACCTTGAGGTGGCGCACTCTGGGCTACAGAGTTGCTGCTGGCGGGGATGTGAGGCAATGTCTTCATGGGTACCCTATCCCCGCCACCAGCAGCGTAGTGGAGCACACAGGTTATTTTAGTCGGTGCGAGTCCGACATAACCGTCGCCTGTCCCCGTCGGGCGGCGGTACCAATAAGGGGTTTTTTCCTGTATAAAAAAAAAGTGTAGTCGGTACTATATGTTATTCTCTACCATTATCTCCAATCTTCCATCAACTCTGGCGCTACTCTTTTTGTATGAATGTCCTTTACAAAATCCAACCATCTCTTTTTTTAGCCCTCCCTCTTATAATTTAAAATCGGCCATGAAAATAACAATTTGAATCAGCAACATTCCTAGGTGCCACCCTCATTGAACCAGATGAGTAAATATAGAAAGAAAATTATTTTTCCGAAATTTGGAAACGGTTTCAACGATTTTCATCAAATTGAGTATGAAGAAGCTTTTGGGGTTATAAACCAAAATTATGGAGCAAAGCTCGGTCACCCAGGTGCCATCTCATTATATATGTAGCATTGATTTTTATGTCATATGCCTCTGGACTAGTCAGTGTGTGAATTCAAAATTCCAATCCCCAATAAAAAGTGAAAGGAAAATAGTATGTAATGCATGTATGGAGCATGAATCAATACTAACATTATAAATGCGAAAGTATTTATGGTTAATCCGCTTAACCAATATTGATGTATTTAACATTAATAACAGCTAGCACACCCGGATATACACAAAGTTTAAAAATCCCGTTTTTTTTTGGGAATAGGGAAAAAACATATTGGATTATTGAAGGAACTTGAAACTTAAGTTTGCGCGGCCCACGTCGCAGGTACCACAAGCAGTCAAATAAACGTATGTGGCTGGTAAATTACGTCGCCAGATATATAGAATTTTTACCCGATTTTTTTTTTAATAAACATAGTACTGGTTACGAAACCACACGACCAATAAACTCGATTGCGAAACTTATTTGTTTAACAAAAAGTTTCTCAAATGGTAAACATAGCAATGGTGAAATTATTAAAACAAATTAAAACTCGCAAAAACTTGGAGAAAAAGTTTAAAGCAAACAAGAAGCTGTAAAAACAATTTGACCAAAATTTATAACAAACAAGAAACCGCACAAACTTCCAAGTTGGCTTAAAGGGGGGAAGGGGGCGGCACGTGAACGGGTTCGGACTACAATCACGTGCTTACGCTCCGCGAAGTTTGCAGGCACGTGAGTGAATGTGATGCGCGGGAAAATGGCAAGGCGCGATCTTGTTACAGGGGTGGAATGTTCTGTAGCTATTTTATTTTCCATGTACTGTACGCATCGTGAGGAAACCTGCATATTTTAAGAAAATTCTGGGGATATGTGTCATGTGAAAATTGTGGGGATATCAATCAGCATTAGAGCGGCGCGGTAGGTCCTGGATCCAACCTTTCTCTTCAATAACGGATAGAGGAGGCTTATGTCCAGCCTAGCACGCCGAACCAAATCATCTATTCTTAAGACGCTCGGCAAAACCATTAGACTGTGCTTTTAGCGTATTCTTAAATACTTCAGACATGTGGTACACAGAAACCCTGAAAACTTGAAAAAGCTGACGGTTGTTGGTCAGGTCGTGTGGAAGAGACCACGCGGTCACAATTTTTACTTTAGCAGAGTTTTCGTTGCTATTGTTTAAGAGGCATTTATAAAGCCCTTTAATAAATTTCATTTCATTCTAATTTTATTTCATTATAAAAAAGCATCTATCTATCTGTCTGTTTACAATAAACACAAAATACATTAATGATATTCATAATGTAGTAAGACCTTTCTCCAGTATACAAAATGATTTGTAAGAAAATTTTAAGTATATAATTAAGGTTTATATTTTATGGGAATTAATGAGCCGTAGCGTATTTTATTACCTTATTACGTTTTTTGATCGCTGTGATTCTACGGACATTATTGGAGGTATGCTCTTTGGAAGTATAAAACGAGCAGTAAGCCTTTTTAATGCATGCCTTGTACTGGGCGCTTATTGATTATAAGCCCATATGTGCCGCGGACGATGACACCTAGGAGATGCTACCTCTGAATAGGTATTTGAAGTTGCGTCAGGCAGTTAGAACCCGTTCTAAAATTGCAACTCCTTTGTACAATGGCTGCCTGGTTGGCTTTGTCAGTTACAGTGAAAAATTCTAAATCATTCTGTAGTGATGAGACGTGAAGTCACATCTGCATCTTATACGTTGGTATTGCAAGTAGCGACATCTCACAGCGCCAGTAAAATTTATATTGTGCGACGGATCTCTACAAATACTCTCGAGATTTGAGAACCTCGGGCACGTGAGAGGGCAACATAAATAGTCTCAAATGGGGTGGAAATTCAGTCCACGTCCCAAACCACCCCGATTGCTTCACGTCATACTGAATACAAAAGTACTCTCCTAAGCTTTTTAATTTTTTTTACAGATTCATAATTAAAGTACTTTACATAAGAAGTTTGTGTTTATTTTCAACTTTGAACTTTATACAGCAAAATCAATTTGAAATTTTGCTTGAGTGAAATACTATGATAAAAATAGAGATTCGGATTGTAATCAAATTTTGAGTTCAATTTTTGGAATGTATTTTATTATTATACGTTACAAGGTAGAGGTAGGTTCCCTTAATATTCTTTCTGATTGACCTCTTCTCTTCTCACGACATAAGAATTACCTCTATCTGTCTTTCTCAGTTATGATGAGTGTACATCATAATGCTCCAGTATGAATTAGAAGGTAACGCGTATCTCAGAAATTTTGTAAGTATATACAGGGTTAGTAAAAATGTTTGATAGATTGACGTGAAAGATTGACAAACATACATCCGTACTCACAAACTTTCGCATTTATAATATCAGTAGGATAGGATTTATTGAAGAAGTTGTTACTTTAATTCGGCAGAATTCAATAGTATAGAAGTTATGATATACTAAATTATTTAGCTATAATGCGCGTTTGTTAAGAGAAACTATGTAATGCTAAATATAGGAAGCAGACCACGTTCACATACTTTATACATGCAGGACCAGTCACCACTTACCACAAAACGCATTACGCAAACAACAAATTACTCATTCGGATTTTGTCATGGAGCCTAACCTGATGATAGTTCGGTTACGGGGCGAAACGAACGTAGATATTGTGATAGTGAGTATATGTAGTGCTTATGTAATGTGTTGGTGGCGGCGTTTTGTGTACGTGTGTACGTCAGAAGTATTTACTTTTATATCGTCGTCAATGATTTCTGGTTTGTATTTCATAGCAACACAGTCATGTTCATAGCAGCACAGTTACCAAAAAGAAGAATCATCTTTTTGGCTGAAATGGTGGCATCATTGTACCCTTCTTGTTTCCCGTGGAGTCTTCCTATTGATAAGACGTGTTTGTGACATTCAGATTATGTTCGTCATCCAAGCGAAGTGTATCTCGGAGCGGTAATTGTACTGTTATGTTATAGCTTTCGTATTATTATTGAAGCTAATGTGTGATAACTTTTCTAAATTTAGTTATATATCTTCCTGTCCTTATCGCACTCTAAGTGGGGTCGGCACAACATGTTTTTCTCTTCCATTCTTTCCTATCTTTCGTCAACTCTGGCGCCACTCCTTTTATATGCATATCATACTTCACACAATCCAACCATCTCTTTTAGGCCTCCCTCTAGGCACATATCCATCCACATTCAAATTTAACACACTAAATCACTACATATTATAAAACAAAGTCCATATTTCCGTATGTACGCATAAAACTTTAAAACTACGCAACCGATTTTGATGCGGTTTTTTTTAATAGATAGAGTGATTCCAGAGGAAGGTTTGTACGTATAATAACATTCAATACGAAGTAGAGAAATAATGTAATTTTTGAGGTTTCTGTAAATAATTACATTTTTTTCCGCTTACATTGCAAACGCAGGCTAAACCCTACGAGATTTATCAAAATGATGTACTAAGTATTTGTACACCTTGAAAAGGTCTACAGAAAAGTCCGCGATGGTATATATCTATCTCTTATGGATAACCCACAATAGCAGTTTTTTTCATTTACTTTTTACGAAAAATGATGCCTTATGTTCAAAGCAATTTTTATACAATACAGCATTAATCCTTATCCAATTGAGTACCTTAAATAAATTGTTGATTTAATATAGATCAATATTGCCGTTTACAGCATGTAATTTAAGTGAACATTTTCGGAGATATTACAGATTTAAAATCCCGCGAGGAGGCCACGCTTAGACCTATAAGCACTTCGAATTTAGCAGCGACCGGAGGCGCAACTAAATGTCCTTCTTTCAAGTTTATATTGTCTAATGATAAGAAAGCTATGAATGTTGTATGTAAAGACATTCTCTAATCAATTGTAAAAATAAATAATATCACTACATAGTATAAAACAAAGTCGCATTCTCTGTCCCTATGTCCGTATATCCCTATGTATGCTTCAATCTTTAAAACTATGCAACAGATTTTGATGCGGTTTTTTTTTAATAGATAGAGTGATTTTAGAGGAAGGTTTACATTTCTAATAATAATCAATATGGAGTAGAGAAATACTGTAATTTCTGAGGTTTCTAATGTGATGTCGTAAATAATTACATTTTTTTCCGCTTACATTGCAAACGCAGGCTAAGCCCTACGAGATTTATCAAAATGATGTACTAAGTATTTGTACACCATGAAAAGGTCTACAGAAAAGTCCGCAATAGTATATGTCTATCTCTTATGGATAACCCACAATAGCAGTTTTTGTCATTTACTTTTTACGAAAAATGATGCCTTATGTTCAAAGCAATTTTTATACAATACAGCATTAATCCTTATCCAACTAAGAACCTTAAATATATTGTTTATTTTATATTGATCAATATGACCCTTTACAGCATGTAATTTAAATAAACAGTTTCGAAGATATTACAGATTTAAAATGCAGGGGCCGCGCCTCGAGCCTATAAATAGCGCGTCGGAGGTCGCGATTCGTCTCTCGGCGATGCTTCCGCGCTCGCCCGACTTATCGGTGACCTTGTCAAAGCCATTAGGGCTAACAGCATTAGTCAAATTCGAAAAAAAAAAACGCGGTTCGCCCTTTAACCATTTGAATTTAGCAGCGATCGGACGCATTTATGATCGGAGCTCTCTAGCGAGGAAAATAACAATCACTACATATTATAAAACAAAGTCCATATTTTCCTATGTATGCATAAAACTTTAAAACTGCGCAACAGATTTTGATGCGGTTTTTTTTAATAGATAGAGTGATTCCAGAAGAAGGTTTGTACCTATAATAGCATTCAATACGGAGTAGAAAAATACTGTAATTTTTGAGGTTTCTGTACATAATTACATTTTTTTTCCGCTTACATTGCAAACGCAGGCTAAACCCTACGAGATTTAGCAAAATAATGTATTAAGTATTTGGACACATTGAAAAGGTCTACAGAAAAGTCCGCGATGGTATATGTCTATTGCTTATGGATAACCCACTAAAGCATTTTTTGTCGTTTACTTATTACGAAAAATAATGCCTTATTTTTGAAGCAATTTATACAATACAGCATTAATCCTTATCCAATCCAAATTAAGTGAACATTTTCGGAGATATTACAGATTTAAAATGCCGTGAGGAGGCCGCGCTTCGCCCTATAACACTTCGACTTTAGCAGCGATGTCGCTCTTTCAAGACTTTTGTTTAAAGACATTCTGTAATTAATTGTAAAAATAAAATACATAGGGAAAATATAAAAGTAAATAAGTAATAATGTACTATATGAATTTAGATATTCCAAAGATAGCAGGAAATCTTCTTGGTATAGGAAAGGAAATTGTTTTTCTCCAAATTCAACGCTACGGCAACGGGCAGTAATGAACAAATCAAAACAACTGGATCAATTTTAATCATTTTTTTACACTGACTGACTGAATGGGATATATATTTTATACCCGTGCGAAGCAGGGGCAGGCCGCTAGTTTAGTTATAAATCTAATACCCGTGATATAAATAACGTCAGAATCAAACGCCATATAATAAAGAGACTTGGTACAAAGACACAACCATTTATTCAGTCAAGATGTTCACCATCATTGCCAAACGATAAATCAATAACTACTGCACAAATAACATAAAAACCGAATCACTTTGGCTCAGTACCAAGTGCATTACTGACTCATTTCACGAAATACACTGCCGATTTATCATTAGCTTTGTCTTCCCTTTCAGACTCTAGCAAACTGAAGAGGAGGACGTATGTCTAACTGGAAAAGGCATAGTAACACTTTACTGGTAATATATTAAATACTGTTAGAGATATATAACCCGCCTATAACACGATTTTGCTATAACATGATTCTTTAATTGCAGTAACCTCCCTACATCACGGATACTTATAAAACGGTTTCGCTTTAAGAATATAGTACGAAAATATGATAGAATTATTTTGTTCTAATCCGTGTTTGTAAAAAACGCAGAAAACAAATCTATCATAACTTCTGTAAAGACAATAAGCAAAGTAGTTCTGCAAGGAAGTTCTAACTTCCATGAAGTATAAAAAAAAAATAACCTAGTAACACCAAGAGGTAGTACATAAAGGGATATGTAGTACAAATATTTGTTTTCAATAAGATTTAGGGACCTAAATTAAGTTGTTTAATTTAATTTAATTAATAAAGTTTAATTTAATTAATTAAGTTGTTTTGTCGAATTAATAACAAAAATAAAAAAGCAAATATTGTTGTCAATAAGAGTTAAGGACCTAAATCTTATTGTAAACAAATATTTGCTTTTTTATTTTTGTTTTTAATTCGACAAAACAACTTAATTTAAATACATGTTTTATACAAAGAAAAAAATATAAGTACATTATTTGTACAATTATTTAGACATAGATTTATATAGACTTTTTTCGTATTCACGGTTTAGTATGAGGAGATTTTTTTCGGTGAAACTATATTGCCTTCACTGCCATAAGTTTTTATTTTAAGTTTTTTTATATTGTCTTCTTCTCTCTAACAGAAATTTTAATAATCTAATTATTTTAATAATTTTTAAATTACTTCCGCTGCTCCGACGTAGATTGGTAGGTTACACATATCCCCAGAATCCTCTAGAGATATGCAGGTTTCTTACGATGTTTTCCACGAAAATGCGTACTATAAATTGCAATTATTAATTACACACAACCACCATGTTTCTTTTACAACCTCCTTCATAGAGTTGGTCATCAATATGAAAAAACATTGTGGCCGTCATTTTGTGTCATTGAGTTATTGAGAAAGAGTAAATGGGTTGACTTTCGGAAAATTGCTTTTTATTATTGCATAAGTATAAGAAAAAGAAAGAAAAATAATTTTATTTGTGCCTACAAACTAAACAAGTATAATAAAACATATAATACTTACAAATAATACTACTAATTAAAACAAAAAAAAAAGAAAAGAACGCAGTACAGAATATAAATTGCATAGTGTGATGCCCCAAATTTGTGTAACCTCTCAGCTTTTGTCAGTCGTGATTAGTCACTACCGACGCTGATTTTCAGAGGTCACCAACCAATAAAGGACAAATATCGTCGCTGTTATACAAGTTTTAACTGGCATCTGAACCCGCGACGCTCTCGAAATTCGCACGATGTCAGCGCTGGGCTATCGCAGCTCATAAGTAGTACGATGTGGGTAGACCATATAAAATCGCATTCCGAAGGGCTGTCGTACGTGACGGCGGTCCCATTCAGCAATCTGCGTAAGCAGTGCATGAATCTTGGGCCGTTGCCCTTATACGGTAGCGGCGGCCGCGGCCGCTGGACCGTGCCAACGGCCAGTTATTTTCCTTTTGTTTACCGATCTATTCTAGGAACAGTGGTCCATGGATTAAGTTTTTTTTTGCGGTTACTGTTCGTAAACGTTGAGCGTTAATAGGCATTGAATTGTGTATTATAAGTTTAAGAATCCACACTATTATTATAAATGCGAAAGTATTTCTGTCAGTCTACCACGCTTTCACGCTCTAGACTTCAATAAGATTTGGCATTATACACTGGAAAATATTTTTCAATTTAAACTATCGTAAGTAGAATTCCTAGTTTATGTATAGAAGTCGACTATTCTTACGTATTTTATCGCATTAGCCCGACTAGTTTCGAGCGCATCTGGGGCTTTTATTCATGAGCTCTGTATACAGCGTTATTGCGGCAGAAACTGATGTCATTATTAATTGAATTATTCAATATTTTGCCGTAACCTGTAAGTGTGCCCATATAATCTTCTTCTTTTCTTTGCTCAATCGTAGCGCTCTTAGCAGATCGGTTGTGATCGCCATCAAGTAGCGGTTTTGGTAGCAGCTGCTGTTATGCGCTTCACAATTTCCCGCCATTTTTCCCGGTTAATGTCATTCGGCTACACTTATGTACCGCACCGCCCAGATTTGATCAGGTCGGGGAACAGATTCGTTTTTATCGGTCCATTTTACGACTTTTCCCTGGACAACGAGAAGTTCTATGGACCCCGTCATGAAACGTGTACGAAAAATGAGAAGCATATCATGATTAACGTAAAAAAATATAGCAGCAAGCAAGTTCCAACAAAGCGCTGTAATTCAGTCTCGCTGTAACGCAATAGTTGTTTAACGCCGATGCCCTCTGACGCAACATCCGTTTCCGCGCATGCGCCATTTTGGCTCGTCTCCAAATTATTCCTGACCGACATCCAACGCCGACGACAGCTTTAATTAAACTTCTATTTCCTCCACTATCAACATTCTGGCGAAAATACATTTTTACAGCTTCCTTCCGCCATCTTATTCTTTTTGTTCTTGAACACTGCGGCTTAATTTCAATAATAGAGTAAAGCAAATTTTTCATTTTTATATTTTAATAATATATTATATTAAACAAACTTATAAAACTATGGCGGTCCTGCTATCCTGGCACGTTACACGACAAAATCGCAAATGCGTTGAGTCTATCTCCTGATGATGCTTCGGTTGCGGGGCGAAACGATTGTTGAGTTGATGGTGAACGTGTGTAATGCTTGTGTATTGTGGCGGTGGTGGAGGTTTGTGAAGGTGTTTTTACGAATCTTGCATGACTCAATTATGAAAACAGATAGTCCAATCTACCTTTAGCATTGTATATATTTTCTATTTTACTTCATCGCGGATTATAGCAAGATAATTTTATTATTACTTTTGTATTATGGATCTCCGCAAAGTAACGCCTAATTCTATAAATGTGAACAGTTTCAAATAAATCTTATTGTTAACTTTAATGTATGTAAGCAACAAACACTAATTCGATATAAGCTTGGCTGCAAGCGGGCAGCATCCGGGACACGGGGAGTCCGCAAACAGGATCTCAAGCGTGGGCCGACGGCGTAACGGTCCGAGTAACTGTACCTACCACCTAGTAAATATTGCCTGCACTACAAAGGGCTTTCATCCAATGCACAGAGGCAATTAAAAAATATATGAAACTCGGAACAAATATTGGTACACGTTAAATCGCCCTAACCGAAGAATAAAGTAGGTACATGTGTCCCATGTATAAGCATAGGAAATGTGACTTTATTCTTTGGCTAGGGCGATTTTTTTAGAAGTTTACTTGAATAAAGAATATTTTGAATTATTTGACTGTATGCTGTTAGTCCTGACGACTTTTACAGCGTCACCGGGCGGGACGGGCGAGCGCAGAAGCATCGTCGAGGTTGAGAAATGCGAAGAGTAGAGCACGGAAGCTCTACTAGCGTCGGGGAACGTCGTCCTATGGGTGCCTCCTGTGAGGCTCGACCATTATTGTCTCACGGAAATGACCCAATGAGCGGTACCCCGGTTTTTCCACTGTGTTCCATAAGCGTTATTAGGTTATAGATTATAATCGTAAATTAAAAGCAAATTGTAAATTAAAAGAAAAATAACTCTGCTTATCCTGCAATACGGATATGTGACTAGAGAGAGGCTGAAAAGGAGATGGTTGGATTGTGTGAAGTATGATATATAAAAGGAGTAGCGCCAGATTTAACTTATGATAGGAGAGAATGGTAGAGAGAAACTTCTTCTTTTTCAACCGATGGATGAACACTGCTGGACATATTTCTTCATGATCTCCACAACACACGATCTTTTGTCGCTTGAATCTAGCGGCTCCCCGCGACCTTTTTGAGGTCATCAGTCCATGGTCTTCATAGTCAGACAAAAACATGTACCACACATAGAGTGGGATAAAGGCAGGAGAATGATGATGACAAATTTCAAATCAATCGAAATTAAAGTACGTTTAACAAAGTTATATGTTAAAGAAAAAAAAGTGGGAAAATGCCAGGAGAATGATGTAGGCCTCATCCTCCTGCCCTTATCCCACTCTAAGTGGGGTCAGCACAACATGTTATAAACATGTTGTCACATGATTTGGCTACGTATTTTACGACCGGCCGGCTGCCTGACGTCAACTTATCTTAGTCGTTTTTGACGACACCTCGATGAGAAAGAGGGTGGTCTATTCTACTTAACCGGATACCACACGGTGGGTCGGACTTACCTTAATCGCGTTTTACGACACCTCGGTGAGACAAGAGTTTGGTACTATTCTATTCAGCCGGATACCGCGGCGGGTCGACTTACCTTAATTAATCGCCATTTACGACACCTCGGTAAGAAATGAGACCTTACCTTATATCCTAAAATATTGTTTAGGTAAATGTTAAACCAATATTCCTTGAAGGTCATTTTATTTCCTGTATACCTGTATACGAAATGTTTCGGTTGCAAAACAATGTTTGTTATCACACACGCTCGCAACCACAACTGCAATCGCAAAAGTTGTTATCAACCACCTATTTTTAGCATGTGTCAAGATTAGCCAATATTATAAATAAACAATACTGTCAACGTCGATCGAGCTTCAATCGGAGTTGATAAGAATAGAGATTACAGAATCTGATATTAAATTTGTTAATGCAATGATTACCCCAGACAAACACAATAGAACTTACTTCGATAAATTCCTTGGTGTTTATATAAAAAAGTAATGATAGAATTACTTTGCTATAACTTCCAAATTAAAGAAAATCAATTTGTCGGCTCCACGGCAACAAGCAAAGCAATTTATTTATTTATTTTATTTGACAAGCCAACAACATTTATGCATTAAGGTAGTTAAACGTAAAAGAAACACATATACAATAAGACATAACAGGCGAGTAATTTACAAACAAATATGACAAATAATAAAGCAGTTTAACACCAAACACAACAAACCAAAAATAAAAGTAAAATTAATAATACATATAAAAAAACTGAACTATTTAAAATTTATAGTGTTAAAAATAAGAGGAGAAGAAGAAAACATATATTAAAATAATAACCAATACATCCTTGTCGTTATAACCAACTGTTATTATTATTTTAATTTAAGATCTTTCCGTAGAAACTCCATAGCGTCACGACGGAAGCAGTTTATGCTAGAATTAAATATATTAATATTACGGTTTTTATTATTCTGCAGGTTATATTGAATTATGCAATTTTTTCGCGGACCCTATCTCCTGATGTTTCGGTTACGAAGCGAATTATCTTGCTGGTTCTTCTCAGTAGGAGCTGCCGAATCAGTGGTAGCCTCTTTAAAAATATTTGACGATACAAAAATAGTGGGAACAGAATAAATAATTTGAAGCGATTGTCGAGATTGTGGTAGTGAATGTGTGTAGTGTGGTAGTTGGCAGTTAAAAATCCTGTATGTAAAATGTATGAGAACAAATCTTGCTCTCCACAGCATTACATAAATATTTATAAATCCCAGATAACTATTTACCAAAATAATTATTCACGAGTTCACGATTCATTATTTTTGTTTCTACTTTTGAATATGTGCGTATTAGAGATAGTAAACCTCATATACATCTATACTAAATAGAAAATGTAATCATCATCTTCCTGCCCTTTTCCCACTCTAGTGGGGTCGGCACAACATGTAATAAACATGCTGTCATATGATTTGGCTGCGTTTTTGCGACCGGCCGCCTGCCTGACGTCAACTTACCAATGTCGTACTTTACGACACCTCGGTAAGAAAGAGGGTGGTCTATTCTACTAAACCGGATACCACACGGTGGGTCAACTTACCTTAGTCGCCTTTTACGACACCTCGGTAAGAAATGAGGTTGGTCTATTCTACTCAGCCGGATACCACACGGCGAGTCGACTTACCTTAGTCGCCTCTTACGACACCTCGGTAAGAAATGAGGGTGGTACTATTCTATACAGCCGGATACCACACGGCGTAAATAGAAAATGTAATAAACATGTTAAAACTGTCTGTCTGTATTTCTGTTACGCTCTCACGGCTAATCCGCTAGATTAATATTGATCAAATGGGGTACAATTGACGCTTTTATAGAAGGCGATTTATCTCAAAATCTACTGAACTGATTTTTGTACGGTTATTACTAAATGATAGTGAAATTCTTCCGGAAGGGTAAGGTGAATATTGCATTTTGGTTTTATATAAATTGTGTTAAAGAGGTTGTAAAAAGAACTAACCTGCTGGGAGCGTTAGTCGCATGCACCGCGCAAACCAGCAGAGATACACTAAAGTAGTGTACAAGAGAATTGTAGATTTTAAAAAAAATGCTACAAAAAGTCTGACCGATATTGACAGAATGTCTCTATCGCGTACGATTAACTAAAAATAACTACTTCTCAAAATTTCAATTAAAAACACTGATTCCACGCGGGTGAACCCGCAGGTATTGCTTGTATAGGATAAAAACCATTTTTCCTTTAAAAAATTAAAAAAGCATATCATTATAATTAAGAGTATTTTAAATCTTAAGTTGGTGCGAAGTCGCGGTTACAACTAGTATAAAATAAAATTAACAAATCCGATAAATCGTTGAAGCGTTTAAGACGTATACAAAAACTGACAAACAATTACCTTTTTTATTTAACAATATAAAAAAATAATTTGTTTTAAATTATATGCTATTTTAAAACAAATCGCAAAAATCAACATCTAAAAAGTATCTTTTAATATAAACATATATAAGAAAAAAAACAAAAGTTAAATTCATAATGCCTCCTGTGAGGATTGAACTCACGACCCCTGGTTTACGAGACCAGTGCTCTACCACTGAGCTAAAGAGGCGATGGCAAACATCGCGAAATAGTCATACCATAGAAATACCGATTTCACAATGAAGTTAGTTTACTATAATTACCTACTAATTTGCTATCATTCAACAAAAAAAACATGAAAATGTCACCAAAAAGGTTAACGTTACTTAATCCTGTACATCCATGTATAATAGTTATTTTGATCTCACCAATGTCTCTCTAATCTAACAAAATGTACCATAAATAATACAAAACAAGTACTATCCCACAGCTGGGAATAAACGTAACATCTCTTTATTAAAGTAGGATATAATTAAGAGTAAATTAACTGCAATTATCTTCATGTTCAAAATTCTATAATATTACTTACCTATTATCACCAGATGCGTTATCTGCAAATAATAATATACTCAATTTAAATTAAAAATAACGTTTTTATTGTTTATGGTATATTGGATTAACTTACATAGAAGTGTATATATTAACTTTTTAATAATAATAGGGAAATGGCTACCAGACAGGATAAGGGCAGAAGGATAGTACTTATACTTGTTAAAAATATATCGCACGCTTAGTATTAAAGTGACCGAATTCAAAATACGGCTCAAGTGAGTTAAATACATTTTAATCTTTTTCAATGCTATCTAACACATCACTCTACGAACTATTAGAAAAAGCTAGTGTTTTATTTGAAGTTATGGGTCTTATTAACACTTACGAGTTTTGTAGGCACTACGTTACGCTTTTCCCCAATTTGCCATGAAGCAACTTTTTTTAATTCGGTCAGTTGAATACTAAAGCATACGATATACATGAGTGTATGTGCAAAAAATTAATCGTATATTATTGATTAATTATAAATTGATAGCAATGTGATTATATAATTTTTTTTTGATATGAAAATATATTTTACATTAAGAAAAAATAACTACAAATTTTAGAGGCATAAAAGTAAAAAAAAAAACTAAATAAAAGAAATGCCGAAACCCGGGATCGAACCAGGGACCTTTAGATCTTCAGTCTAACGCTCTCCCAACTGAGCTATTTCGGCTAGTTGGTATATTGACGAAATTCAACTACAAAACAAAATCCAACAACTACTAAATGGTATAATATGCATAAATATAGAATATTTCTTAAGCAATTTTATAATTTTAGGGAAATACTAATAAATTGAATGTCAAAACGTTCTATTATTTAAGATTTTCCAAAGCTGACTTTTGTATTCTAAAATATTGATAAAGTAGCTACCACTTCTTGGGAAGTTCCCAATTAAAAATACTTAAGAAATATTGTTAAAAAAACATATACCCACAAATAAGTTTCGAGTAGTAAATTATGTGAATATTTAATAGTACTAGTGGCGCCATCTATGCGGTTTAACGTGTACTTGTAAGTACAACAGTTACTGTATGTTTTCAATACATTATAGATGCCACTATGGTATGTTATATGTAATTCAAACTGTTATAATTGAATAAATTAAACTTATGTTAAAGGATTTAACGAGATCATTAAAAATTTGCAACCATCTTACATTGAAACAAATATACTTTCTTTCTTCTTCTTTATCCGATAGTTCATAATGGATGGTTCAACATAGGCCTCCTGACGGGATCTCAACATAACACAATCTTATGCTGCTTTGATCCTGCATCGCGCCACTCCATGCGCGACCACCCGATGGACGTTCCCTGCCTCGCGAGCTCCTGCGGTCACCGTCTCCGCGGCCCGATGCGGATGACGACGGCGACGACGAGGACGACGCGACGGGCGAGAGGGCGAAACCACCGGACGAGACAACACTACCTGATTTGACACCACCACCTTCATTGACACCACCACCGACGTTGATACCACCGATGATGACACCACCCGAAAACGACATCGCGGTCTGGGAGCTAACATTTCCAGACCCCCCGAACCAGAGATCCTGTAGGTCACCTAGGTGACCTGGGCCTACAGCCCGAACACAGTCCAGGCCACAAAGCCTGCGAGGACCGGCCCGGGCAAAGAGGTTCGCCTCGAAGCCCGTACCCCGCCTACCCCTCAAGGGTATGCGAGAAGACCCCCTGCTTGGACTACCGATTACGACACCACCACCGGACTTGACAATTCCTGACGATGACTACGAGGTCTGCGAGCTACCATTCTCAGACTTCCCCACCGAACCAGACATTCTATAGGTCACCTAGGTGACCTGGGCTCACGGCCCGAATACCGACAACCCTTAGGTCACCTAGGTGACCTTGGCCTACGGCCGGAACATGGACCAGGCAGAATGCCTGCGAGGAAATGCCCGGGCAAAGAGGTAGCCTCGAGGCCCGTACCCCGCCTACCCCCCAACCGGGGAGTAAGCGAGATGACCCTGCTGCTGCTGATCCTGCAGCTCCCCAGTTTTGAGGTCGTCGGTCCATCTCGTGTGGAGTCTATCAATGCTGCGTTTTCTGGTGCAGGGTCGCCATTTCGACACATTAACCTGACATATACCCCAACACCCCTCAGTTTTCTGAGCTATATCCCCACCAATCGCCACTTCAGCTACATGACATGTTGTGCTATATTTGTTGCATTGGTTCTTCTATGTATCTTCTCATCTCTGATTTGATAACACAGAGACACTCCAAGCATAGCTCGCTCCATTACACTGAGTGACTCAGAGCTTTCTTATGAAGCTCATAGTCAGGTACCAATTATCAATATTTTATTTATTTAATGTTAATTGTTTATTTTGAATTTAAGTATTCTGGTTTATAAATGTATCTTAGGAAAATAATTATATCTATAATTTATCTATAGTTTGTTAAGACTGTTTACTTCTGCAGATTATTAACTTTGGTCCTTTAAGCACATTAAAGATTACTGGACTTAGTTCTAGGGTTGTATAAATAAATAAAAAATTACCTGTCTCTGCTACCTGCACTGCCTTGTCCTCAGCAACTTGGCCTACATCATCAAGTACAACACCACACTTTTTAAAGAGGTTACTACGAAGCTGCATTAGCTTCTGGGTTTTCTGGAATGATTTGATTTCATCCTGGAAATAAAACATCAGGCAGATTAACAAACAATTAATTAAAGTGCAAATTTTATGAATATATCCAGGTATTAATTTTTTTTTAAATAAATTGTGTGTTTATTAACAAATTATTAATGATTAATATTTTGGAGGAATTCTGCATTTTACATTTGATAGCTCCAAATGAGCATTTATAGTTATTTTTTTACAAAGTCCTGGAGCTACACAGTTTGATATTTATTTATTTAATTATTATTAAATTTTACATGTACACTTACAGATCTAGCCAAAACGCATACATGATATAGATAAGTATAACAGTAAGAAAAATTTAAATTAATAATAATTATTATCTAAATAACAATTTACGTACTTTAAAAAGGTTTTAGCATTATGTGTGAAAATGTCGGCATCTGGGAATCTGCTTAGCAGCTCATTGACTTGCGCAATAATATTATAATTACATCCTTTCAATAATTGTTAAAAATAATAAATTTGGATTCAATATTTATTCAGAACGAGTAGTTTCTGTGACTTGTAATAAGTAGTTTCAACAACGGGATATATTTATATGTTACCCAGATGAATTAAGAATTATACCAAATTTCTAATTATAAGTCTCAATACATCATCAATTAGAATAGATAAAAAACATTTCTAAAAAATTATTATTATCTAAGAAATCATTGCTTGGTATATTTATAAGGAATTGGAAGACAATGAATGTAACTTGGAAATGATACTTGGAATTTAAACTAGTCCATGTGTGCATCTAAACAATTTCAGTAACATTAAGCCAGGTACACTATACCTTTAGTTCCTTCAATCTGGTGTGGGACCTACTAGAGTAGCATTGCCTAACGTGCGCATCCGACCAACCTACATTTTCAGGATTCGTTACACAAGGAGTAGAGCTACGAACGCGTATTTTACATGAATTTTCATATACTTGACGATTTTTCTCAGCCGCAAGTGGCGACTTTGAAGGGTCGAGGGACTTTAAAGTTTTCCTTGGCTTAGCAACATACTTTGGGATATTGGGCTTTGAATGTTTAACTGCTTCAGATTTATAATCTGTCAAAACCAAAGGTAGTTCCATACAAACACCGGAGCTTAAATTTGAAGAACTAGCTTTCGCGCCAATTCTTGCCGAGGTATCGTGACGAGTTACTTTAGTGTTAGTAGCTTTGTTACTAGGGTGAGATCTATTATAAACACGGGGCATTACTCTATCATAAGCATTCTTATGTTTTACAATACGATCTTCCATATTATTGGCAAAATAAAACCAAAAGTACAAAAAAGTTGTTATGAAAACAAACTGTAACCACAGAACCAGAGAGAAATAAACGCGAACAGGTACAGATAGCAGAGTGTTGCCAACAGTTCAATAAGCTTCCCACTATACACTGTCCATTATATTAACCATCTTTTGACAGATTGACGATTTACATATTTAGTGATGTTCTAAAGATTCTCGTATGCGATACCATTCCGATTATAGTACCTACTATCATTAATCGAATTACGTACCTAAGTAATTCGATTAATGATAACCTACGTAAACTAATAACAGATACAGAAATCAACATTTTGATTTAATATTGCCTTAGTTTTTTGAAAATAAATGTAAATCCGTGTGTATTTATTATAATCATAAAAAATATATTATACATCAACTGGCAACATCAACAGACCTTCCGCTCGGCCGCCATTTTGACGTGATCTGTCACTCTCAACGAAACGCCCGTGATAGTCACACGCATTTATGTTCGCTGAGTGTTCTCTCGCATCTGTTACACCTTGAGTTAAGTAGCTTTATTGCTCGGAAAAACTTTTGTGAAACTTATATTAATTGATCGTGAAAATGCCGAAAGGACGTGTGTTGAAAGCACAATCGAGACAGTTAGTGTTAAAACTTCATGAGTATTTTGAGCAAGAAAATCAAAATGGCGGACCTCTTATACCTATCGCGCAAGTCCGAAACCGTGTTGCAGCCGCGTTGGGGATCAGTCTATCAACTGTGACTAAAATCACTACTGATGCCTACGGCAGGAGCGGCTTGGAGCAAAACAAACCATCTACACCAAAAAGAAAGCGCCGGGCTCATAAGGTGACAGCTGTTGATGACTTTGACGCTGACGCTATTCGTCGTCATGTATATGATTACTACTTGAGAAAAGAAATTCCAACTTTGAGAACAATTCCAACTTATTGTTTCTTTGAAAAGAAGTGGTCTATTTCATGGTGAAAAATCTTCTTTGGTCAAAGTTTTGAACACAATTGGCTTTTCATATAAAAAGTTAAATAAAAGAAAATTATTAATGGAACGCACAGATATAGCTATAGCACGTTGTGATTTTTTAAGAGAGGCAAAGAAAATACAAGATTGGGCAAATATTGTTTTCACGGATGAAACATGGCTCAACGCTAACCACACACTATCTCGTTTCTGGACTGATGATACTGCTGATTCCACTTCCTCAGTACCAATGGGAAAAGGTGAGCGCCTAATCATTTGCCATGCAGGTACAGCAAAAGGATTTGTACAAGACGCACTGTTGGCATTCAAATCGAAGAAATCAAATGACTACCACGAAGAGATGAATGCAAATGTGTATGAAGAGTGGTTCAAAAAAATGCTCATTTCATTGGAAGAACCATCAATAATTTTTATTGATAATGCGCCCTACCACTCCCGTCAAATTGACAAAATGCCAACACAGGCTAATAAAAAGCATGAAATAATTAATTGGCTTCGGGAAAATGGAGAAAATGTGGACGACTCAATGTTAAAAGTTGAATTAATAAAAATATTAAAAACCAAAAAGAGAGCAAAACGCTATGTAATCAATGAAATGGCAGCAGAATATGGCCATACTGTTCTTCGGATTCCTCCATACCACTGCCAGTACAACGCAATAGAACTTATATGGGCACAAGTAAAAGGGCATGCTGCGAGATGCAATACAAGCCCCCCATTCACAGCGAATAAAATGTTGCAATTGCTAAAAAATGCTTGCACGCACGTAACGGCCGAGAACTGGGCAAGTGTGGTGGAAAGAACTAAAAGAGTAATATTCTCTGATTGGGAACGTGATATTGCGTTTGATAATATATTATCTACACAAGAGCTAATAATAACTGCTACTGAAGACTCCTCATCGGAGGAGTCTAGTGTTGATTATCATTCCGACGACTCGTGCTAATAAAATAAATTAAAATATCCTGATTGTTTTATTTGTATTCATGTATTAACTAAGAAGAAAGTAAAACTTTATATAATGTTATTAAATGTCTTTTAATACTCGTAACATCGATTTCTACCGATTATTTTTAATCTGTGGCATAATCGTAGTAACCATTATGTGTGACATCACTAAGTGGGCGGTACCCATCCATAAAGTACAAATATTATTTGTATGTTATTTGTACGTAAGCAATACAAAACTTAATGAGCGTGAGCTGTCAAAAGACTGATAATATGATGGACGCAGTATAACAAACAGAAATTTTACACTCTAAATGACCGCTAACCGCTAAATTTTCCACTAAACCAATTTTTGTTTTATGAAAGAAAATAAATTTACAAATAATTAGTGTCCTTTATTACTACTAATTAAAAAATTAACAATTTAAATATCACAAAATTTATATTTCGCTACTCGACCCGTAGTATTTCAGATACCTACGAGCCAAGAATCCCGTTGCGTATATTATGATTTTTGCATAGTTACGCGTTAATATATTCGCTCAGTTAATACAAACCAAAATTAATGAGCCCATGAGTGTTACTGAACTATGAACCCTTCTAACTTCTCAATATAAGTATTCAGAAAAAAATATGAAGTCAGAAATCCCCGCGTATAAAGTTTAGAATAATATTAGGTGGAAAATCCTCGCATGTAGAGAAACGTAGACGACTAATTCTTGCCGATCAGTTATGCCTACTTAAGCAAAGTAAATATCTACCAGGTATACAAGCTAAAATCCGCTTTTAAAAAAAAACCATTTTTTCATAGAAAGGAAAAAAGATTACTTCATTCAAAATATACTTTTTTGTCATCTCTCAGGTAATATATGGATAACATACCAAAAAAAATTGTTCGTTTTTCGAGGCAAACCACCTTCCAGCCAATTTTGGACGTCTCGCGTAAGATTCCAACTGCTGCTCAGCGAGCAAATGGCACACCGACGGAGTGGATGTTGAAGGTCGGCCGGGATGAAACCACGGTTTTTCCAAAATACAAAAGTAATAATAAAATTATTTTGCTATAATCCGCGATGAATGATTCATCGCGGATTATAGCAAAATAATTTTATTATTACTTTTGTATTATGGATCTCCGCAAAGTAACGCCTAATTCTATAAATTACCACGGTTTTTGTTTAGGATTCTCATGAATTGGGATTTTGTATGAAATGACAAATAATGTTGACTCAATATTGTTGACCGAGGTGGTACGCTTAAAAATAAAAATATGGCATGATCAAATACGATTCATATGTTCATTAAAAATTTAACACCAACCATGAGCAAACAGCGGATTGAAGCTTGTACACCAATGTATATATGCATATTCAAAAAGGAAAACGATCAGATATATAAAAATCAAGTACAACAATCAAGGAAGTAAATCTAACTTTTTAACTGCTAATATATTTTACCGAGACCACCAAAAAAAACCACTAGCCACTAAAAGCAATATTTGGCCACTAAGTGGGTAGTTAAAACCACCAGTTTTAGTGGAAAATCCACTAAGATGGCAACACTGATAGCAGACTACTAAATAAAATAAACAGAATACGTAGACGGCAGATAGATGTCGGAAGTTATAATATAGCACTATAACTTAACTTTTACTTCATCCTTCTGCTTATTTCTGAATACGGTTGAATAAACGCGGCGCCTATAACTAAAATTATATTTATACAATAAAAGATAATCGATTTGAAGGTGTGCTGTGAATATCTCTTTAAATTGCAAGGAAGTTATTGATTTTATATATTAGCTAATCATATTATGCAATGGACTTAAGAATATGTTAAATTAATAAGGTGTAAAGGAATATGTTATATTTTTAAATAAAATATTTATACCAATATTTTATTACAGTTTTATGTTTGTTAGTATTGCTAGTGCCAAATATTTGAAGCAAAATGGACACCATCGGAAATAAAGTTATCTCCATACTCTGTGGGCTGTGTTTTTCTATATAGTGTATTATCTATGGCTGTGTATGTGAGTGG
The DNA here is from genome assembly GCA_947086495.1 of Morpho achilles. NCBI lineage: Eukaryota > Metazoa > Arthropoda > Insecta > Lepidoptera > Nymphalidae > Morpho > Morpho achilles. Next base: position 16,318,674 of record CAMTZB010000025.1, on the reverse strand, counting down.
GAAATTCAAAAGAAGAGTTGACAAAAATTATAATTGTCTTTAAAAGATTAACACAGAAAAAGTATTCACAGTGTAACAGAATACATTATACTGTAGACAATGAAAAACTTTATTACCTACATTTGTTACAAGTTTGATAAACAATTATTTACCTACTAATTCATTAAGTTTAGCATCATAGAGACTTCTTGCTTCCAACAAATATCCTTCACATAATGCTGTGATTTGTTTATTGACATTAAAGACTAAATCTTCTGATACACCTGTCTGTTTTTTATTTTTTTTAATGTAATCATTCTGAATATCTTTAACAGTGTCTCTACAGTTCACGTATAATATTTTAGCATTTTTTGCCAATGCTTCTCTGTGCTCCTTTGTAACTTTAGGAACCGGAACATACAATGTTGTACCATCTTGCTGGGGGTTTAGGTTAAGACCAGAGTTGGAAATTGCCTTTAAGACATCAGGTATTACTTGAGGAAAGGATGCAAAATTAATAACAATTGTTTTGGGATTTTTCCTAACAATTTGGGCAAGCTCTTGTAATTCATAATCCTTGCCATCATACTTCACTGGTAAAGAGTCTATAGCACCGGTTGTTGAACGGAGTGATAGATTTTTGGCGAAATCTTCTTTCATACTTTCAATGGCACTTTGACATCTTTCTTTAAGCTTATCTACTGGCACTAATTCAGACATAATTGTTGGGTTAATGACAACTTTACCTGACCCTTTATTCTTTTTTTCTTTCCCTTTATCTTTACTTTTAGCATAGTGTCTAACGCTTGTAAAATTAACAGTACTTGAAAAGCTTTTTTCAGATTCACGAATTAAACTTGATGGAACTGTTCTTGTCTTAACAAATATAGGCAAAATTATCCGACTCAAGAGTATTGTTGTCATTTTATATATATAATCGTTAAAAATACATTTAGTAAAAATAACATAACCTCACTAATGCTTCTAGTTTCGGGCACAGACAAGTTATTTACTAGTTATTATTTAAGTCGGCGGAAAGTACAGTCTTTTTACAATATAATTGTTTAATATTTACACTATGAACTTTCCTAATTTCACATAAAATATATTTAATTGATAAAGAGAATATAAATAAAATATTCTAAAATTATTTTTTATAGCTGTTGACTTTTGTCTTTGTTATCATTGTTGAATGTTGACGTTATGTTTGTTAAGTATTGGTAAAATAATTTTGTAAAACATGTCTGTTTTATTTCAGACAGGAAAACTATGTTTGTTTAGGAAACCATTTAATAACACATTTTGTAAATATATTTTTCATAGAAAGAAATCAGGTAAACAGGGTATTTATAAAGTGATATACTAATATGACAAGTCCTTATTGGTTATGTATGATTTTTAGATGTATTACGAAAGTTTGTTAGTTTTGATGAAGTTGTAGCTCAGAGAAGATCGGAAGCTCGACGTAGTCTCGTCATCCAAGTTAATTCAGAGTCGTCTTTTAACGAATTATACGGGTACTGCTCTAAGTATGCTTCAATACAAGACATTCATCATTATAAAAATTCTGGCGGAGAGGTAATTATGGAATTTATTTCTGAATTAAATTCACCACAAAAATATTTTTATTTGTGTACCCTTGCATGAACTTTCACAATATCGTTTCCGACATTACTTTTAATATAGTCGTAGATAATGTGTTACTGTGCCAAATCTTATAGAACAAAATTAATAATAGAATTGTTTTAATTCTAGTATTACTTTATGAATATATTCATAGATTTTTGTTTTGTAACCTTTTTACTTAAAAAGGCTTGAAGAGTTTTTGTGTCCTTAGTAGATAACTAGCAACTAAACCATATTATTCTGTCAGTACATTACTAATTTTTTTTATTAAATTCAAAACATTCAGTATTTTTGTTTAATATAATTTATTATAGAACTTGGGTATGAAAATCAGATATATATTTTACATTTTAAAATTTTTACTTATTGGACTTTTACTTTTATTATTTACTTTCTATTGTACACTTTATTTTATTATTGCCTTATGTAGTATGATATTATTGTCATTATTATTTAAGAGTGTATATGGATTTAGTTCTCGATGTCTTATAAGAAATTAAGATTATAAAATTGTAAATTGTAGTAACTATAAACTTTGTGTAAATTATAATTGTAACATCCTGTAAACAGATTAGATGCAATAAAGATTGATTGATTGAAGCATGACAAAAATTGTAATATACTAATGTTTGTAATATACTAATGTTAAAGTTCAGGTGATTACCTCTTGAAGAAATTTAGCCTTACAGATTTTTATATTATACATCTGCTTAGATGTCTATTCATTATAAAATAAGGTATAATGGCCCGTGTATAATAAAGGTAAGGTATAATGGACTGGCCCGTTGGAGCAGTGGGTAGTAACCCTACCTTCAGCTCCGCGGGTCGCGGGTTCGATTTCCGCCGAGGGCCAACATTTTCTATAAATGAATTTGTTGGTCTTTGAGTCTGGGTGTATATTTGTATTTAAGTATGTATTTAAAAAATATATAAGTATATATTCACCAGTTGTCTGTCTACCATAACACAAGTATTAAGTTACTTACTTTGGGGACGGACGACCGTGTGTGTAAGTGTCCCATATATTTATTTATTATTTATTATTATTTTAATATTATTTATAATGCTGCTTTGCTTTTTGGTTTCTTTATTGCACACACAAATAATTAAACAAAAATGATATTATAAAAACAACTATACAACTTTATTAATTTCAGCATTTCATGCTCATTGAATTTAGCACAGAAGAAAGTATAAAGGACATATTACAGTCATGTAGTGCTCATCAGAAAAATATGGACATAATGGGGGTGCAATCACCATTTCTATGGTTCAGAGCTACAACTGGTGTGAGAGACGTTTTTCCGCCCAACACAAAACAGCTAATAGTTAAAGATGGCAATAATAATGTGGACGAACAAACATTATTTGAAGAGCTGCAAAACTGTCAAAATGTTTCTCATCAAATACAAATGTTGTATGATAAAAGTGTGTTGAATGATATAGGGGTCAGGTTGAGATACATTGTTGCTAGACAGGTAACTTATTTTTTTTTATATATAAAAAAATTCTGATTTTTTTTTTATTTTCCTGAAATTCAGAATGTAGGGGTTTTGGGGGAGATAGATCGATCTAGATAAGGCTTATTTAAAAAAAAGTCGTTTTATCCCTGTTTTTGGTCTCAATTTTTTCACAATCACAATTTTTCAAGTCATAGTGGTTTATTTGGGGACCGGGCAGTCTAGAGAGGTGAAAATACCTAGAGAATCGAGCCCCACCTGCCCTATTTTTTAAAAAAAATCATTTTTTTTTTCACATCATTTTAAAAATTTGCGAGGAAGGCTCGTTCACCCAGGTACTTTATTATTATAATTAAAATTGGGAAGCTGTTGTGAAATACATTCAATTATGTATGTATAAAAAGTAAAAATTTAATACCATATAAGCCAGGCATGTAAGCTTGAAATGTACAAAATATTAATATCTCTTATTTTTCCATATTAGGATACAGGTTTTATTGGTTTCCCGGCCTACCAGTAACTTCAGTTAACCTAATTATATACTTAAAAAGTCCAACACTAAATATTTTGTTCTTTGCAAATGAACTTAATTAGGTATTATTTATAATTTTGTATGAAATAGATGGCTTTATTTCAGTTGGAGATAATATTCAATAGTCTATATGCAAATGTAAAAGTTCAGCCGTTTGGCTCCTCCGTCAATGGATTTGGGAAAATGGGTTGTGACCTTGACCTTGTTCTCACCAATACACTCACTGAGAATATGGTAAGTTGTGTTCCATGAACATAAATAAAAATTAAAGTGAAATAAATGAAAGAGATTGATTTATATATGCAATGTGGAATTTCTATAGTGCAAAGAATTCACTGTCACATTTATGTTGCAACAAAAGATGTTGCTAGAACATTAACGTGCATTTTTAACATTCTTTGTGTGTAATAATATAAACAAATATTAATCGGACATACTCACACACCCACCCTAACAATTATTATTATTTATTTAATTAGAAAGGCCATGATCCACTTACACTAATTAAACACAATACATCACAAAAAAAGAATACATAATTTTAACTATAACACAAAAAAGAAAATTAAACGTACACACAAACACTCAAATACACACAGTGAGTGTGTACCTCACATAGACACACTCACTGTATCTCTCTCACACACATTTATATTTTCTCTGTCTCTCTCTCTCTTTCACACACACACATACACATAGAGATCATAACAATTTTTAATATGATTTGTAACTTATGAAAACTATAATTTTGTAGCAAAATCACGACTTACTTATTTTAGCAGAATCTGCATGGCATATGCAACACAGTTGAGACTATTGGAATACTTACCTTGCGAAATGATGGTATTTTGTTTGTTCGAATGGTTGATTAAAAAACGAATTTCTTAAACTGCACAAATACCAGATATGCGTTAACGATGTGGTCATACATTCGTATTCTTTACGTATGTAGACGAGCTCGCAACATCGGTTGGTGTATCACGAGAAGCATTGTGAAGGCGGGCGCAGTCCGTGGCAGAGGCACATGGAGCTGGTGGGCGCGCTGCTCGAGCTGCGCGTGCCGGGAGCCTGCAGGGTGCAGAGGATCCTGAACGCGAGGGTGCCCATTGTGAAGTACTCCCACGAGCTGGCCGACGTGGACTGCGACCTGTGCTGCAACAACACGTGAGTACTCATAGAGTGTTGTAACCATAGTGGGGAGCCATAGGCAAGCTTGTGAGTGCCAGTGTCCAACAAGCAACATTCGAGAAGATGAGAAACCATACTTGATGTAGTGATTACGAAGGACCTTAAGATATATTGCTGGTTCTGAAAAGATGTCTCCTGTGAACCCCAAATAACAAGCGGCCAAATCGCTAGTTAGCGACAAAGCCGCCTTATTGTATCTACATTAGATTATGTCGTTTTCTTAACAATGTATATTATAATTTATCTGTGGTGCAATAAAGAATGTTCTATTCTAACACAGTATCTGCGATTGACCAGTAAAAACTACTCACCGTTCCTCTGGAACGTCCAGCTCCCGAATTTGGCAGGTATATCGCGTGCTAGGATATCACTAGTCACTTAATGAATTTAGTTCGGTGAACGGGCACACAGTACCACAAAGTTTTTGAATAATAGGCACGGACACTGCTATGGCGGTCGGACAGGTCAGCGGTCAAAAGACAGTAGAATTTACTGCCAACTTCAGAATGTTCGGTGTTAAGCACTGAACAATACTTATCTTTGTCCAATCACACATAACCAGTCAGTTAAAAAACTTTTAACAACATTTCATGTCCCAACCAACCAAGTTTCCTCGTTTGGAGCCAATCCTAGCAGCATCAGATCATTCTTATCATAAACATGCATTGTCATTGGAACTGGACCAACATAAAAATTTCAGTTCAATCAAACACTGGGAAGAGGGTCAAACTTCACCTTCTAGATTCCACCTTCACATACAGATATTGTAAGATGAAAAGCTTTCAAAAAGAGAGACTGATAGGTGGCCTTATTCTTATTATTATATTGTAGACGACAACATTTTTAATCAGTGCTTTAATTTATTGTTGCTACTAACACTTCATAATTCCCTCTCATCCAGGAGTATTAAAGTGGTCAGGTCAAGAACAGGGGCCTCTTTTACGATCGGGTACTCTCTGTTGACATATTCACGTCAGCCATTTTGTTTTTGTTTGTTTGGTTACAAATGGATTTATAAAAAATGGATTTTTTTATAAATCCTACTTTGGATCCTAACAATATATAGGTAGTCCATTAAAAAGAGAACAAGCTTCTCTTGTTAATAGACTGTCGGGCTCTCCTACTTGACTGCCCCGTTGGCGCATTGGGTAGTGTCCGTGCCTTCAGCTCCGTGGGTCGCGGGTTCGATTCCCGCCGCGGGCGAACATTTTCTATAAATGAATTTGTTTGTCTTCGAGCCTGGGTGTATATTTGTATTTAAGTATGTATTTAAAAAATATATAAGTACCACCACCATCACCAGCTGTCTGTCACCCATAACACAAGTATTAAGTTTAAGTTACTTACTTTGGGGACGGACAACCGTGTGTGTAAGTGTCCCATATATTTCTTATTACTTCAGTATAATAAATCTGTGGTAGCCCAGCGGTAACACCGTGCGCCTCTTTCGAGGAGGTCTAGGGTTCAAACCCCGGGCAGGCACATAACTTTTACTAGAAAACTTATTGGAGTTATCTAGTAAAAGTTATGTGTCTAATTGATAATTGCAATTCATCACACGCTTTTCGGTGAAGGAAAACATCGTGAGGAAACCTGCATATCTCTAGAGAATTCTGGGGATATGTGTAACCGACCAATCTGCATTGGAGCAGCGTGTCGGGTCTTAGCTCCAATCCTTCTCTTCAAAAAAAAAAAACAGAGAGAAGAGGCCTATGCCCAGCAGTGGGATAGTAATAGGCCGCTACTTATACTATAATAAATCTATGTGGGTAACCTACGTAGGTCGGGCGTGTACATGTCGGAGCTGCTGTGGCAGCTGGGCGAGCTGGACGCGCGCGTGCGGCCGCTGGTGGGCGCGGTGCGGCGCTGGGCGCGCTCCACGGGCCTCACCAACCCGCACCCGGGCCGCTGGCTGACCAACTTCCCGCTCACCGTCATGGTGCTGTTCTTCCTGCAGCAGAAGGTCAGCGGCCCGGTGCTGCCGCCGCTCAAGTACCTCGTCAGTTTGGCCGGTTGGTAACGGAAAATAATATTGCAATACACCGATAGCCAAATAAAACTCATTTTTTTACAATGTCAATTTTTAATTGTAATCTCCATATTTAATCATCTCTTTGAAATAGCTTTTGCGCTTGCTCTATCCACCCACAAAACTCTTTTCGCAAAAATCTCATTCCTTTCTTTCCATTTTAGCGGCATAGTCCCATATTTTTCTATGACAAACCCATATCAAAACTTGCCATATTTTTATCTACATTAATTTATTAATGCGACTGAATCTGTCTGTTTATAACGTTTTTACATTTGAGTTATTATTGAGGAAGTAAGAAAACACAGTGTCATCATTCTCCTGCCATTATCCAACTCTTGAGTGGTTCGGCACATGTTCTAAACATGTTGTCACATGATTTGGCTTGTATTTTACGATTCTCTGTCTGCCTGACGTCAACTTACCCTAGTCGTATTTTATGTTTTCGCCTCTAATACATTATTGTTTATCCTTTTCTAGGTAAGGACGACATTAGAATAGCTGAAGAGAACCTCAATTGTACGTTTCTCCGCGACCTGAACAAGCTGCCCGTAGACTCGTTCGCACGCGGCCACGACGACCTTCAGACCTTACTCATGAAGTTCTTCGAGTTCTACTCCCAGTTCGACTTCCAAGATAAAGCCATATCCATCAACGAGGGCAGGCCTATCAGGAAGCCCAACGCTCTCCCCGTTTACATCGTCAACCCGTTCGAACAAGCTCTGAATGTCAGCAGGAACGTCAGCTACGAGGAGTGCGAAAGACTACGGCTCGAAGTAAGAAATGCTGCCTGGCACTTGGAATCTTCCATGGACGGGAAGAAATCTGAAGACTGGGGTCTTTTAGGTTTGGTGGAGCAAAAATCGGCTAGAGGTCTCAAAAAACTTTTAAGGGTTGGAAACTCGCATAGACTGGTGTCAATGAAGGATCTGTTTTCTGATGATGAGGAGCCTTCGACGCAGGGCCTAAGGTCCCGATTGGAATTTAAAAAGGCTGATAAAGTTATAGAAGCTAGTGTTAAAGACATGAATGTCTTGGCAAAGGAGAAAAAGAGTGAGATGAAATTTAAAAACAGTCAGACTGCCAGAGAGGTGTACAGGATACGAAGGAATAAACTGATCTGAGGAATTGTGTTTAATGTGTTCAATACTGTGTAGCGCTAAATTTGTATGAGTGGTAGACTTTTGTTTGATTTATAATAAAAGTTTTGACAACAATTGATAATATACTGACATCGATCAATATACTGATATGTGATCTGTTCGAATAAACTGGACTCAGCTGGGCAAAATGTTAGATATTGTTGGTATTTATCTGGTATTACGCTCCATAATGGGTGTAGGATGCCTCTGCAATAAGTATGTTCCTTTTGAGTAGTGGTACAGACGTTGTCATAATCTTCACTGTATGGGCACCAATACCTTCCTCCCAAAACCATTTTATCTAAAACAAGCAGATCAGGCCAATCCTTTCTACTAATAGTTTGGCGCCTTAATTTAAACTGTACAATAACTTCTAAGATATTAAATTATATGATTTAAAACATCAAAGTTAACAGCATGAAATTACTTTGAGTAGTTTTTGAGTGTATCGTACGTAGAAGTGGTGAGGGATTTGTTTATTATTTGACATTTGTTGTTTTCCGTAAGCGATTAGACTTAAAATAATAGGCATAACGAAAATGTGAAAACTCATTGAATACCATTGTAAATCCTAACATAAACTATGTCTGTGATATATCAAAAAATAAGTTGTCATCTGTCTTGATAGATAAATAAAATTTATTTTAAAATCATTTATTCATCAATAAAATCTCTAAAAGCAGTTTTATTTATTTATACTACAATATAAAAAAATAATAATACAATATTTTATCTAATATACTTAAGTACATTCAAATAAAAGTCATTATATTTCGCTGCTCCTTTCTGATTAGAGAAAATGTTAACAGAGGTGGAATAGGCCCGCCATTTTGCTTTGGTGTGAATTATTCCCTATATGTTGCAGAGATTTGTTAACATAATTTATAGAATAAGGTGGTACTATGCAGAGATTTATAATACAAAAACTATGAAAATATTATTTTGCTAAAATCTATAAAGCTTTGAACTTGGTAAACCCAGAGGATGGGATATGGGTCATTCTTACCAACATCACCATAAATTCTGAATATCTATAGTAAATAATTTTCTAAACCTTCCTAAAATCCTTTTTATCTTTATAAAGGATCATTCTTTATCACTAAATTATACTATTTTTATCTCTAACTAAAATTGGTCCTTCGAGCCGGATATTAAAAAATAATTGCTTCACACTGAACTATTATTCTAGGAATGTAATGTATTATAGAAAATCTCTATTTTGGGATTCGCATCTGTTTTCGAAATGTCTCCGCCTTCAAGTAATGTTTTGTACGCAGTGTAGTTACGGCCACATAACTTCTCGAAGGTTCTCCAGCGGTCGCCGGCTGTGATGGAACTATATACGTGTCCGTTGACGTTGTCTGTGCATATCCTGTTGATAGTTTTTGCGCATGCTCGGGTCCATATCGTCTCCTCGAGGTTGGTATTGTACCTCTCGTTTGTGTCAAACACACGACACTACAAGTAAATGGTATATATTAGGACTAGGGCTTAAAAGTACTTTATTCAATCATCATCATATCATTTATCAATATTATAAATTCGTAAGTCTGTTTGAGACGTTATCATAGCTAATCAGCTTGACCAATATTGATAAAATTCGGCAAGATTGAATCTTATATATCGGGGTAACATATTAAATATTTTTTTAACACCCCTGGGTTAAAAAAAAACCCTTTCCTAATATTATCTATATGGCAGCGAGCTGGCTTCACATCATAATGCTAAGTTAAAAAATTGTTATATAGGCAGGTTATAAAAAATACACAATTTTTCAGCATGTTAAAGATTTTTTTTGCTGAAAACCTTTATTTCTCCACATTTTTGTTCTATTCTTGAAGGAACAAACTGGATTTTTTATTATATATGTATGTTAGTCCAGTATATCTGCTTCAATGTTACCTATTTCAGCATATTAGCCGTGAAATCCTTACAGACAAACATAGTCTTTCAAATTTATAATTTAAATATAGATGGCATAAATCCATAATTTTATACAGGGGCGGATTTACTAGAAAACTAAAACGCTTGAACTAGGACCAAAAATTAACCCAAAAACTATTTCATTGAAGTTGTTGTATTGTAAAAATAAATTAGGGACTTTGGGTCTTGTAAAGTAGAGACTTTGGGTCTTGTAAAGTAGAGACTTTATGCCTTGTAAATTAGGGACTTTGCACCTTGTAAATAAGGGACATTGCGCCTTGTAAATTAGGGACTTTGCACCTTGTAAGTTAGGGACTTTGCGCATTTTAAATTAGGAACTTTGCGCCTTGTAAATAAGGGACTTTGCGTCTTGTAAATTAGGGACTTTGCGCCTTGTAAATTAGGGACTTTGCGCCTTGTAAATTAGGGACTTTGCGCCTTGTAAATTAGAGACTCTACGTCTTGTAAATTTACAAATCCATCGCCGTTGAAATGAATGGCATTTCTATTACTGGTAACTAGTTGTTATTTTATAAATCAACTCCGTAATAAAATAAAATCTCTGACACGTGGTGCGTACCTCGTCGTTGATCTCATCGTTCATACAGACTTCAGCCCTAAAGTCCAATAAGGCTATCAGAGCCAGCATCGGCAGTGCGAGCTGGTCGAGCAGCACCGTCTCCAGCAGCAGCTCAAGGGCATGGGCAGGCAGCACCGATTGTCCAGCGATGGCCTTCGAGGCGCGAGCACGTACTTCATCTTCCTCGTCCTCGAGAAGTACCACCATTGCTGCCCACACGGTGCTTCTGAACTCGACTGGAACATTTTTTATGTTTTATTTAGACAGAAAAATATGAAAATGAAGTGACAATGTATTTCTTCCTAGTGAAATCTTGTAATAACTAACTAAATTACCAAATGGACCCCACTGAAGAATTTGATTTATAATATGTAGTGACAAGTGAATGAATGTGAACGTGGTTCGGCTCTGAATTTATGTCGCGCGTATTGGCTTTTATTTTGCGATAGCTTGTATCTTGGCCCATATATCCATTACACTATATAATTTAAAGACATTCGTTTAAATTTTATAGTGTAATGGATAATATGGGCCGTATAGTATCCGGCTGAGTAGAAAAGCCCAGTTTTATTTCTTATCAAGGTCGTAAAAGTTGACTAAGGTAAGTTGACAATAAGTAACAGTATTAGTTGAAGTAAGTTGTAAGGTCGTAAAATAACTAACCAAACCACATCACAAATTACTTAAAGCATGTTGTGCCGATCCCACTTAAGAGTGGGATAAGGGGAGGAGAATAATGAATGGATAATAATGTTAAGCATGAAATACTTAACTTATAGGGACGATATGCAAACAAAGAACTAAGCGTGAAATTAATGGTGAAGTATAGAAGAGAGTTATACCTCTAGCGTCACTATAGATATATGTATTAATAAAAACGAAACAGTTTTTCATAAAAGGTTTTCTGGTATAAAAAGCTTCGAAGTAAAACCAAAAAGTTTTAACTTACATCGATCTTCTTCGTTCAACGCTTCTAAATCTAACTCCAGCAGTGATTTTAAGTTTCCCTCCATAAATCCAACGACAACAGCCCTAGTCTCATCGCTGTTATCGGATAAGCTGCAAGCGAACACGACCCTTAGCGCCTCCAGTACTTTAAACTCACTCAAGACGGATCCCTTTATATTCCTCGTTAAGAAATCACATAGACTCGCGAAGTAGATATGAGTTAGATTCCCATGCTCGTTTTCTATATAACCGAACAGTTTCTCCATCACGACATCATCAGAAATGTTACTAAGGCCTTCTTTTGCCTTAATTATTTCCATTTGCGTGTTCGGTTCTAATGTTAACAGTTTGAGACATTTTTGGGTGCATTCTATGTACTTGCAAGTTCTCAGCACTTCGCACAACGTTTTTACGTATTTTGAATCTTCACTTAAGAGTTTAAATACATCCCTATTTGATATTTCGTTTATGTGTTCCTGAAATGCATTTTCTATATCCAATTCTCCGTAAAGTATGAGAAGATAGTTCATGACTGCCAGAATAACTTCGTATGTGTCGTGCGTTAGGGATTTGAATAAAATAGTACAAATTTCATCTGTTTTATTGTATCTATGTAATATGATCAGGTGAAGGTACGCGGCATTCGCCAAGCACAACTCCCTTCCAGGATTTATTTCACCTCTATGACCGCTAAACAATAATTTGTTTAGACATATGTGTATTTCTTTAACGTAATTCTTGTCGAGCAGATTTTCGAACCTGTAAAAACATAAATGGTCGAAGGTCCGGTATCCACCAAAGCGGGGAAGAGAGAGAATACCAATCGGATATCATAATTTTCACAGCTCCTCTCCTTTAATTGATATTCAAAACGCATCTCCCCTCCTCTTCTCTTTAGAGGATACCGAGTCTAAAACTTATAATATTTTTACAAACAGGCAAAAATTGTACATAAGTAATATTTAAGATATAGATTCCAAATTCGCTTTCACGTAAATACCTTAGAACATTCACGTTGTTTACGAATCGCGTTCCGTATCGCCACCTCTGTACCAACGACTCAAGTAATCGAGAAACAGAATTTTCTCAATCGATTAGTTTATTAGTTTACTATATCGTGATCGCGTGCCTCGCAGATTCTGTTTCAAATTAGTGAGCAAGAAAAAAAGTTGGAAGCGTTTGAGTCTAACAGCCGGCATAGGCGAATTTGGTGCAATATCAAACGTGTATCGAAAATCCACCATTCTTTATTAGTTAAAAGTGCCTAAAGTGCGAGTGTTATTTCATTTATTTTTTAAAACGCGCTTAAATGTGAAGAACCTATGGGCGTTGGGTTTCCAAGGTGTTGGAATGGCGCAATACTTTGGGATAGCCCATCCCCTTGGGAACGCCCATCCCGTAAAGGACAACACGTTGGTAGACCGCTACGAGGTAGACCGACTATGTCTAAACAAATCGTAAGCAGACGACATAAGATCTTCGAGATTTTTCTAGAAGAGACTAATATCCAGCGTTGAAAGTCTATCGGTTGTTAAAAATGTTCAAGAACCTACCTCCACATGATTACGTTAAGGACTTTGATGTACTCGTCGGCTATCACGTAGCACGGCGTCCCCACCAGAGCCTGCTGCAATATCCACGCTGTCTGCCTGATGAGATGAGACAGCCGGAGTACCTCCTCGTGACTGATCGTTACGCTTTCTGATCGATCGTTCAACAGTTTCAAGAGCTGAAAACAATTATATGGAATCACCGTAACATTTACAAAACGGTCGTAAGCTCTCTCAGAATCCAGATAAAATGATATAAGAATGTCAAGGTGGTGTGGCAAGACTGGATCAAATCCGAAATGAGTCTATAATAAGAAGTCTGAAGTTCCGCCCAATATAGAAAAGGCGAGAAGTGCAAGATTGAGATTGTATGGACATGAAGAAGGATGAAAATCATGTGATCAAATGAGTGTTAAATATGAATGCGGATGGATGTGTCGCCCTATCCGAAGAATAAAGTCACATTTCCTATACTTATTACATGGGACATGTGCCATTATACTTTGGATAGAGCGATGTGACTAGAGGGAGGCTAAGAGATGATTGGATTGTGTGCAGTATGACACGCATATAACAGGGGTAGCGCCAGATGTGACGAGTGGAAGGAGAGAATGGTCGAGAAAAATATGTGCCAACCACACTTCGAGTGGCATAAGGGCAGGAGAATGATGAATAGATGTAACATTTATAGAAGTAGGCGTTACAATACGTAAGTTATGATAGCTCTCATATTTTTAAGTTTCAAGAACTGAAGTTAAATTGGTTTGAATTTTCCTATGATTTTTATTAATTTAACATCTACACGAGTAATAAAATTGTTTGGTGTCTACGTTTTTATAGATTTTAAATAGAAAGGTCTCAGGCAAGTAAAATATAGTAAAACAATGCTAATGTCGCTTACTTGTAGCAATAAGCCGTGACAGAAATTCCTCTTGATATGTTTGTCGCACAACAACTTGAGCACACCCTCTACGTGAGAGACGAAGCTGGAAAACGAAATCGGTTTATGTACTTAGGACAGCCAAAGAAACAAGGAGAACCCGTCCGAATATTAATGCTAAACTCTGTCTATCTGTGTAATACGCTTTTCGCGTCAATCCATTGGGTCAATATTTATTAAATTCAGAGACTCAGAAAGTTCAGATATTCCGTTATAGTTAAGAGATTTAAAAAGATGATTTCAAACTGGACTGAAGCATGTCTGCTTCCACATTCAAACTCAAATTAGTTTATTTGCAGAAAACATGGTAACATGTTAAAATTCCATAATAATTAACAGATGTCCCATAATGGATAATAGATTTCCAAATGGCAAACTGAACATTTTTACTTATTTACATGGCCAAGTTAAAACAAACGCGTCCGATCGCTGCTAAATTCGAAGTGCTATAGAGCGAAACGCGGCCTCCTCGCGGTATTTTAAATCTGTAATATCTTCGAAAATATTCATTTAATAACATGCTGTAAACGGCTATATCGATCTATATTAAATCAACAATGTATTTAAGGTACTTAATTGGATTCAAATTCAAATTCAAAATATTCTTTATTCAAATAAACTTGTAAACAAGTGCTTTTGAATCGTCAACTCTACTGCTGGTTCGGAAAGCCGTTCCTACCGAGAAGAGCCAGCGAGAAACTCGGCGGTTGCTCTTTTAAAAATATAATTCTTAACATTATTTACATTAAGTCGATACTGTCTTGTACAGGTTCAAAGAGAGCTATATCCACACATTCTTATCTTCCAAATAATCTTCAAGAGTATAGTAGGCTTTCTGTATCAGCCTCTTTTTAACAGTGTTTTTAAACTGCTCTAATGGCAGTGCTGAAGGATAAGGATTAATGCTATATTGTTTAAAATTGCTTCGAAAATAAGGCTAATGCCTTCGAAAAATAATTTTTTCGTAAAAAAAATGACATAAAATGCTATTGTTGGTTATCCATAAGAGATAGACATATACAATCGCGGACTTTTCTGTAGACCTTTTCAAGGTGTACAAATACTTAGTACATCATTTTGATTAATCTCGTAGGATTCAGCCTGCGTTTGCAATGTAAGCGGAAAAAAAATTTAATTATTTACGACGTGACATTAGAAACCTCAAAAATTATAGTATTTCTCTACTCCGTATTGAATGTTATTACACATATAAACCTTCCTTTTCAATCTATTTAACCGCATCAAAATCTGTTGCGTAGTTTTAAAGATTTAAGCATACATAGGGATATACAGGACATTGGGACAGACAGGGAAAGCGACTTTGTTTTATACTATGTAGTGATGTCTCACAGGTCGGGCGCTAGGAGCGGCGGCGCGGCGCTGGCGGCCAGGCGGCGCGCGTGCAGCACCGCGCCCAGCCCGCTGCGGACCACGAGCGGCACGAACGTCGCCAGCTGCACACCACACATTCAAACTACAATTATAAATACCACCTTTTCAAATCCGTGCCGGGTGGCATCCGGTTGAGTAAAATGGATCACCCTCTTTCTTACCGAGGTGTCGTTAAAGGTAACTAAGGTAAGTTGACCCACCGTGTGGTATGCGGTTATGTAAAATAGAACACCCTCTTTCTTACCGAGGTATCGTAAATACGACTAAGGTAAGTTGGTGTCAGCAGGCGGCCGGTCGTAAGACAAAGCCAAATCATGTGACAGCATATTTATAACATGTTGTGCCGACCCCACTTAGAGGGGGATAACGGCAGGAGAGTGATGATCTATTCAAATAAAATAAACTTATAAACAAGTGCTATTGAATCGTCAACTGCTGCTAGGTCGGAAAGTTGCTCCTACCGAAAAGAGTTAGCAAAAAACTCGACAGTTGCTTATTATTAGTTACATTTCATTATTACTAACTTGTGGAAGCTCGAGAGTAGCAAAATCTATATTATCATGTATATAAGCCTTAAGGTTTTAGCCTACGTTTGTTACTTTAAACCGATTCAATGGTAAAGCTGAATAGTATACGCAAACACGATTTACACACGCACTCACGACTCATATGCACACGCATGCACGCACGCACTTACTTTTATTTCTTTTAATAATAACTTAAATCTCATGCTCGCGTTCTACATAACGCTGTTTTTTGGTATTACGAACGTCGTTTATGAACAGTTAACTGTCAATTTAATAAAAAAGAGCAACCGCCGAGTTTCTTGTTGGCTCTTCTCGGTAGGAACAGCTTTCCGAACCAGCAGTAGAGTTGACGATTCAAAAGCACTTTGAATAAAGAATATTTTGAATTTTGAATAAAGCTGAGTTCGAACAGTATCCAGTTCTATGTTCTGGATCCAATCTGTTGCTGGCGAGTCCAGAGTAGCGACTTGCCTAAGCCCATCATCTGCCGCCCTGTCAGGGGACCTTCGGACGTTCCGAACGGGGTATATCGGCCGTCTGGCTTACAGGTCCCCGAGGCGGTCGGTGCATCTGGTGCTCCTGATGCACCGGTTAGCGGAAGACTTTTCTTACGAGGGGTCTCTACCCGGAGGAGGTGTTCTCTGTGATCTGAGCTGTCGGCGGGGATAGGGGCAATATGTACAACGATATCCTGTCCTTGCCATCGGCAGCGTGGTGGAGCACACAGGTCGTTTTAGAGGTGCGAGTCCGACATAGCCACCGCCTGTCCCCGTCGGGCGGCGGTACCCATAAGGGGGTTTTTTGTTGTTTCCAGTTTTATGTACCCTAAGAATAACATGTACACAAGTACATTCTAGTACTTTCTAGTACTTTCTTTTGATAGATACTCAATACTGCCCACCTTCAAGTTGGAGACGGTCCCCTCCAGCGAGGAGGGGTAGAGCCTGGCCAGTAGCAGCAGGATGGGGAACAGCGACGGCCGCAGCAACTGCTGCTCGGTGTCCTCGCTTGCTTCTTTTAATTTCTCCTAAATAGTCAAGTTTTTTATCTATACTAATATTATAAAGAGGAAAAATTTGTATGTATGTTTGTAAGATTTTCACACTAAAACTAATAGACCAATTTCAAAAATTGTTTCACCATTAGCAATCTGCTTCTTTACTGAGCAACATAGGCTGTATTACATTAAAAAAGTAGGGATCCGTTAAGAAAATGTAATAAGGTATAAAAAGATAAAAATTACGCGGGTGAAAACACTGGATATTACTAGTTTAAAAAAAAGTCTTTTTAGCCCTGTTTTCGGGCTAAAATTTATATTGAATTAAAAAAATGACAGTTTTCGCTGCCATACGTAAAGTCATGGTAGCTCATTTTGGAAACGGGCGGACTAGAGAGGGGAAAATACCTAGTTTCAATCTCCACCTGCCCAATTATATAATATAATTTTAATTTATTTAAATTTTTTTATATCTTTACAATAAATTACCGAGCAAGGCTCGATCATCTAGGCAATAATTTATTGTCGTTAAATATAAGATAGACTCACGAGCATAAAGTCGTAGAGCTGCGGGTATCTGAGGAAGAATATCCGGCCCGTCATCCGGTTCCGCGCGCACAGCCGCTCCGAGTCCTTGCAGCGCTGCACCCCGAAGATGCGCACCATCAGCGCGCTGAACAGCAGCGTCGCCGAGTTGCGCTCCTGGCGGGCACATCGTAATACCGAGCCCAGAATGTTTTGGGACAAAAATACCATAAATTTTTCTATCAATTTCTATTTGCCTTAAGACTGGCTGAGGTTAGTTGACCCACCATGTGGTATCCGACTCGTATGGTATCCGGGGCTAAGTAGGATGGAACACCTTTATTACTTGCCGAGGTGTTGTAAAAGGCGACAAAGGTAAGTCGACCAAAGTGGTTCTCACAATCCAGGATCCGCTGTCGAAGGCCCTGAGCGCGAGCATCAGCCCGTCGCCCACCAGTGGGCCCACGGCCTCGTCCAGCTGCGAGCAGCGGTACAGCGCGCGCAGCACGTTCAGGCAGTGGCAGCGCGTGTCCGGGCCCGCAGCGCCGCCCGCCAGCCGCAGCAGCGTCCGCGCGCACGAGCCGAAGCTCTGCGGACTAGCCTTCACTTGCAACTCGGTTATGACGAGCGCCTGCGGAACGAATCAAAATAATCTATACTTATTATAAAACAGAGCCCCCAAAAAGTCCAAGTCCTGTCTGTCTGTATGAAAGCTTGTGCATCCTCCCGGAAGGTTAAGGTTAATGGTCCATTAAGATTTTATGTAATTTGTGTTGAAGAGGTCCCGCAATCGTTTTTTTTTTTCTTATTTTTCGAATTGACTGTATGCTGTTAGCCCTAACGAGCGGGCGCACAAGCATCGCCGAGGTTGCAGAATGCGAAATGCGGAGAGTAGAGCGCAGAAACTCTACTAACGTCGGGGAAAGTCGTCCTAAGGGTGCCTCCTGTGAGGCCGGACCGCGGCTTAGGGCGTCGTGTAGTGGAGGGCTGATGGTATGACTTTGATTAGTCATTACGACGTCGGAAGGGTGGCAAGAAGCCACGACAAACCGATGTCAGAAATCTGGGACCTCGTCTTCGCCAGCGAAGACGCTGTGTGTGTGTGTATTACGTGTTTCTGTGTTTGGAATCGTTATTTGATAGTTAGGGTCATAAAGGACGCGTTTTGGACGGCTATATTTTCGGTAGTCAGACTTAACTGGGATGTAGGTGGAATCAACTAAAATGAGAGGATTTAGATGTACTAGATATACTTCGAAAAAAGTTTAAAGAGGTGAGTAATGGTAGGGAAGTCGAGGGAGAACAGTTGTAAAATACTCGCCTGAAAGAAGCTTTAGTGCGCCGCGTAAACCAACAGAGATTCACTTAAGTAGCGATACACTAAAGTAGTACAGAAAAAAATACGATAAGAAAGTCCGCGAAATCATGTCTATCTTTTATAGTTAAGTCACAATAACTAAATTATGTTCTAAATTACGATTAAATACACTGATTTCCACGGGATAAACCGCCAGCGTAGCTAGTCTTTTAAAAATTATTAAAAGCAGGCGTTACAGAATTCAATAAGGAGAAAAAATAACTCCAACTCAGGTTTGCTAGAAGTGTTTAGTGGGGAAATCAATTTTGTATATAATACTGCCTGTTACCTGAATGGCATTACGATTTTGTCGTGGACCTATAAAAAACTACGAGATCTACTTACTCGTTCAATAAGATTGTTTCAAACTTATATTTAAACTTATAAATAATTAATTTAAGTTTTCATTTGTTAAAGCAAGAAATTATTTGTAATAATCTAATATAACCTGTATCATAAAAGGCAGCCCCGCACTGCGTCTAGTGGAACATAATTTTCCATTTTCGTCACCGCTTTCGATAGCCGCCATGAGCTCTTGCAGCCAGAGTTTGGGTAACTGGTTGATTTCTGGACTGGGACTGCGCCATAAACTTTAAGTAGAAATTGTTGATATATGTTTTTGGTTAGCTGGTGGGTTAGTCAGTTACTGTACGGTCATACCCATTGAGAACGTTTGTACGGTCAAATCCATTGAGAACAGTTTGTACAGTCATACCCATTGAGATCAGTATGCACGGCCGCACCCATTGAGAACAGTCTCTACAGATCGAGAACAGTTTTTACAGTCATATCTATTGACAACAGTATGTACGGTTATACCCATCGAGAACAGTCTGTACGGCCACAACCATTGACAAAAGTCTGAACGGCCATAACCATTGAGAACAGTGCGTACGGCCACAACCATTGAGAACAGGTTGTACGATCATACTCATCGAGAACAGTTTATACAGTCATATCTATTGACAATAGTCTGTACGATCATACCAATTGAAACAGTCTGTACGTTCATGCCCATTGAGAACAGTCTGTACGGTCATAGCCATTGAGAACAGTCTGTACGGTCGTAGCCATTGAGAACAGTCTGTACGGTCGTAGCCATTGAGAACAGTCTGACTGTACGGTTTATACCTGTTTAGTAGTCTCGTAAAGCCAACGTAGACCTGTTCGAAAGCGCCTCTGTGCTTAGTCTCCGTGAGCAGCGCGGTAAACTGCTCCCCGACGGACCGCACCAGGCCGTGCTGACTCACACAGGCCGACCCGTCGTGAGCCAGCGCGTGCTTTACTACTGTACTTAGGATCAAGGATACCTGCAAATTAAGTGTACATACTGTTCACACTTAAACTACACTAGATGAAAAATTTAAATATTAGATACATATGTCTTATTTTTTGTATTGTAAAGAACAACCAAAAAGAAAGCACTTTATTGATGTTACAATCTAGCGAAAATACTAAAAACTAACTTAACGATAACCTAAATTTATAAATGAACTTATATCTAAGAATAGGCCTGTCCAATGGCCTGTCTTAGTCTTTGTTACATATATTTTGTATTTAATATTTGCATTTATTATTGTAGCATTTGTATTGTTATATCCGCTTCTTATAAAGCCGTAAATTTGTCGATGATCAGCGATGATTAGCAAAAGTAAAGGAACTTGTTGGTGCATCCTCTCATGTTCCCATTACTGTCAGTCATGTTCTGAACGTGGTCTAACACCACTATTAGATGCCCTGTAATCTAAGTCATTAAAGTAAATGTAAGTAAGTAAAGTAAGTAAGTAACGGCCTGTTACTATCCCACTGCTGGGCATAGGCCTCCTCGCTCCATTTTTGGAGAGAAGGGTTGGAGCTAAGACCTACCACGCTGCTTCAATGCGGATTGGTAGGTTACACATATCCCTAGGATTCTCTAGAGATATGCAGGTTTCCTCACGATGTTTTCCTTCACCGAAAAGCGTGTGATAAATTGTACTTATCAATTAGACACATAAGTTTTAATAGAAAAACTCATTGGTGTCTGCCCGGGTTTGAACCCATGATCGTCTCTAGAGATTCACACGGTCGCACCGCTGGGCCATCACAGCAAAGTAAATGAAGTGGTGATATTTCCTATTTTAGGTAAGGTTTTTGTTATAACAGTTGTTACACCATAGACTTTTTGAATAAATATTTTTTTTACCTCTTTGACAGATCTCCAAGCGCAGAGCAACACCATCTGTGCGGTCACCTCACCACCGTCCTCAAGTCGAATGTAACTATGACAATATGACAACGTTATGTTAGAAACAACGTACGTACGTACGTAGCGGCCTGTTACTATCCCACTGCTGAGAATATGCCTCTTCTCTCCGTGTTTGGAGAGAAGGATTGGAGCTAAGACCTACCACGCTGCTCCAGTGCGGATTGGTAGGTTACACATATCCCCAGAATTCTCTAGAGATATGCAGGTTTCCTCACGATGTTTTCCTTCACCGAATAGCGTGTGATAAATTGCAATTATTAATTGGACACATAAGTTTTATCATAAAAACTCATTGGTGTCTGCCACCGTGCCCTCCTCGAAAGAGTCGCACGGTGTTACCGGCTACCACAGCTTATATTAGTCAGTTACAAAAAAATATAGTGCTGTTAAAAAACCTACATAGAATAATAGTAGATTATGATACTGTTCCACAATAAGGGTTCCAAGACCAAGTTATGTACAGTGTCGTACACTACATTAGCTACTCTCATACTCATCATCTTCCTGTCCTTATCCCACTCTAAGTGGGGTCGGCACAACATGTTATAAACATGCTGTCACATGATTTGCCTTTTTTTTACGACCGGCCGCCTGCCTGACGTCAACTTACCTCTGTCGTATTTTACGACACCTCGGTAAGAAAGAGGGTGGTCTATTCTACTAAACCGGACACCACACGGTGGGTCAACTTACCTTAGTCGCCTTTTACGAAACCTCGGTAAGAAATGAGGTTGGTATATTCTACTCAGCCGGATACCACACGGCGGGTCGACTTACCTTAGTCACCTTTTTCGACACCTCGGTAAGAAATGAAGGTGGTACTATTCTATTCAGCCGGATACCACACGGCGTCATATAATAAAACAATATTAATAAAAAACAAACTTTGTTTAAATATTGAAAAGATTTTTTTTTTAATGTCAAATGTTAGCGCGAAGGCGCATACATCGATTGCGCATACGTGTTGCGTCGCCCCTACTCGTTCATTGAAACCTATTTTTTTTTAAGGTTCAACCTCCTCGGTCCGCCGTGTGGTATCCGGCTGAATAGAATAGTACCACCCTCATTTCTTACCGAGGTGTCGTAAAAGGCGACTAAGGTAAGTCGAACCGCCGTGTGGTATCCGGCTGAGTAGAATAGTACCACCCTCATTTCTTACCGAGGTGTCGTAAAAGGCGACTAAGGTAAGTCGAACCGCCGTGTGGTATCCGGCTGAGTAGAATAGACCACCCTCATTTCTTATCGAGGTGTCGTTAAATACGACTGAGGCAAGTTGACGTCAGGCAGGCGGCCGGTCGTAAAAACGCAGCCAAATCATGTGACAGCATGTTTATAACATGTTGTGCCGACCCCACTTAGAGTGGGATAAGGGCAGGAAGATGATGTTCAACCTCCTCGGTCCAGCTGGAGGTTGTATAGGTGTATCGTTATGATTAAAAAGTTATGTTATTATACAGGTGTCCATACCTGTATCGTAATAAAACTTTTAATTTTTTTATTTTTGGCCTGTACGTAACGTTTGTCATAAGAATTTTGGTTTCAGGTTTATAATATTTGTATTATAGTATCAGAGTAGATAAAAAAATATACAACAACTTTAACTCTAATATTTCATTTCTTTATTAAATTATATTTAAGTAATTGAAACTTATCTCAAAAACTACTACAAACAGAAATTATTGTTATTATGCTATCAAAACTATAATTGTATAATTAATTTCCCAATTAGACACAGCGTAATTTTAATATACTTTAAAAAAAATATATACAATGAGTTTTTTTATAAGATTATCTAGTACAGTGGTAATCGAAAAAAAAAAATAATTCCTTTATCCGTAAAACTTTATTTTTTGCTTTTGATAATCTGCTTCCAACTAATCTAATTTAAGCTCACTTTCACCAATACAGTTATTATACTGGATTAGGGAAACCTAAAAAATGTGCCCTATTACAATAAAGAGTAAGCAAATAATTTATAGCATTAGGCGTTACTTTGCGGAGATCCATAATACAACATTAATAATATAATTATTTTGCTATAATCCCCGAAGAAGTAAAATAGAAAATATATATAATTCATCGCAACCGATGCTTCGGTTGCGGGGCGAAACGATTGTTGAGTTTGTGATAGTGAACGTATATAGTGCTTGTGTATTGTGGTGGCGGTGGTGGAGGTTTGTGCATGTGTTTTTACGAATCCTGCATGTATAAGGTATGATAACCGATTGTCCACTTACATTTAGCATTATATATATTTTCTATTTTACTTCTTCGCGGATTATAGCAAAATAATTATATTATTAATTTTGTAAAGAGTAAGCAAGCAAAGGTGATCTACCAGTTTCTATTTCTCATGTGCTTAGATAAAGATGAAGTACACAATATTCAACTTCCCTCTCATTATTTATTGTGACACTCTTCCATACAAACCTGTCTATGACTTTCATTCTCTAGATAATAACTCTATGCTTTCACAAATTGGAATATCATTTTATTCGACACGGCAACACTTAGAACCTTTTGTTTTGACAATAACATATTTTCGAGATTGTAATTTAATTAGGCGTAAGGTAAAAAAGTGTTGTCGCCATTGACTTCCGTTTTGTATTTTATAGCAACACATTCATGAAAGAAGAGTATCGCGCCCTTTTTTATTGAAATGGTGGCAGCACTGTGACGTGTTGTTTCCGGTTGAGTCTTCCTATTGATAAATCGTTTCAGTGACAGTCAGTCTTTGTTCGTCATTCAAGAGAAGTGCATCTGGGAACGGGAATTGTGGTATTCCTATTTTATCGTGTTATTGTATATAGTATGCAAAAGTAATAATAAAATTATTTTGCTATAATCCGCGATGAAGTAAAATAGAATATATATATATAATGCTAAATGTAGAGTGGACAATCGGTTATCATACCTGATACATGCAGGATTCGTAATAACTCATGCACAAACCACCATCACCACAATACACAAGCACTATATACGTTCACTATCACAAACTCAACAATCGTTTCGCCCCGCAAGCGAAGCATCATCAGGACTCCACGACCAAATCGCAAAGCTTTTACGAATCCTGCATGTATCAGGTATGATAACCGATCGTCCACTCTACATTTAGCATAATATATATTTTCTATTTTACTTCATCGCGGATTACAGCAAAATAATTTTATTATTACTTTTGTATTATGGAGCTCCGCAAAGTATATATCCGCCTAAAAATTATATAGTATGCGATAATAAAAGGACAATAAATTCCACTGACCCTGATGTGGAGTCGTAAGAGTCAGTAACAGGCAGAAGTCCTTCGGGTGCAGCGCTGCTCAGCACGGCGCCCGCGCACGCACATACGTCCGCGCACGTACGCACCAGCGTGCGGAGCGTGCGAGTGAATTCCTGCTGCGGTATACCACTGGAAGATACCATACATTGTACCACCTATGTAATTGTGTGGTGAAATTGTGGTATCATCTTACCATACAATATTACTAACGAATAATACAGTGTAATCTTCACGTAACGCCACTCGATTTAACGACAAACTTCCTAAAGCGTCGATGTCACTTGGTTTTGTTTTTAGCTTGTTTCCCATACAATGATACACTATATAGTATTACACCAACTCTCAATAACGACAGCAATTTAATAATATAAAGTAATTTTTAAGTTGCCAAAATTAGAAAAAACTAGGCCACCGTGTACGTTCTTTTGTCGCTTTATTATCGAAGTCTGTAATAAACTCGATTGTTGGCATTACACATACCGAACTTTAAGAAATCCGTCCTTTTGTTTACCAAATGGGGATTACTTGCACGTGTTGACTTTTGTTAGTAGGAGTCGTAGATTATCTATACGTTGTCATATTCTTAGTTACTCACAAACTTTCAAAATGTAAACATGGCAAGTAAGAGAAAATCACTGTGTATTGACGACAAAGTGTTACTGATACGTGCAATAGAGGCGGGAGAGAAGAGAAGTCACGTTGGCAGATATTTTGGATTTAGTCGCTCTACAGTTTCTCTACAGAATTTTCTTCCCCCCATTTAACGACAACTCTCTATAACGTCAAAATAAGCACGGTCCCTTGACGGTCGTTATATAGAGTTTGTGTACTATATTTGAACGGAAATTATATACCAACGCTTAGGGTTATTAAACTTATATTAATCTAAACTAAAGTGATGCTTAGGACGCCTTTTTTTATTAATTGCATTAATGATAATACAATAATAAGATAACAGAAGTTGTTGTATTGATAGATCATTTTAAGGTTAGTTTCGATAGATTTGGTCCGAAAGTTTTAATTTAAGTAGATATATTTTACAGAAAGATTATAATTATATATTATTGAGGATAAGATAAATGATAAAATGCTTGGATTTAGCTGATCTCGACCTTTCCAAAGATAACAATAACAAAATGTTATAATAATTGTATTGAATTGAAAAGAGCAACCGCCGAGTTTACTGGCCCTTCACGATAGGAGCTTTCCGAACCGGAAGGAGAGCTGACAATTTAAAGACACTTGTGGAATAGTTTTTACTTGAATAAGGAATATTTTGAGTTGGAATTGGTAAAAGACTCACATTGGACTGATGGTGTCGAGGACTGGTCCCACGCAGTGCAGTAGTCCGTAGAGCGGGGCTCGTTTGGCCCCAAGGACCAGGTTCTGCTGGCAGACTGCCAGCTGCTGATGGACGGCATCCAGGAGGATGTGCAGAAGAGCAAACTTCACTTTGGTCGGTATTGTGCTAGAATTATGCCTTTCTAGTAGAAAATATATAGACATATAGAAATATAACTAAATAATGTAAGACAAGCCATCAATTGCGAACACAGATGCATTTCACCTTCATCTTATGTGCATGCAACTTTCTTTCATTCGTATCTAGTATTGCCCAACATTTAATTACATAATTAACATGATTACAGCAGTTTAAAAACACTGTTAAAAGGTGGTTAATACCGAAAGCCTACTATACTGCTGAGGACTATATATAATTAAATTATACTGCGTCCATCATATTATCAGTCTTTTGACAGCTCACGCTCATTAAGTTTTGTATTGCTTACGTACAAATATCATACAAATAATATTTGTACTTTATGGATGGGTACCGCCCACTTAGTGATGTCACACATAATGGTTACTACGATTATGCCACAGATTAAAAATAATCGGTAGAAATCGATGTTACGAGTATTAAAAGACATTTAATAACATTATATAAAGTTTTACTTTCTTCTTAGTTAATACATGAATACAAATAAAACAATCAGGATATTTTAATTTATTTTATTAGCACGAGTCGTCGGAATGATAATCAACACTAGACTCCTCCGATGAGGAGTCTTCAGTAGCAGTTATTATTAGCTCTTGTGTAGATAATATATTATCAAACGCAATATCACGTTCCCAATCAGAGAATATTACTCTTTTAGTTCTTTCCACCACACTTGCCCAGTTCTCGGCCGTTACGTGGGTGCAAGCATTTTTTAGCAATTGCAACATTTTATTCGCTGTGAATGGGGGGCTTGTATTGCATCTCGCAGCATGCCCTTTTACTTGTGCCCATATAAGTTCTATTGCGTTGTACTGGCAGTGGTATGGAGGAATCCGAAGAACAGTATGGCCATATTCTGCTGCCATTTTATTGATTACATAGCGTTTTGCTCTCTTTTTGGTTTTTAATATTTTTATTAATTCAACTTTTAACATTGAGTCGTCCACATTTTCTCCATTGTCCCGAAGCCAATTAATTATTTCATGCTTTTTATTAGCCTGTGTTGGCATTTTGTCAATTTGACGGGAGTGGTAGGGCGCATTATCAATAAAAATTATTGATGGTTCTTCCAATGAAATGAGCATTTTTTTGAACCACTCTTCATACACATTTGCATTCATCTCTTCGTGGTAGTCATTTGATTTCTTCGATTTAAATGCCAACAGTGCGTCTTGTACAAATCCTTTTGCTGTACCTGCATGGCAAATGATTAGGCGCTCACCTTTTCCCATTGGTACTGAGGAAGTGGAATCGGCAGTATCATCAGTCCAGAAACGAGATAGTGTGTGGTTAGCGTTGAGCCATGTTTCATCCGTGAAAACAATATTTGCCCAATCTTGTATTTTCTTTGCCTCTCTTAAAAAATCACAACGTGCTATAGCTATATCTGTGCGTTCCATTAATAATTTTCTTTTATTTAACTTTTTATATGAAAAGCCAATTGTGTTCAAAACTTTGACCAAAGAAGATTTTTCACCATGAAATAGACCACTTCTTTTCAAAGAAACAATAAGTTTTCTCAAAGTTGGAATTTCTTTTCTCAAGTAGTAATCATATACATGACGACGAATAGCGTCAGCGTCAAAGTCATCAACAGCTGTCACCTTATGAGCCCGGCGCTTTCTTTTTGGTGTAGATGGTTTGTTTTGCTCCAAGCCGCTCCTGCCGTAGGCATCAGTAGTGATTTTAGTCACAGTTGATAGACTGATCCCCAACGCGGCTGCAACACGGTTTCGGACTTGCGTGATAGGTATAAGAGGTCCGCCATTTTGATTTTCTTGCTCAAAATACTCATGAAGTTTTAACACTAACTGTCTCGATTGTGCTTTCAACACACGTCCTTTCGGCATTTTCACGATCAATTAATATAAGTTTCACAAAAGTTTTTCCGAGGAATAAAGCTACTTAACTCAAGGTGTAACAGATGCGAGAGAACACACAGCGAACGTAAATGCGTGTGACTATCACGGGCGTTTCGTTGAGAGTGACAGATCACGTCAAAATGGCGGCCGAGCGGAAGGTCTGTTGATGTTGCCAGTTGATGTATAATATATTTTTTATGATTATAATAAATACACACGGATTAACATTTATTTTCAAAAAACTAAGGCAATATTAAATCAAAATGTTGATTTCTATATCTGTTATTAGTTTACGTAGGTTATCATTAATCGAATTACTTAGGTACGTAATTCGATTAATGATAGTAGGTACTATAATCGGAATGGTATCGCATACGAGAATCTTTAGGACATCACTAAATATGTAAATCGTCAATCTGTCAAAAGATGGTTAATATAATGGACAGTGTATATTTTGCTTTAATCCGTGATAAAGTAAAATAGAAAATATATATAATGCTAAATGTAGGGTGGACAATTCGTTTTCATACCTGTTACATGCAGGATATGTAAAAAATGAACAAAATCATCGACAAAATCGCAAAGTCTAGCGATTTTGTCGTGGTCTATCTTGCTTTTGCTCCGGTTGCGGGGTGAAAAGATTGTTGAGTTTGTGATAGTGAACGCGTGTAGTGCTTGGGTATTGTGACAGCGGCAGTGGAGGTTTGTTTTTAC
This sequence comes from Morpho achilles, assembly GCA_947086495.1. Lineage (NCBI taxonomy): Eukaryota > Metazoa > Arthropoda > Insecta > Lepidoptera > Nymphalidae > Morpho > Morpho achilles. Next base: position 16,290,371 of record CAMTZB010000025.1, on the reverse strand, counting down.
GAATCCTGCATGTGTTAGGTATGAAAACGGATTGTTCACTCTAAATTTAGCTTTACATATTTCAATTTTACTTTATCGCGGATTAAAGCAAAATAATTTAATTATATATAGTGTAACAGGTTGTAAGAATTATTTTGTTTATAGCAACCACTGAGTTTCTTGCTCGCACATCTCGTTAGGAACTCTAGCTTTCCGAACAAGCAGCAAAGTTGACGAGACATAAGCACTATGTATCTGTCAAGAAAATGCTTGAAGAATCTAGCTTCACTGCTAGCGTTTAATGTTAATAATACAGTTACATGTGGTGTAACGAAGTCTTTTGACACATTTAAAAATTGTACAATAAGTACTAATTTTTCTTGCTCTGACATGTGTACTAGTAGTAGTACTAATAATATATCAAGTAATATTTTAGGTACGGAAAATATTACTTTAAACTAGGTAACAAGACAACAGATAAACCTTGTAAACTGATTATTGTACACCAAAACTTACAAGGTTTATCTGGCAAAGAATTTGAAATTGAACTGTTTATCAATAAATTTAATGTTGATATTTTATGCATAACTGAACATTGGTTAAACAGTTCTAATTTCTTGTTAAATATAAAAAATTATAAATGTTCTAGTGCGTTCTCGAGGAAAACCGCCATTCGTGGGGGATCTTTAATATTGAGTCATATGAAATTAAATTGTAAAGAACGGAATGATATTGTCGGTCTTTCTGTTGAACGTACCATTGAGCTATCTTGTGTAGAGTTAGAGCGTTATATTATAGTTTCTGTATACCGCCCACCCTCCAGTGATTATTTACACTTTGAGAGAGTTATGGAGGAAGTTCTACAGAAGACTTGTAAATCTTCAAAAAAAGTTTTAATTTGTGGGGACTTTAATGTTGACATTTTAGTGGATACCTCTAATCGTTGTAGGTTACTAAATTTATTTCAATGCTTCGAAATGATAAATGTATTTAACGAACCTACTAGGATAACTGCAGACTCTGCTACCGGCCTTGATAATATTTTTACTAATTACAGTTGTAATATCTTAGAAAAATCTGTAATAAGTCGCTTAAGGTCTGATCATAGTGGGCAAATTATATCTGTCCCTGACTATATACATGAAAAAAAACAATTAATTAAATACAGGCCTATCACTTCTCAAAAAATAAAGCGATTCCAAGTAAAAATATCATCAAAATTATCAAAGATTGACAAAAGTTGCGGTAGCTCAGATGATCTTTTTAATGCCCTCTTTGGTATTATTGGTTGTGAATTCAATAAGACATTTAATATAATAGAAAAAAAAGTGTCAAAACATCTCAAGTTTAGCGATTGGGCCACTGATGGTATTTATAAAAGCAGAAACAAGTTATTTGATCTGTATGCAGAAAAGCAATATAATCATTCCCCCACTTTTCTAGAATATGTAAAAAATTATTCTAAAATATTCCGAAATGTATGCATACAGGCCAAATCACTTCACATTAAGAGAAAAATAATTAAATCTGAAAATAAAATCAAAACAACTTGGGATGTTATAGGTGAAGAAATAGGTAGACAAAAAATAGATAATTCTGCCATGCAGCTTAAAATTGGGAATGAGATTATCAATTCCGATACAGCAGTGGCAAGTGCATTTGAGCACTTCTTTCAGAATATACCAATTTCTACCACTAGCTCGATAAGCTCATCCTCAATAGAAGCTTTTAATATATTGAAGGGCTGCGTCGCGGAGAGCATTGTTTGTTTTAAATTTGAACACGTTACCCCATACAACATTGTCAAAACTTTTAAGTCATTAAATATTAAAAAAACAACAGATCTATGGGGAATGTCTGTAAAATTAATTAATAATATTATTGAGATCATTGCACCAATTATGGCCAAGATCTTTAACAAATCTGTAGACACAGGGATATTTCCGAATTTAATGAAATATAGTAAATTGATCCCAGTCTTTAAATCTGGTGATAAGAGCGACCCTAATAACTATAGACCCATCTCCATCTTGCCAACTCTTAGCAAGGTGTTTGAAAAAATCATTCTTAATCAACTGCTCAGGCATTTCAATTTAAATAACTTGCTTCATCCTGAGCAGTATGGGTTTACTAAGGGTCGGTCTACAACGGATGCGGGTGTGAGATTGGTGAAGCACATCTTTGATGCATGGGAGAACTCACAGAATGCCATAGGGGTATTTTGTGATTTGTCCAAGGCATTTGATTGTGTTCAACATGAGACACTGTTGCTAAAGCTTGGTCATTATGGTATCACAGACAATGCGCTTCGACTCGTGGCATCCTATCTTCATAGCCGAATTCAAAGAGTGTGCATTAATGATGTGCAGTCATCTGGATCGGCCTTAGTTATGGGTGTGCCTCAAGGTTCAATCCTTGGTCCTTTTCTGTTTTTAGTATATATAAATGATTTACCGTATTTTATTCAGAGTATATGCGATATTGTACTGTTTGCTGATGACACATCTTTGATATTTAAAATAAATAGAAATGACGACAAATTTGACGAAGTAAACAGTGGTTTGTCGCAGGTTGCTCATTGGTTCAGACAAAATAATTTAGTACTGAACTCAAATAAAACAAAATGGATAGAATTTGTATTACCTAATGCTGCTAAAACAGCAAATAGACTTTTTATAAATAATGTTTCACTAAAAACAGATAATGCAACTGTATTTTTGGGAATGACTTTGGATACAAAACTCCAATGGAGCACACACATAACAACTCTTGCAGGGAAACTCAGTTCAGCGGCCTATGCCGTTCGAAAGATTAGACAGTTTACTGACGTCGAAACGGCAAAACTTGTTTATTTTGCTTACTTCCATAGTGTTATGTCCTATGGAATATTGTTATGGGGTAAATGCGCGGATAATGAAAAAATCTTTGTATTACAAAAAAGAGCCGTACGTGGCATATACAATTTAAGTCCGCGGGATTCCCTGCGAGAGAAGTTTAAGGAAATAGGTATTCTTACATTTGCCTCACAGTATATTTTAAGTAATTTAATTTTTGTATATAATAATATAAAGAACTATAAAACAATAGGCGATGTATATAATAGACAAAGTAGGAACCGACATAAGCTTGCGGCCCCTGCTTTACGCCTTGAAAAAGTACGTAAGTCGTTTGTGGGTTTGGGTATAAGATTCTATAATAAAATTCCACAATCATTTTTAACTTTGCCATTACAGCAGTTTAAAAACACTATTAAGGAGAGGCTGATACAGAAAGCCTACTATACTGTTGAGGATTATTTAGACGATAAAAATGCGTGGATATAAATATTGTTCGACCCTGTACAAGATAGAAACATTAAATGTAACTAGCATTAAGAATTGTATTTTTTAAAAAGAGCAACCGCCGAGTTTCTTGCTGGCTCTTCTCGGTAGGAACAGCTTTCCGAACCAGCAGTAGATTTGACGATTAAAAAGCGCTTGTTTACAAGTTTATTTGAATAAAGAATATTTTGAATTTGAATTTGAATTTGTTTACAAGTTTACTTGAATAAAATATAAAACTAATGAGAATATTATTATGCTATAATCCGCGATAAGATCTAATAAGAATATCGCGGATTATAGCAAGATAATATTCCCAAGCTGTGGTAGCCCAGCGGTAACACCGTGCGACTCTTTCGAGGAGGTCACGGGTGGCAGACACCAATGAGTTTTTCTGTTAAAACTTATGTGTCTAATCGATAATTGTAATTTATCACACGCTTTTCGGTGAAGGAAAACATCGTGAGGAAACCTGCATATTTCTAGGGAATTCTGGAGATATGTGTAACCTACCAATCCGCACTGGAGCAGCGTGGTAGGTCTTAGCTCCAATCCTTCTCTCCATAAACGGAGAGAAGAGGCCTATTCTCAGCAGTGGGATAGTAACAGGCCGCTACTTACTTACTTTACTTTTTAATATTCCCATTACTTTTGTATTATGGACCTCCGCAAAGTAACGCCTAATTCTATAAATTATTGAATAGAATATATTTTGAATCTGAATAAAAGACAATGCGTTCTTCTTTAATAGGGGTGTAATGATTGACTGTGGTATTATAGTATGAATGATTGTGGTATGGAGATCCCATGAAGAAGACCTATGTCCAGCAGTGGACGTCCATCGGTTGACAAAGAAGAAGAAGAAGAATGATTGACTCACTAACTAACTCACCTGTCGCTCCCCTGTACAATGTGTAGGGGCAGTTTACTCGTCAGCAGTCTGAGCTTGTACACGGCGGCGACGCAGGCGGTCGGCTTCACTGAGGACGCTTCTTCCAAAATATCTTCCAGCTCTAGGCTCGTGGTATATCTTTGAGCCTAGAAAACAGTTTGCAAACATAATAACGAAAGCTGATTCTCCAAACTGAATTAACATTTAGTACCTGGGTAACCAAGACTTGCTCGGTTAATTATTTTTTAAAGATATAAAAAAATGCAATAAAAAAAAGAAAGGATATCTGACGGATAGGCGATATCTGGGATGCGATCATCATCCTCCTGTCGGCACAACATGTTTAAACATGTTGTTACATGATTTACTTGCGTTTTTACGACCGGCCGCCTGCCTGACGACAACTTACCATAGTCGTATTTTACGACACCTCTGTAAGAGGGTGGTCTATTCTACTAAACCGGATACCACACGGTGGGTCAACTTACCTTAGTCGCCTTTTACGACACCTCGGTAAGAAATGATGGTGGTACTATTCTACTCAGCCGGATACCACACGGCGGGTCGACTTACCTTAGTCGCCTTTTACGACACCTCTGTAAGAAAGAGGGTGGTCTATTCTACTAAACCGGATACCACACGGTGGGTCAACTTACCTTAGTCGCCTTTTACGACACCTCGGTAAGAAATGAGGGTGGTACTATTCTACTCAGCCGGATACCACACGGCGGGTCGACTTACCTTAGTCGCCTTTTACGACACCTCTGTAAGAAAGAGGGTGGTCTATTCTACTAAACCGGATACCACACGGTGGGTCAACTTACCTTAGTGGCCTTTTACGACACCTCGGTAAGAAATGAGGGTGGTACTATTCTACTCAGCCGGATACCACACGGCGGGTCGACTTACCTTAGTCGCCTTTTACGACACCTCGGTAAGAAATGAGGGTGGTACTATTCTACTCAGCCGGATACCACACGGCGGGTCGACTTACCTTAGTCGCCTTTTACGACACCTCGGTAAGAAATGAGGGTGGTACTATTCTACTCAGCCGGATACCACACGGCGGGTCGACTTACCTTAGTCGCCTTTTACGACACCTCTGTAAGAAAGAGGGTGGTCTATTCTACTAAACCGGATACCACACGGTGGGTCAACTTACCTTAGTTGCCTTTTACGACACCTCGGTAAGAAAGGAGGGTGGTACTATTCTACTCAGCCGGATACCACACGGTGGGTCAACTTACCTTAGTCGCCTTTTACGACACCTCGGTAAGAAATGAGGGTGGTACTATTCTATTCAGCCGGATACCACACGGTGGGTCAACTTACCTTAGTCGCCTTTTACGACACCTCGGTAAGAAAGGAGGGTGGTACTATTCTACTCAGCCGGATACCACACGGTGGGTCAACTTACCTTAGTCGCCTTTTACGACACCTCGGTAAGAAATGAGGGTGGTACTATTCTATTCAGCCGGATACCACACGGCGGGTCGACTTACCTTAGTCGCCTTTTACGACACCCCGGTAAGAAATGAGGGTGGTACTATTCTATTCAGCCGGATACCACACGGCGGGTCGACTTACCTTAGTCGCCTTTTACGACACCTCGGTAAGAAATGAGGGTGGTACTATTCTATTCAGCCGGATACCACACGGCGGGTTGACTTACCTTAGTCGCCTTTTACGACACCCCGGTAAGAAATGAGGATGGTACTATTCTATTCAGCCGGATACCACACGGCGGGTCGACTTACCTTAGTCGCCTTTTACGACACCCCGGTAAGAAATGAGGGTGCTACTATTCTATTCAGCCGGATACCACACGGCGGGTCGACTTACCTTAGTCGCCTTTTACGACACCTCGGTAAGAAAGGAGGGTGGTACTATTCTACTCAGCCGGATACCACACGGCGGGTCGACTTACCTTAGTCGCCTTTTACGACACCTCGGTAAGAAATGAGGGTGGTACTATCTATGGTGGTGGTAGTTTCGTGAAAATCGTTGGAACCGTTTCACAAAATTCAACAAATCTCATTTAACTACCTATACTAAATATATAAAGATGAAGAGTTTGTTTGTTTGATTTATCGAGCGCGCTGATCTCAACGGAACGAATTATTTTATGTTTTTAATACAATGCCGTATTACCTTCAATAATTCCCCGGGACATCGCTCCAGTAAGTCCAGGGCGAGCGCCTTGTTGATATCGTAACTGTCGTCAAGATGGCGCAGGAGTGTTTCTACCTCAGCCTCTTTCCAACACCTAAAATATCCTTCAAATGTTAGTCAACCCTTCCACATTACAAAATAATAACAAAATTATTTTGCTACAATCCGCGATAAAGTAAAACAGAAAATATATATTACTAGTAATCGCCAGCGACTTCGCCCGCATGGAAATATTAAAACCGTAATATAGTATTTTTATAACCATAAAAATAGTTATAGTGGGTTAAAAGCTAGATATGTGCTGTCGCGGACTTTTATTTAGAACTTTTAGGAGGGAAACAATTTCGTTATACATGATTTTTGATTGACTCCAACTTTTGATTAACTCTAACTTAAAATCACTGTTTCCTCACCGCGCGCAAGGAAAACTTTAACCATTTTCGTAATATTTTTTATTGCTGCCCCTCTCTTATTGCGATGTTATATAGCCTATAACCTCCCTCGATAAATAGACTATCTTACACTGAAAGAATGTTTGAAATCGGTCCAGTAGTTCCTGAGATTAGCGCGTTCAAACAAACAAACATTTCAGCAGTATATATTAGTATAGATTGAAGAAACACTCATTACCTGCTACATGTACCCAACGGTATGGTCTCCAGCCAGACCAGGATCTGCAGAGCGACGTGCCGTCTGCTGTAGCTGGCCCCGACCAGCAGACTGTCAAAACACAGCGTCCGAAGTTGCTCCACGAAGCTCAGGTAATAATCGCCCATATGTTGTAAATCGTTGGTGTCAATTTTCCGTATCAGAACCTTGTGACTTGTGTCTAAACGCTTTATGAACTGTAATAATAAAGCTAGCGTTGAATATTCGTCCCAACATCACCCTCACCCTCCTGCCCTTATCCCTCTCTAATTGGGATCGGCACAACATGTTATAAGCATGTTACCACATGATTTGGCTACGTATTTTATGACCGACCGCTTAATTGACAACTTACCTTAGTCGTATTTTACAACACCTCGGTAAGAAATGTCTAGTCTACTCCGCCGGATACCACACGGCGTGATAATATTCCTTCCAACGTCGTAAATATTTGACACATAGAAAACATAGCCGTCCAAATGACGTCCTGTATGAGGCTGACGATTAAATACTACACCATCTACCTACCTCCACCACCGCCGCCACAATACACTAACACTACACACTTTCACTATCACAAACTCAACAATCGTTTCGCCCCGCAACCGAATCATCATCAGGAGATAGCTTTGCGATTTTGTCGAGGTTTGTGCATATGTTTTTACGAATCTTGCATGTATAAGGTATGAAAACGAATTGTCCACTACATTTAGCATTATATATAAATAAATATATGGGACACTTACACACACGGTCGTCCGTCCCCAAAGTAAGTAACTTAATACTTGTGTTATGGTAGACAGACAACTGGTGAATATATACTTATATATTTTTTAAATACATACTTAAATACAAATATACACCCAGGCTCAAAGACCGACAAATTCATTTTAAAGAAAATGTTGGTCCTCGGCGGGAATCGAACCCGCGACCCGTGGAGCCGAAGGCAGGGTCACTACCCACTGCTCCAACGAGCCAGTCAATATAATATATTTTCTATTTTACTTCATCACGGATTATAGCAAAATAATTTTATTATTACTATTTTATTATAGATCTCCGCAAAGTAACGCCTAATTCTATAATATTTAAGTTGAATAATTAGTTGAAAAAATTAGTTAAGATACCTTTTTGACAGTGGACAACACCAGCTGCCTGAAGTGCGGCGTCTGTGCGTTCAAGTTGTACCTAATGAACCGCAGTAAGAACTCCAGCTCGCCGCGAGCGAACACCTCCGTTGACTTTGGCGACTGCACTATCAGGGACATGGCCAGGGTTCGGATCTGGGAATGGATTTAATCTGTAGTATTCCCAGATAGCTGTGATATCCCAGCGGTGAGACCGTATGACTCTTACGAGGGGGTTCATGTTCAAACCCCGGACAGTCACCTATGAGTCTTTCGGTTAAAAATTATGTGCCTAATTGATAATTGCATTTTATCACACGATATTCGGGGAAGGAAAACATCTTGATGAAATTTGCATATCTCTAGAGAGTTCTGGGGACATGTGTGACCTACAAATCTTTCTAGTCGACTAGGGATGTTGCGAAAAGTCAGAAATTAAAAAAAAAACCAACCGCCAAACTAAATGTAACTAAATGGTATAAATGTATGTCCACTGGAACAAATTTCATTTTGATAATGGTCTATGGCATAGACCATTATCAAAATGCGAATAAATCTGTGGAACTCTTCTCTCTAGTTCTAGTTATACTGTGCGCTCTAGCCGTTATATCATTGCACCAAATCACAGAGCCTCAGGTCGTTGCTTTGCTAGCAGTGTCGGTACACTTAAACCATTATGCCTCATTTTCTAACAAAACGGGCAAAAATCGAATTAGTTGCATCAATTACTGCTGCTACAGGGCCACTAACATAAATGAAAAAAAAACCTAAATAATGGTCTAATTGATAGAAAATAATTATATGGGACAATTACACAAATGGTCATCCGTCCTCAAAGTAAGTAACTTATACTTGTGTTATGGGTGACAGACAAATGGTAAATACATAATATCTAAATATATAAATAATGAAATATATATGTACGAGGTGTGTTCAAAAAGTATCGCGAATTTTGAATTTTCGCGAGTTACATATATTCCAATTTCGATTTTTTGTGGCGTTATGTTGGTACATATGTCTCTCACTTATGCTGACAAGTTGGGCCATTTTGAATGTTCGGTTAATTGTTGACAGCTGCTTTGCTTGCACGTGTTTTGGTTCGTCTTCGATTTTTACCTATTCAAAAAATGGAACAAGGAACCTGTATCGATTTTTGTGTGAAAAACGAAATTAAGTGCGCGGATGCATTCCGAGTGTGGACTGTGGCATATGGAGAAGCTACTTTGGACAAAAGCAACGTTTATCGGTGGTACAAAATGTTTTTAAAAGGCCGAGAAGATGTGAATGACGAAGAGCGTGCCGGACGCCCGAGCACTTCAACAACAGACGAAAAAATTTATCAATTGAAGAAAATGGTATTGGCCAATCTTCGATCATCGATAGAGAAATTGCCGAGGACCTAGGCATATTGATTGGCTCGTGCCATTCGATTTTAATCGACAATTTGTGGAAAAACAAAAATTGGCTTTTGCACCTCGATAACGCCCCTGTTCACACATCCCTGCTTGTACGCGACTTCTTGGCCAAAAACAACAGACCAATGATACCCCAGCCACCGTATTCCCCAGATCTGGCCCCCTGTGACTTTTTCTTGTTCCCGAAACTGAAGAGGCCCATGAAAGGACGACACTACGTCACGATTGACGAGATAAAGACGGCATCGAAGGAGGAGCTGAACAAGATCCAAAAAAATGATTTTTTGAAGTTCTTCGAAGATTTGTAAAAACGTTGGCACAAGTGTATAATATCCCAGAGGGATTACTTTGAAGGGGACAAAATAGATATTTACGAATAAATAAATAATTTTTGAAAATACACAAAATTCGCGATACTTTTTCAACACACCTCGTATATACACCTAAACTTGGAGAAGGAACAATTCAAAACAAAAAGCAATTGTTTTTAGAATATATTGGCCTTTACCGGGAAATTTCATAGAAAGGGTCAGTAGCAACCATAGAAAATATTAGTCATTCGAAACTCATGTGGAATATACCTCCTGCGAGCTATCGACAGCAGCCATGTTCAGCACGTCGTAGCTGATGATGCCCTTCCAGCTGGCCTCCTGCGCGGGGAGCAGCTGCGGCAGCTCGCCGGCCGAGCGTGCTGCAGTCAACAGCATCAGCACACACTTGACATCGCTGTACAAGAGGTGGTCGCGGTCGGACATCTGGATGTACGCCACTCTGGAAGTGATCGAAGCATAGAGTTATTATAGAGTACTAGCTTTTACCCGCAACTTCGCGCAGCTGGGTCATCTCGCTCACTCCCCGGGTGGGGGCTAGGCGGAGTACGGGCCTCGAGGCATACCTCTTTGCCCGGGCACTTCCTCGCGGGCACTTAAGCCCGGTATGTGTTTCGGCTGCGGGCCGACGTCACCTAGGTGACCTAAGCGTGTTGGTATTTGGTCCTTAAGCGTTAGTCACCTAGGTGACCTAAGGGATGTCTGGTTAGGTGGGGAGGTCTGGGAATGGTAGCTCGCAGACCTCAAATTCGGCGTCAGGTGGTGTCATGTCCGGTGACGTCATAGCCAGTGCTTTCGCACTCTCGCCCGTCGTGTCGTCCTCGTCGTAGCCGTCGCAATTTCGTGCGCGTGGACTGTTGTCGTGTGATAGTTTGATAAAAGATTTTCAATTCTTGTAGAATTAACAGGATTTCTATACTCTATATGTTACCCCGGTGTATAAGGAATATTTGTGTCAATTTTCATCGATATTTGTTCAGCGGATTCGCCGTAATGGAGTAACAAACATAAATCCATACTCAGAAACTTTCGCATTTAGAACCAGATGGGAACCAGGCGAAAAAAAAGGAACCAAATCTTTCTTTCTCTCTGTATGCATAAGATTGAGGGGGTTTAATTTTCTTTTTAAATGCCAATGTCCACTTATGGAGTACCTCGGTCACGTTCTTAGGCGCGAGAGATACTAGATGCTTCAAACTTATAATAATGGGCAAAATTGAGGGAAAGAGGCGCGCTAGACATCGGAAAATATCCTGGTCACTCAACATACAAGAGTGGATGGGAATTGCTTCCGTTTCGGAATTGTTTCGTCCTGTAAGAACTTTGAAATTGAAGGGAAGAGGCAGTTATCATACTGTAAGTGAGAGGTAAGCCTATCAATATATGAGTAAGAGCATCTAGTATAAATCGTCAACTCTGGTGATTCATTTATATGCGTATCATTTATTATTATTATAAAGAAACACTATCCGGAATGAATACAATGAAAAATATGGCTATCTCACTCACTTGAGAACCCCACTCCCTTTATTACAATCAAAAACTCGTCTACTAAACTATTCAGGCAAATACATACATGTGATTCATGACACCGCTGTCCAACTTGGCGGCTAGAGCGATCAGGTTCTCCAGGATGTGGAGCTGCGCGGAGTCCAGCGGGCTGCTGGCCACGCGGCGCAGCACGGGCCGGAGCCAGCACTCGCTGATGACGTCACTGCTGGCCGACCTCGCGTGCTGCCGCAGGAGACTCTCCAGGGCTGTGGTCACCTGGAGTTAGTTATTACATAATATTCAATATAAAAATAAAAATACATTTATTTCGACCATTATTTCTATTCATGTTAGTAATACACACAAACTTAATCTAATGTTAGTAACCTTAGTCTAACCTTAAGCTCTAAAAACTTATCTATGATAGGCCCGATTAATCAGCACGTAAACCATATAACTGTGCCGGTACTGCCAATCAAGTAAGTAACGGCCTGTTACTATCCCACTGCTGAGAATAGGCCTCTTCTCTCCGTTTTGGGAGAGAAGGATTGGAGCTAAGACCTACCACGCTGCTCCAATGCGGATTGGTAGGTTACACATACCTCCAGAATTCTCTAGAGATATGCAGGTTCCCTCACGATGTTTTCCTTCACCGAAAAGCGTATGATAAATTGCAATTATCAATTAGACACATAAGTTTTAAGAGAAAAACTCATTGGTGTCTGCCCGGGTTCAAACCAGTGATCGTCTCTAGAGATTCACACGGTCGCACCGCTGCCAATCAAACCTGAGGTGATTTACAACCTGCGTACGATGATATTCGCCCTAAAAGACAATTAAAGTCAGCGTCAAAAGACAGATTTTGATTGAGACAGAAAAAAATTGGGATAATATTCATAATACTCAGATCATTAACTAAGAATACATAACTGAGATAGACCAGCGGTGAGACAGCGCGACCTTCTCGGGAGGGTTACCCGTTCGAACGCCGGGTGCACATAATGAGTTTTTCTGTGTAAATTTATGTGTAATTGATAATTATAATGTATATAATGTTTTTTACGGAAGAAACAAAAAGCAAGAACTAAATAAAGAATGCTAAATATAAGTGGACAATCGGTTATCATACCTGATACATGCAGGATTCGTAAAAACACATGCACGAACCTCCACCACCGCCACCACAATACACAAGCACTATATACGTCCACTATCACAAACTCAACAATCGTTTCGCCCCGCAACCGAAGCATCGTCAGGACTCCACGACCAAAATCCCAAAGCTTTTACGAATCCAGCATGTACCAGGTATGATAACCGATTGTCCACTCTATATTTAACATTATATATATATATATATATATATATATATATATATATATATATATATATATATATATATATATATATATATATATATATATATATATATATATATATATATTTTCTATTTTACTTCTTCGCGGATTATAGCGAAATAATTTTATTATTACTTTTGTAGTACAGTATATTTTAATGTAAACGAAATAGGATAAATGTTGAGACTTATTGATTTCCAAGCGTTCGTATCGCTGGCTAGCTAGTTAATAAATAAATAGCTGTAGCACTCACGCTGGCTTGCACCGCCTGCACCCCCAGAGCTGCCACCAGCTCCTCCACGATATCTGGCCACGTGGCCAGGACCCGTTCAGCACCAAGCTCAACGCTCAGGGCTACGAGGCTCACGTAGAAGCTCTTGCGGCTTCGGTCCGAGCCGCTCAGAGTAGCCAACAGCTCGTCCATGGCGCAGGAGTTGCCTGCAGTTTTTTTTTAACAAAAATCTATTATTTCATCATCAGAATTACAAAGTTGAAGCCTCCTTTTAGGCGTGGATATACTTGTGTAAGAAGACTCCGCTCTTCAATCATCTTCCTGCCCTTGTCCCACTCTAAGTGGGGTCGGCACGACATGTTATAAACATGCTGTCACATGATTTGGCAGGCACCTGCCTGACGTCAAATTACCTCAGTCGTATTTCACGACACCTCGCTAAGAAATGACGATGGTCTATCCTATTTAATCATTGTCTGGTATCATTATTATCAAAGTTACCTTACACGTTATTAGTTTATAATAATTATAGTGATATTTAATACCAGAAAAAGATTAAGAATTTTTTGATGTACATATGTAGAGTTTATTGTACCAGTTAAGCCCAATTTTGTAAATCTCCTTTTACTGAGCTATTTTAATATACGTTTCATGTGAGTACGGGTTGTTTACTAAAAATACAAAATTATGCTCTTGATAAAATTATTATCTGATTATTTCCGGATCGATCAGATTTTGGTGATGGAGATATCTACAGAGTTGGAGAGTGACAGAAGCTAGTCGTTTCAAGACTACAGTCCACGCGAACGAAGTTGCGGGTATGTCTATTTCAAAAAACCTTGTTATACAATATTAGTTACCGTCCTTGTGCAGGCCCACGCAGTACTTCACCAGGTGGGCCAGCGCCTGCGCCGCGAGGTGCTGCACGCTGTCCGCGTGGTGGTCCAGGTGAGCCCAAACGAACACCAGCAGCTTGTCCAGCAGTGGGAGCCCGCCGGCCCCAGCCCGCTCCAGACCCTTGCATATTTGCAGAACGGTGCGCGTCACGCCCAGGATGAACGTGGACTCTGCTGAACACCTGGAGAGAAATATCATCATCCTCCAGCCCTTATCCCATTCAAAGTGGGGTCGGCGCAACATGATACAAACATGTTGTTATATGATTTGGCTACGTATTTTACGACCGGCCGCCTGCCTGACGTCAACTTACCTTAGTCGTATTTTAGGACTCCTCGGTAAGACAGAGGGTGGTCTATTTTACTCAGCCGGATGCCAAAGGGCAGTTCGACTTACCTTAGTCGCCTTTTACGACACCTCAGAAAGAAATGAGGTTGGTCTATTCTACTCAGCCGGATGCCAAACGGCAGTTCGACTTACCTTAGGCGCCTTTTACGACACCTCGGTAAGAAATGAGGGTGGTCTATTCTACTAAACCGGATACCACACGGTGGGTCAACTTACCTAAGTCGCCTTTTAGGGCACCTCAGTACGAAATGAGGTTGGTCTATTCTACTCAGCCGGGTACCACGCGTCTTAATTGTTCTTCAATCAATATATATATTGTTTTAATTACCTTTCTCCTATATCCAGTATGTTATTAGTGAGAGTGACTAAAGCTGGTGCTCTGTTCACACACTGTGAGTGCAGCTTGCTCGTGGGTATCATTGTGGCCAGAGCTGAATACAGGCTTAGTTTAGCAGACTGGTTGTCCATTATATCTTTAACACTATCACTGCATTTTTCTCTATCTAAAATCTAAAAATGTAAACAATTTAAGATTAAGATACGTAAATCTATACTAATATATTATATAACAAGCGGCCTGCCTCTGCATCGCACGGTCCATATTAATTATATAGTTTGTCAGACAGTGAAAAAAATTATTACAATCGATCCAGTAGTTTTGATTTATCCATTACTGCCCGTGGCTCCCACGCGTTCAATTTAAATTCAAATTCAAATTCAAAATATTCTTTATTCAAATAAACTTGTAAACAAGTGCGTTTGAATCGTCAACTCTACTGCTGCTTCGGAAAGCTGTTCCTACCGAGAAGAGCCAGCAAGAAACTCGGCGGTTGCTCTTTTAAAAATATAATTCTTAATACTATTTACATTATGTCGTTACTGTCTTGTACAGGTTCAAAGAGAGCTATATCCACACATTCTTATCTTCTAAATAATCTTCAAGAGTATAGTAGGCTTTCTGTATCAGCCTTTTTTTAACAGTGTTTTTAAACTGCTGTAATGGCAAACAGAAAAACAATTCCCCTCCCCCTATTCCAAGAAGATTTTTTGCTATATCTAATATCTAAATTCATATACTAGGTATTTCCCTATGTATTTTATTTTTACAATTAATTACAGAATGTCTTTATATATAACATTCACAGCTTTCTTGTCATTAGACAATACAGACATGTTTTCTTTAGAGGTTACTCTTGAAAGAGCGACATTTAGTTGCGTGTTCGATAGCTGCTAAATTCGAAGTGCTATACTATGCGGCCTCCTCGCGGGATTTTAAATCTGTGATATCTTCGAAAATTTTCAATTTAATTACATGCTGTAAACGGTCATATTGATCTATATTAAATCAACAATGTATTTAAGGTACTTAATTGGACAAGGATTAATGTTGTATTGTATAAAAATTGCTTTGAACATAAGGTATTATTTTTCGTAAAAAGAAAATGACAAAAAATGCTATTGTGGGTTATCCATAAGAGATAGAAATATACTATCGCGGGGTTATCTGTAGACCTTTTTAAGGTGTACAAATACTTAGTACATTATTTTGATAAATCACGTAGGGTTCGGCCTGCGTTTGCAATATAAGCAGAAAAAATGTAAATATTTACGACATCGAATTGGAAACCTCAAAAACAACAGTATTTCTCGACTTTATATTTAATGTTATTATACATACGAACCTCCCTCTTCAATCACTCTAACTATTAAAAAAAACCGCATCAAAATCTGTTGCGTAGTTTTAAAGATTTAAGCATACATAGGGATATAGAGACAAACATGGAATGCGACTTTGTTTTATACTATGTAGTGAAGCGTTTGCGGAATTGCATAGTACAAGAGTAATGATCCTTATTTTGCTATACAGAATTATGCTTACAGAATACATACAACAGCAATGACAATTATACATACTAATATTATAAATAAGAAAGTGTGTCTGTATGTTACGCTTTGGTATGGTTGTATGTATTACTTACATCTATCCACGAATCAGAACCGTTTTCAATAACATGCAAGGAGACGTAGAGTATTCCGCATATCGACTTCGTGTCCATGGGCGCGTCGGCGTCGAACATGAGGTATCGCAAACCAGCTCTTATTTCCTGCAGCATAGGCATCAATTTGGCAGTATTGTTTCCATTCACCCTTTGTACCAAGTAAAGCAGGAGTCTCAATGCCGAATGTGCAAGATTGAATATCTCATTTTTCTCAGTAGGTGATATATGCTGCACATCCCTAAAAATTTAACCATACAAATTAAAAATTACAATGTATGTGTTTTACTGAAGCTGTGTGGTATCCGGCTGAGTAGAATAGACCGCCCTCATTTCTTACCGAAGTTTCGTAAAAGGCGCTTAAGTTAAGTCGACACACCGTATGATATCCAGCTGAGTAGGATAGACAACCCTCATTTCTTACCGAGGTGTCGTAAAAAGCGACTAAGGTAAATTGACTCAACGTGTGGTATCCGGTTAAGTAGAATAGACCACCCTGTTTCTTATCGAGGTGTCGTAAAATACGACTAAGATAAGTTGACGTCAGGCAGGTGGCCGGTCGTAAAATACGTAGCCAAATCATATGACAACATGTTTATAACATGTTGTACCAACCCCACTTAGAGTGGGATAAGGGCAGGAAGATGATGATGATGATGACTTATTAATTACCTTAAAGTGGAAATGCAAGAAAGTAAACAGTCTTTAAAATATTCAATGAGGGGTATTTCTAAGTTTTTCATTGCATAACCTCCCGATTTAAAATTTTCAGTACAACTCCCTATTTTCATGACAGCATCCAAGTAACACTTGTATTTCATATGTGGTTTGTTGATTAAGGCTTTTATTTCATGAGTGAGAAATTCAGAAAACTCTTTTTGAATACTATTTTCTTTTGTAACAAATCTGAAATCATAAACACATCGTGAAATACTACAATACAATAAGACAATTTTCACCAAACTACTAAAGGTTTTGTGCTATATACTATAAAATCAATCTCTTAGCCATGTGGACTCTGCTAAGTAGAATAGACCATCCTCAATTCTTACCGAGGTGTCGTAAAAAAGATTTAGGTAAGTTGATATCAGGCGGCAGGGGGTAAAAACGCAGCCAAATCATGTTACAGCATGTTTATAACATTTTGTGCCGACCCCACTTAGACTGGGATAAGGGCAGGGGGATATATATACTATATGTGTAACGCTTAATGTAGAGTGTACTATTCGTTCTAATACCTGAAACATGCAGAATTTGTAAGAACTCATGCACTACCTAACTCCAATGGCACAACAATACACAAGCACTGCACACATTCACTACCACAATCTCAACAATTGTTTCGCCGTAACCGAAGCATCGTCAGGAGATAGACTCCACGAGTCTATATCCACAGCAAAATATTATTCTCATTATTTTTGTTTTTTTTCAATAGAGATAAACAAATTTTGCACATACAGACAGATAGCAGATAGCAGACAGATAGGATGTTTATTGCTCTTTTTGCTTTATTTATTGATGGATGGGACACGACAAATTTCATGATTATATATGACATTGGTGCCTACCTTGTAATCATACATTTCGCTGGATGCTTCAGATCTGCATTTAAATAAGTAACAGTAAGAAAATTTACAGTGTCACTGTCATGTCCTTTGATATATAAAATTTGTTTCAAAATAACCAGCTGATCTTCTGCATTTGATTGTATAAATTTACTACACAATTCATTGTTTTTAACTAAAAAGAAAGTAATATTAAACAAGAAATAGTAAAACATAAGATTAAAGTATATCATAGAAATTAATGTGAAAGCAATTTGGGTGTGGAAATGACCCTTACTTGAGATGGGGATGATCTGAAATTGCACTTGCAAAGTTCTTACCTATTGAGATTAAGAATAAAATTAGATTAAATAAAAAGAGGCTGATACAGAAAGCCTACTATTGAAGATTATTTAGAAGATAAGAATGTGTGGATATAGTTTTTTTTGAACCTGTACGAGACAGTAACGACTTAATGTAAATAGTATTAAGAATTATATTTTTTAAAGAGCAACTGCAGAGTTTCTTGCTGGCTCTTCTCGGTTGGAACAGCTTTCCGAACCAGCAGTAGAGTTGACGATTCAAAAACACTTGTTTACAAGTTAATTTGAATAAAGAATATTTCGAATTTGAATATGAAAAATAATATGAATATGAACCAGGTTAGATTACTGTAAAAGCTTTTATGTTTCTTATCATTCCATTTACGTTGAAGAAAACTCCATTATAAACCCTACTTAATATTTTGGGTATATGAATCTATATTGGAGCAAAATGTTGGAACCAAGGGACAATCATTCTTTCCTAAGAAAGTGAATGTCTTACTTCTTATGCAGCTATAATTATGTATCAATAACAGATATATATATAACATTAACAGACCAGCATATTAATGATGAGATTACACGATTCTTACGCATATATCACCCTATCTGAAGAATAAAGTCATTTCCTATGCTTATACATGGTACATGTGACTTTATTGTTCGGATAGGGCGATTTGTTATGTCTTCATAGTTCATACACAAAACATAATAAACAGTTTAAAATGACCTACAGTTATGAAACAATATTTTTTAAATTCGCGATTATAGTTCTGACATAGCAGAGGCAATATTTTATATACTTTTAATTAGTAGGCGGTAAAATATAGAGTATTCCAAATCGTATTAAAAAATCAAAAACATCACTTACAGTTATAATTATCGGGTAGAATAACTGGATCAAAAGTAATAGCACCCCTGGTAGGTTTGTTTTCACCCCCTCGTATTCGCAGTGTATTAGAATTCATTATTGAAAACTAAAATTTATGAATTTACTTTAACAGTTTTTGTATTGGATTTGAACCTAAAGTAATACATAAATAATTGTTAAAAAATCATTGTAGGCTCACTGAAAAACAATGTTTGTGTTATCTTTGTATATTTTTTGTTAGTTTTTATTTATAAAAACATTTTTATAAATTATAGCCTATGGATGTCAAAAAGAATCGATTTTTATATGAATCGATTATTTTATTACTGTAATCGATATTTATTAATCGATTTTATAAACGTAAATCGATTTTTAAAACGCTGCTAATTTAGTAACCTTCCTTTTACTTTATTTTTCCTGTTTCTATAGATAAGGATATGCGTTGTTTAAACAAATGTAGCCAAACTACCCATATTAATAGAATTTGCAAATAGCGCACTACTTTTTTCTAATCTACTTTAATTAGTCAACTTTAATTAGTCTTTATTCTAATTAATTTTCAAATGAAAAAATAAAAATTTTCAAATAGAAAGAAAATTCGATTCGAGTTAATCGATTTATTATGAAAGAAAAAAAATCGATTATTTTTTCAACGATTTCTTTTCCACTCCAAGTCGAATCCCTATTATAACCTAATGCAACATTTTTAATTAAGTTAATGTGCTCGAATCTACTATCTAGTCTTTTAAAACCTAATAATGTTCTATCAAAATCACACAAGAATCATTTACTCCATCTTTCTTTTTATATTCTTAGGCCAACAATAGTTGTCTTGAATCCTCTTCTCCAATATAATGATAACATACTATGCATATTGTACAACCTATTAAATTGTCTTTTAAGTCTTTCTATTTCTATGAATTGTTTATTTGTCTTGTTTGACTGATATTTATAATGATTTAAGCAGTTATTTGCTTATTTTAGTGTAGGAATATTTCGATATAAAACTAAAAAGTTGTGATACCTATATGACGTTTCCAATCCACATTGAAGAAGGGTGGTTGGTCTAAACCCCAATATTACTCTCTAAAAAGTAGATAGGAGGACTTTACGCATATCTGGGATTATAATAATCCACCAACCAACCATACAACACATTATATCACTACATATTATAAAACAAAGTCCATATTTCCGTATGTACGCATAAAACTTTAAAACTACGCAACCGATTTTGATGTGGTTTTTTTTAACAGATAGAGTGATTCCAGAGGAAGGTTTGTACGTATAATAACATTCAATACGAAGTAGAGAAATAATGTAATTTTTGAGGTTTCTGTAAATAATTACATTTTTTTCCGCTTACATTGCAAACGCAGGCTAAACCCTACGAGATTTATCAAAATAATGTACTAAGTATTTGTACACCTTAAAAAGGTCTACAGAAAAGTCCGCGATGGTATATATCTATCTCTTATGGATAACCCACAATAGCAGTTTTTTTCATTTACTTTTTACGAAAAATGATGCCTTATGTTCAAAGCAATTTTTATACAATACAGCATTAATCCTTATCCAATTGAGTACCTTAAATAAATTGTTGATTTAATATAGATCAATATTGCCGTTTACAGCATGTAATTTAAGTGAACATTTTCGGAGAAGAGATGCGTTCTCCGTGCGCCGAGTCCCGCGGCGAACGCACACGTGCTACATTTGCAACGCTCCGAAACAAGTTTTAAAAATCGATATAAGTGGATTTTGTGATCGAATATATAAGTTTTATACATCGTTAAATAGCGCAAAATTGACACTTCATTTTAGTGAAAGCCGCGTTGTAATTGCTTAAAAATTCACGGAGTTATTGTAGGTTTATTGAAAATCGCAACACAAAACAAAACAAAAAAGTCATTCGATACTCTAATAGATGTTTCTGTTTGTGCTTCGGAATGCAAGTTTGTGCAAGTGTGCAAGTTTCGGATTTCTAACATAAAAATTGAGATTACTGTGTTTCTATGAAGAATAAAAACTCTTGTCCTTTTAAGCGAACCACAAAATTGATAAATTCAATGCAAAAGTCAGTGCGCGAAATTTAAAAAAAAAAAAAAAAAAGAAAAAAAAAAAAAAAAAAAAATTCGGATTTTTATCTCTTCGGAGTCAAATCTAACTTAAGTTTTAAATTCGGAGGAGAATTATCCCACGCAATTTAGGGGGGGCTTAATGCCTCTGAATTCCCAACGCTGGGCAAGTTGTTTGCCATTATCATGAAGAACAAACCCTCCAGCAGGGGGTCTTCTCGCATACCCTTGAGGGGTAGGCGGGGTACGGGCCTCGAGGCGAACCTCTTTGCCCGGGCCTGTCCTCGCAGGCTTTATAGCCTGGACTGTGTTCGGGCTGTAGGCCCAGGTCACCTAGGTGACCTACAGGATCTCTGGTTCGGGGGGGTCTGGGAATGTTAGCTCCCAGACCGCGATGTTGTTTTCGGTTGGTGTCATCTCCGGTGGTATCAACGTCGGTGGTGGTGTCAATGAAGGTGGTGGTGTCAAATCGGGTAGTGGTGTCAAATCCGATGGTATCGCCCTTTCGCCCGTCGCGTCGTCCTCATCGTCACCATCGTCGTCCGCGTCGGGCCGCGGTGACGGTGATCGCAGGAGCTCGCGAGGCAGGGAACGTCCCTCGGGTGGTCGTGCGTGGAGTGGCGCGATGCCGTGCAGGTGAACGTGCGCGCTGTTGTCCGCTCGCGCGAACAGTCGGCGCGCAAGGCGACGAACGAACTCCTCCACGGTCGGCATCTTGGTATCTCTGTGCACGACGTCGTTCCGCACATACCTCGGGGCTCCTACGATCAATCGCAGGCAGCGGTTCTGCTGGACTTGGAGCCTTCGCCTCTGGTACGCCGAACATAGCGCGTACCAGGCGGGTGCCGCGTACGTCAAGCGCGAGCGGACGTAGGCACCGTAGACTCGCAGTTTGGTGTTGACAGGTAGATGGGATGTGAACAGCGTGTGGAGCTGGGACCTGGCAGCAGCAGCTTGGCCCACGGCACGATTGACCATGGGGACCATGCGCAGGCTGCGGTGCAACTCACACCCCAAGAACCTCACTGTGGTCTTCCACTCTACGTCCTGGCCTTGCAGAGTGAGTTGACGTAGCGGCTTGGAGCGACTGGTCAGCAGAGCAGCCGTCTTCCCGACGTTGACGGCCATCCTCCACTTGTCCAGCCATTCCGGCAACAAGTCCAGCAGACGCTGCATGCGGTTTGTGGCAACGATCTGGTGATAGGACGACGCGAAATACGCGCTGTCGTCAGCGAATAGCGACAACAGCACGTCCTCCTCCCCTTCCCGCAGATGGTGGCGCAGGGTGGGGATATCATCCGTATACGCCGCGTATAAGCGCGGCGATATACAACTGCCCTGGGGTACTCCGGCTTGGATGGTGCGTGGTTGGGATTCGGCACCATCCACTGCCACGTAAAAGCTACGGCCGCTGAGGAATGATGCCAGCACTCGCACATAAGCAGGCGGCATGGTGGTGTCCAGGATCTTGGCCAGGAGCCCGGCGTGCCACACACGATCGAAAGCCTTCTCGATATCGAGGAAGACCCCAACGGTGTAGCACCCGTTGTTCAGCTCACTGGTCAGCTGGTTAATGACCCTCGCCAGCTGGAGCGTCGTAGAGTGGCCGCTGCGGAATCCAAACTGCTCCTCGCGCAGGGGCAGATGGGGCGTGACTCGACGCAGCAGCAGACGCTCAAACAGCTTGGCTATGTGCGAAAGCAGGGTGATCGGCCGGTAGCTTCCAGGCAGGCGGCGGTCCTTCCCCGGCTTGGGAAGTACGACGATCTTCCCGGTCTTCCACGCCTCTGGGAAGTGGCCGGTGCGGAGTACTCCGTTGAACAGGCTCGTGAGCGCTACGAGACCCGTTCGGGGCAGCAGCATCAGCGCGGCGTTGGTGATTCCGTCGGGGCCTGGCGCTTTTCGCTTATCAAGGCGAGCAGCGACCGACCGCAGCTCTGACAGGGAGATGAAGTCCTCTCCCCGGAGCGGCGGTGTAGGGGCCGACAGGAACCTCTCCAGTTTGTCCTGGACCGCCGCGTGATGACGGATGACGTGGAGGTTGGAGGTGTTTGGGGCGTTGGGCGTGAAAGTCTTCTCCAGGTGCGCCGCCAGGATCTCAGCACGATCTTTGGCGGCATAGGTGCGTTTACCCGATGCATCGAGCAAGGGGTAAACGGGGGTGTCACGTCCGGTAAGTTGCTTGCAGAGAGAGTACAGCGCTGTGTCATGTTCCGTCGCTCGATCGACGGTATACTCCCACCGCGCCTCGTCGAGAGCGACTATGGCACGCGCGATCTTCTCTGCAAGCCGGTTGAGGTCAGCCTTCACCCTGGGGCAGCGAGTGCGGGCCCATAGGCGACGCAGGGTGCGCTTCCGTCTGAGCATGCAGCGGAGCGAGCTCGGCAGGTCCTTCCTTCGGTTGGTGTGTGGTGAAGTCGACGTGGTGGTGGTCGCTGCTGCCTTGGCGGCGATGATCGCCTCGGTGACGAGTGCAGCAGCATCGTTGACTTCCGAAGGGGTGGTAATCGGGCCTGCTAGCTCAAGCCCGGCAAGCTCGGCGGTGTAGCGCTCCCAGTTAGTCCGCATTCGCAGCGGGCGGGGCACTAGAAAGCCTCCCTGGGTGGCTAGGGTGACCAAAACCGGTAGGTGTTGGGTGTCGAGATCGTAGAGGACCTCGACATCAAACGGGTGGTCGAGTCTGTGGTGCAACACGATGTCGATAACGTCCGGCTGGGCGCGGGGGTCGGTGGGTATGTGGGTCGGCGCTCCCGGCCCCACCACTCCGTACCCGCTCCTCACGCTATCTTCGTGCAGGCGCCTCCCGTCCGCAGTGATGATTCGCGATCCCCACGCGTGATGTTTCGCGTTGAGATCGCCCATGATCACTGCGGGTCCCTGCTGTGCGAAGATGGTCCCGACGTCCGTGTTGCAAAAGGTCAGTCCGGGTGGTTTGTAGGCGGCATAAATACGGAGCTCCTCGTTTCCCACGTTGACTCGCACTCCTTGTGTGCGAGTGCTGGTGAACGGGATGTGCTCCAACTCCTCGTGTATGATATCCCTCCGCACCAGAGCGGCCGTACCTCTGTACGGGTGGCCCCGGGGAGAGATCTCATCGCGTCGATACACGAAGTAGTTGGGCACGCGGAGCTCGACGCTGTCCGTGAGTTTAGTCTCGCCCAGGAGGATCACATGGACGTCCTGCGACTGGGCGAGTAATGTGAGCTCACGGATATGTCCCCTTATGCCGCCCGGATTCCAGTACATAATTCTTAGAGCGGTCATTGGTACGACCGCCCGAATTGGGTAATGGCCGCCGTAATGGCGCCGACGACGTCCCTGGTAGCCAGGTAGGTTGTGAGCGCCGCCATAAGCGCCTCTATCAGGCCCCGGACAATATTATTAATGTCCGAGTCCTGTGCGGAGGGTGGCGGGTGAAAAGATGGATATTGCGGCGCTCGTGGCTCCGCCTCTTGGGTGGCTACTTCGTGGCCGCGGCTTCTCGGCGCCTCGGCAGTTTGTGGTTGAGGCGCCAACGATGCTGCTGTTGGCGGCCGGGGGTGCGGTGTGGACGCGGCGGCGGGCTCGACGTTGGCGGGCCTCGGTTGCCTGCGCCTACGTCGATTCCTCTTTTTATTTTTCCCGGCCAGCGGTTCCCCCCTGGCTGTCGGGACGTTCGCCGGCGGCTGTAGCGTTGTTGGCGGCGGTATCGTTGACACTCCGCGCGTGCCCTCCGGACGTGTCACATAAACTTGTGCGCCGGCCTCGGCCGTAAAAACGGCGTGCATTGGAGGGGTGGTACGGGGTGCGGTAAAATCGCAACACAAAACAAAACAAAAAAGTCATTCGATACTCTAATAGATGTTTCTGTTTGTGCTTCGGAATGCAAGTTTGTGCAAGTGTGCAAGTTTCGGATTTCTAACATAAAAATTGAGATTACTGTGTTTCTATGAAGAATAAAAACTCTTGTCCTTTTAAGCGAACCACAAAATTGATAAATTCAATGCAAAAGTCAGTGCGCGAAATTTAAAAAAAAAAAAAAAAGAAAAAAAAAAAAAAAAAAAAAAATTCGGATTTTTATCTCTTCGGAGTCAAATCTAACTTAAGTTTTAAATTCGGAGGAGAATTATCCCACGCAATTTAGGGGGGGCTTAATGCCTCTGAATTCCCAACGCTGGGCAAGTTGTTTGCCATTATCATGAAGAACAAACCCTCGGCTTCACATAGGACTATTTACAAGATCGATCGAAAGATGGCGCATTAAAGAATAAGAAAGACAACAAAAGACATTAAAAAAAAAAAAAAAAATTTTTTTCTTCTTATTTAACACAGTATCTTAATTCATTACCTTTATTTGACATCATTTTTGCGCATTACTGAGTGCATTATAATGAGATCCAATATTATTTCAACTTTGCTATTTTATATTTCACTTTACTTGTACTTCATTGTTTGGTATTTAATGTAACCCGGCAGCGATGGGCCAAATTTGGGTCATAGCGGACTAATAAGGCGCGCGAAATTTTATATTAGTGTTTTATTTTAGTTTTCTTAGCTACTAAAATTAGGTATTATTATTTTTTTTTATTTTTTATTATTTGCTAAAATGGCGGACACCAGGGACTCTTCAGGGGAATTTGTGTATACACCGTCCCCTAAACAACGACCTGCATCACAGCTTTCCTCCTATGTTTCAGGGGGATTTACGTGCGACATCGTCTGTCGTGGAGGGGAAACCCTACGGGATTTCTTCTCCGAGATCGATGCCCATTTACAGATTCTGTCAAAGATCTTGACGCAACCCAGTAAATTATCTTACTTCCAACGGAGTGGTGCACGCGCCTCGACACTGGACATGAGGAAGTATGCACACACCTTGCGCCAGCAACTCGAGGCATATTTGGCCAACCATCCACCGGGGTCTCCGGTGCCTCGCCTTGAGTGCGAGGCCAGTGGTAGCCCCACGGCTAACCCCCCGTTGACGATGCGAGCGCTCATGTTTGCGGAAAGTTGACAGTGGGTCCCACTGAGTTGACAGTGGGAACGTGAGTGACAGCGGTTTATGTTGTTGTTTAATCCCTCTTAAAAATCTTTTTACAGTATTTCAAAAGAGTTTAGTACTTTTTTTAGTATAATTTTACGTGGTGAAAGTGAAGTGAAATTAAGTTATAGCAAGTATTTGCAAATTCTTTCATTTTTCTATATGGGAATCAGCTGCTGATCAGCTGTTTTTGTTTATTTACCCTCTATAGAATTCATATCCCATATTGACATTATCGTTATACATGGATTTGGCAAAACTATCGAAGAACTTTAGTACTGAGTTTGTCGTGAAATATGCTTATATTTTGCAGTGCAATTTAATACAACTCAATTAAAAAAATCATATCACTTAAATACGTATCCAGTGTTGGACAGCGCCATCTATTGTAACTTGATAGTGTCAAAGAATCTTGACAGTATGGCTAATAGATGTGGCGTTTGCGGCAAATCGTTACCACTACTAGAGAGCGCTAAGTGTTCGAAATGCAGCATATCATTTCACCGTGGATGTGTAAAAATCGACATGGAGAGTCGTATATCATCAAAATGGATTTGCAGTGGGTGCAAGCCCAGGCGCGCGAGGCCATCTAAAATGTGTACGCCTGTGCATGGAGCCGCGGTCCAGCAGGAGTTGATGGATGATCGAAGCGATGTCGTTAGCGACGTCGTCCCGGCTGAGGACTCCAGTTCAATCGCCTATGAAATACGTATGCTGCGACAGGAAATTTCATCCATGAGACAGGAGATGGTGTTTTTCAGAAGAGATAGCAAACTTAAATGTAACAGTGATAAGCTGTGGCAAACGTATTGATTCAATGGAAGATAGGTTGATGCAGCTCGAGCAAGACAGGCAAAAGGATCCGACCGCCTATGACTCCTCCGAAATTATTTCACAGCTGCGTGCCGACCTTAATGAACGAGAGCAGGATAACCTCGCCAATGATGTCGAAGTAGCTTGTTTAGTAGAGAAATCTGAAGAAAATACCATACATATTGTGCAACTCCTGGCGAAAAAAATCGGAGTCGATTTGAACGAGCGTGATATCGTCAGCGCTGAACGTACGGGACGACGCTACGCCGGGTCGGGCCCGGGGGACCGCGGAAGACCGCGGCCTATTGCGGTTAGACTAGCGAGACGGTCTGTACGCGACGAGTTACTTCGTGCGGCGCGCGTGCGACGCACTATCGACTCGACGGGAATTATTGAAAGCGAACCACATCGAATTTATTTAAACGAGCGTTTGACTCATACAAATCGTTATATCTTTTATAAAACTCGTGAACAAGGTCGCAATAAGGGGTGGCGATTTGTATGGACCAAGAATGGACGCATATATATTCGCCGAAACGTAAACACTGAAGTGCATCGCGTGCGCAATGAATTGGACATTGCAAAGTTTTTTGGGCAGCAGCGAAATTTGAAAAAAATTGTTGGTCTCTCAAGCTCACTATCATTTCAACACACGTTCATTCTTATATATATGTCAAAAAAAACTTTTTCATTATTAGTTCTATATAATCTTGGTCACACAGATAGACACTGCTGTCTCGTTATGCGAACGAATGAAGTATGTCTAAAAATATATATTAAACCCTGCTGTGTTTGTTGTATTGTGTTTTTGCATAACATAAATGCTTGCTTATATTTAGTTTTTTACAGAAATGTGACGTCACGTCTAATTTTCAATAAATCTTACGGACAATTTTTAATTGATAGTTACTTTTTCATATTTATAGATTATTTAGTTACGAGTTATATTGATAAGTTATATTTCTTTATTATTATTACGAGTATAACGGAGAGTATTTCCTTTCTGAAGGTTCTTATTTTTTGGGTATATATATTTATACCTTTCCTAATAAATATTATTAAATTTATGATTCTAAAATGGTAAACCAACGTAAGTTAAAAATTGGGTTTCTTAACGCGGGGTCACTTGGCTCGGGATGTGATGAATTCTTAGTGGCTATGAGCCGTCATGATGTTGACGTAATGGCCTTAAATGAGACCTGGTTGAAGCAAGGCGAGGAGGGCCGTGCTCCGAATGTGCCCGGTTATCGATTGCGACACAGGCCACGAACTGGGCAAATGCGTACTCGAGGGGGTGGAGTTGGATTCTATATCAGGAGGGGTGTATACATGAGAAATGTCGGGCATGCAGAAGTACCGCCGGTTGAACAGATGTGGCTTAGCATGAGTGTTAGTGGTAAAATAATAATGATTGGCACTGCTTATAGACCACCATGGTTAAGTGTGCGGACTTTTTTAGGTGCATTAATGGAGACATATACTTCGCTTCCACGGTATGATCATATTATATTGTTAGGTGATTTTAATATAAATTGTTTGGCTAAAGACAACATTAACACCAATATGTTGAATGAGTTCTTGGTTTGCACTAGTTTAAATCAGTATGTCTGTGAACCGACTCACTTCACCAGTTATAGCGAAACTCTTTTGGACCTCGTCTGTGCTGATACTAATATTCAGCGTATATGGGTGGATTATGTAAGTGGTCTTAGTCATCACGCATTTATTTCATGCAAAGTAAATATCCCTAAAAATAAACCTAAGGCAAGGTTAAAGTTTTACAGACAAGTTGGTGAGATTGATAATTGCGAACTTGACTCGCGTTTTAAATCAGTAAATTGGGCTCAGCTTATTGTAGCTCGAGATGTGAATTTCATGGTCGCACAGTTTAATGCCTACTTTCTTGCGATATTCGATATCATTGCGCCATTAAAACATGGATATCTAAAAGATTATTACCATCCTTGGATAACTTACAACATCAAATTAATGATGCGTAAGCGTGATGAGGCTCATGCAAGAGCGAGACATACAAGATTGGATAAACACTACAAGCACTACAAAGAGCTAAAATCTTGCGTTAAAGCTGCTCTTGACTCCGAAAAAAGTGCTTACTATACTTCTTATATAAATAACAATGCCAAGAATCCTCGCAAGTTATGGAAACATTTAAAACAAAATGTAGCTTTTAAAAATAAATACGACTACATTCTCCCTAGCAATCTTACCTTCCAGACGATATTAATCATCACTTTTTAGACGTCCCAGGTAGGGATTGTGCCTCACTTGCTGACATTAACTTTTACAGGTCAAGAAGGTTTGGCACGGGTCAGTTCTCTCTTAAAACAGTCGATGTTTTAACAATTACAAAAACGTTACGTGCATTAAAATCGAATGCTGTCGGTTCGGATGGCATTTCGTTGCCAATGTTAAAATCTAGTCTGACCTACATAATAGAGTCAATATGTTTAATTGTTAATACATCTATCCTAACTAGTACCTTCCCAATACTATGGCAGAATGCAATCATAAGACCAATCCCGAAAATAGATAATCCAAGTGATTTTAAGGATCTTCGCCCTATTAGCATTCTGCCCTGTCTTTCAAAGGTTCTAGAAAAAATTGTTCATTCGCAGCTTCATGACTATTTAGAATGCAATAACATACTGCCGTTTTCTCAGTCGGGATTCAGAAAGCGCAGAAGTACTGCTACAGCTTTAGCGGAAGTTGTAGATAATATACTAAGTTCTCAAGACATAGGTGAGGTAACTATCCTAGTTTTGCTAGACTTCTCTAGGGCGTTTGATACCATAGACTTGAATTTATTGTTAGCAAAATTACATTATTACGGTTTTACTACAGAAACGGTTATGTGGTTCGAAAGTTATTTGAAAAACAGGACTCAAGTGGTTGAGGTAACAAATGAAGTCGGCACTAAAGCTTTCTCACAGAGCAGTGAAGTTTTAAAAGGAGTGCCGCAAGGTTCTATCTTAGGTCCCATATTGTTTATATTATATTGTACTGATATCACCAAATGTATTCAACATTGTCGGTATCATATGTATGCCGATGATATACAATTATACATATCTTGTAAGCCTTGCGATGCACAAATAGCTGTTGACAAACTTACCGCTGACCTGGATAGGATAGCAAATTGGTCTGATAGTAACTGTCTACAACTCAACCCGCTAAAAACGAAATATTTAAGTCTCGGATCGGCTTATCAAATACGTAACTTCAATATGCAAAATATTGTTGTTCATATACAGAATCACAAGATTGATAGGGTAAGCGAAGCGCGAAATCTTGGCGTGGTAATGGATTATGGGTTGCGTTTCGAAAATCATGTAAAGAATGTTGTTAAAAATTGTTTCTATAGACTTAAATTACTGTATCGGGTAAGAAAATTTTTAAGTACCAACATACGCATAAATTTGTGTGAAGCCCTAATCCTAAGTAAACTAAATTATGCTGACATGGTCATCGGCCCGCGACTGTTATCCCGAACTAAATCACTCATACAACGTGTGCAAAATGCATGTGCTCGTTTTTGTTATAAAATACCACCTCGATCACATGTAACACCTTTCATAAATAATGCGAAGTGGCTAAAAATGGATTATCGGCGACAGCTACACTTTGCTTCTCTTTTATTCAGTGTAGCGAAGTATAAAGTGCCGGAATACCTCTACAATAAATTTAATTGGCCACATAGTCGCATTCCATCTCATGATACGAGAGCCTCTGCTACCAGATTATATATGCCACGCCACAAAACTGCTGCTTTCGAAGGAAGTTTTAAATTCGCGGCGACCAAATGTTGGAACAGTATTCCTCCACCATACTGGAATCTAAAATCAGTAGAAATTTTTAAAACAAAGTACAAGTCCTTGCTCATGGACTTACAGAAAGAAAAATTTTAGATCATTTTCTAACTTTGATTGGTCGTCGCCAACTATAAAAGTATACGGTCAGTGGAAATAATATCAGCTCCCTCGGTTGCCCTCTCTTTCTCTTTCTTTGATTCTGTGTATAACCTCTTTGTCTTTAATCACTTCTGTAACTGTCTGTCACTGTCGTTTTTACTGTTGTTTAGATTTAAGTTTTAGTTTTAAGTAAAAATGGTCGCCATTGAAAATCAGCGTTGAGGTACTCCTCAACTTAAGCTGAATGGTGGTCCAATTTATAACGTCACATTTCTGTATATCTTGTATGTCTTAATTTTATTCTATAATACTTCTTCATTCTATATACTGCGTCCATCATATTATCAGTCTTTTGACAGCTCACGCTCATTAAGTTTTGTATTGCTTACGTACAAATATCATACAAATAATATTTGTACTTTATGGATGGGTACCGCCCACTTAGTGATGTCACACATAATGGTTACTACGATTATGCCACAGATTAAAAATAATCGGTAGAAATCGATGTTACGAGTATTAAAAGACATTTAATAACATTATATAAAGTTTTACTTTCTTCTTAGTTAATACATGAATACAAATAAAACAATCAGGATATTTTAATTTATTTTATTAGCACGAGTCGTCGGAATGATAATCAACACTAGACTCCTCCGATGAGGAGTCTTCAGTAGCAGTTATTATTAGCTCTTGTGTAGATAATATATTATCAAACGCAATATCACGTTCCCAATCAGAGAATATTACTCTTTTAGTTCTTTCCACCACACTTGCCCAGTTCTCGGCCGTTACGTGGGTGCAAGCATTTTTTAGCAATTGCAACATTTTATTCGCTGTGAATGGGGGGCTTGTATTGCATCTCGCAGCATGCCCTTTTACTTGTGCCCATATAAGTTCTATTGCGTTGTACTGGCAGTGGTATGGAGGAATCCGAAGAACAGTACGGCCATATTCTGCTGCCATTTCATTGATTACATAGCGTTTTGCTCTCTTTTTGGTTTTTAATATTTTTATTAATTCAACTTTTAACATTGAGTCGTTCACATTTTCTCCATTGTCCCGAAGCCAATTAATTATTTCATGCTTTTTATTAGCCTGTGTTGGCATTTTGTCAATTTGACGGGAGTGGTAGGGCGCATTATCAATAAAAATTATTGATGGTTCATCCAATGAAATGAGCATTTTTTTGAACCACTCTTCATACACATTTGCATTCATCTCTTCGTGGTAGTCATTTGATTTCTTCGATTTAAATGCCAACAGTGCGTCTTGTACAAATCCTTTTGCTGTACCTGCATGGCAAATGATTAGGCGCTCACCTTTTCCCATTGGTACTGAGGAAGTGGAATCAGCAGTATCATCAGTCCAGAAACGAGATAGTGTGTGGTTAGCGTTGAGCCATGTTACATCCGTGAAAACAATATTTGCCCAATCTTGTATTTTCTTTGCCTCTCTTAAAAAATCACAACGTGCTATAGCTATATCTGTGCGTTCCATTAATAATTTTCTTTTATTTAACTTTTTATATGAAAAGCCAATTGTGTTCAAAACTTTGACCAAAGAAGATTTTTCACCATGAAATAGACCACTTCTTTTCAAAGAAACAATAAGTTTTCTCAAAGTTGGAATTTCTTTTCTCAAGTAGTAATCATATACATGACGACGAATAGCGTCAGCGTCAAAGTCATCAACAGCTGTCACCTTATGAGCCCGGCGCTTTCTTTTTGGTGTAGATGGTTTGTTTTGCTCCAAGCCGCTCCTGCCGTAGGCATCAGTAGTGATTTTAGTCACAGTT
The DNA here is from genome assembly GCA_947086495.1 of Morpho achilles. NCBI lineage: Eukaryota > Metazoa > Arthropoda > Insecta > Lepidoptera > Nymphalidae > Morpho > Morpho achilles. The sequence continues at coordinate 16,257,790 of CAMTZB010000025.1, read as the reverse complement.
GATAGACTGATCCCCAACGCGGCTGCAACACGGTTTCGGACTTGCGTGATAGGTATAAGAGGTCCGCCATTTTGATTTTCTTGCTCAAAATACTCATGAAGTTTCAACACTAACTGTCTCGATTGTGCTTTCAACACACGTCCTTTCGGCATTTTCACGATCAATTAATATAAGTTTCACAAAAGTTTTTCCGAGGAATAAAGCTACTTAACTCAAGGTGTAACAGATGCGAGAGAACACTCAGCGAACGTAAATGCGTGTGACTATCACGGGCGTTTCGTTGAGAGTGACAGATCACGTCAAAATGGCGGCCGAGCGGAAGGTCTGTTGATGTTGCCAGTTGATGTATAATATATTTTTTATGATTATAATAAATACACACGGATTAACATTTATTTTCAAAAAGCTAAGGCAATATTAAATCAAAATGTTGATTTCTATATCTGTTATTAGTTTACGTAGGTTATCATTAATCGAATTACTTAGGTACGTAATTCGATTAATGATAGTAGGTACTATAATCGGAATGGTATCCCATACGAGAATCTTTAGGACATCACCAGATTTGATTTGATTTGAAAGAAACGACAGACTCCATGAGTTCGCACAGAACGTGGAAGTAATGGCAGACGACATAGTGGCAAAAGTTACACTCGGCAGGCCAGTGACGCGTCTCAACAAGGAGAGCGTCATTGACACCGCACGCGCCATCAGCAGACGTACTGCGAAGCTTGTTGATCAGCTCAAAGAGGAACTGCAGGACGAGGCTTACCTGGAAGAGTCTCGCGCTGGCTTCATCGGCGCTTGTGAAAGGCGTAAGAGACTTGGTCTCATTGATGCTGCCACCAATACAGAGGATGAGTGGCGTGGGACCACCCCAGGGGAGACATTGGCGCGAACCCGGGAGGAGATTGGGGACCTTCGCTATGAGATCGCGAGTACCCTCCAGTCTCTTCCCGGTACACACCGTGTAATAGCCACAGAAAACCCCATACATCAGCCAATTCCATCCTTGGCTTCGCCCTCTTCATTGCAAGAGCTTCTGGCTCCTCAGGATAGAATCCCAGTTGCCATACCACTGGAAAATATAGGTGAGATCAACCGGGCTCTGGCCGACTGTGTGAAAGAGACCATCCAGAAGGAGATAGGCCTCATGAAGGCAGAGATCATCACTGAGGTTGCGGCGGCGACTAAGCCTACGTATGCTGCGATGGCTGTTCGGCACGCCGCTCGGGATGACGACAGGCAGTTTTCGCTTGCGTTACCGGCTGGGGGCTATCGACCTGCCCCGGCATCCTTGAGGGAGCCGTCTATGATACCCTCGGCTAAGCCCGCATTAATCGTGGAGTCTTCCGAGTCGGGAAAGTCACACGAACGACGCTCAAAAAGACCTGTAACTTCAGAGAGCGTTCTTATGGGCCTGAGGGCTTTAACCTCATCTCCAACAATAAGCTGAGAGTTGAGTTTGGGACCGTTGGACAGCGGGATGACGCACTCGGATTAATAAACGGCTCGGGTAAACTTCGCGCGCTGGCAGCGCGAAAAAGGCGCCCGATGTTTATCTTGAAGGGCATCTCGAAGGACGTCCGTTATGATGAGCTCGTCGATGTACTGCTGCGACAAAACCCAACTTTAGCAGCTGGGAACGGAGGACGGGATCCTCCTCAACTAAAATTAAAGTTTTTAAGGAATAACCGCAATCCAGTGTTGTATAATGCCGTATTAGAGGCAGAACCTAGCCTCTGGAGGTCCGCGTTGGAGCAAGAACGCCTCAGCGTGGACCTTCAGAAGGTTAGAGTCCATCACTTCAGCCCGTTCTTGCAGTGCCACTCCTGCCTACAATTTGGCCACACCCAGCGTCATTGTAGGGCCGACCCAAACTCGAGACCTTGCTCCTACTGTGCTAACACGGAACACAGACTGGCGAACTGCCCGGAGCTAGCTAGAAAGGCCGGCCCTAGATGCGCTAACTGCGTGAACAAGATGCACCGGTTTGGACCTGGTCCAGATCTCAACCACGCAGCGAACTCTAATAGCTGTCCCACATTGCGAGCTATGAGGAGGCGCATTGAAGAGCAAATTGATTATGGGTTAGAACCCATAGATATCTTTGTCGCGCTTAGAAGCGCGACAAAGATATCTGCATGTTACCTTGAACCGGTGGCCGCTTGCGCCTCCTCGTACCTGGCAATTGTTGGATAGTGAGAGCCTTGGCCAAGCAACTGCGCAAACGTGGAGGGAACCTGCATGAGATAGCTTTACTCTGCTCGAGTAAAACACTTTCAAGCCGAGTGAAAATGGGAGTGGCCTTGTGGTGGGGAATTTCCAGTATACAGTAGACTTGCCTTCTTAAGACTAACTTGGGGATCCCTCTCTCCTCACTACTTATGCATTTTAGCAGATATAGGATAAATCTATAATGACTTTTATTTACCAGTCCTTGGAGCTTCATTACTATATCCTGCTAGGCTACCAATATTTATATATATTTTAGACTTTATGTTATTATCAATATTAATTATACGTGTCCTTTACCATGTATCATAGCTTCTTCAGAAATTGAAAACGTACACAGGCACAACTGCGAAAAACGTTTTAAACTGTATTTATTTAAGATAATGTTACGGCTAGTAGGATAAGGGTTAAATTGTAGTTACCGCGCGAAATAAATATGTGTTCCTTAGTGTTAATAAATTAAGTTAAGTTTGTAACACCCTTCCCTTCTTAATCCTATACCACTCCTAATTAGGGGATTTGGCGATTTGGAGGAGAGAGGGTCGCGCGGACGGGGGTGGTGGTGGACGTATCCATTAGCGAAAGCCACCAACCCTACCTGGGCGGCGCCCGCTCCTCTACGTCTCCCTAGAACCTAATACCATTCGGTCTGATGAGCAGATGCTGTGCGGCCTTGCGCGTGGGGTGGACGTATCCAATAGCGGAAGCCTCCAACTCGGTCAGCGCAGCGTCTTCTCATTGACCTTTTCCTTTCATTATTTTTCTCAACATATATCCATTCCTCCTAGGCGACAGGATGATGCAGTTTTGGAGGAATTCTGCGCGGGCAAGGAGGTGGTATACGTATCCAATAGCGGAAGCCATCAGCCTTGCTTGCGCAGACCTCCTCTGTACTCCTCCCCATACCGTTTCCTCTCCTCTTCACTACCCTACCCCTTCCTATATTTAGTAAGCACAACAGTGTATATAATCCATCACAGGCGGGGTGGTGGTGAACGTATACAATAGCGTAGCCACTACCCCTTCCTAAGCTGAGTTTGGCCACAGTGTTGGCGTTTCTCTGCAGTGCTCATCCAAAATAGCCGTGAAGCACTTAAAATTGGAAAAAAAAAAAAAAAAAAACATTTTCGGAGATATTACAGATTTAAAATCCCGCGAGGAGGCCGCGCTTAGACCTATAAGCACTTCGAATTTAGCAGCGACCGGAGGCGTAACTAAATGTCCTTCTTTCAAGTTTATATTGTCTAATGATAAGAAAGCTATGAATGTTGTATGTAAAGACATTGTCTAATCAATTGTAAAAATAAATAATATCACTACATAGTATAAAACAAAGTCGCATTCTCTGTCTGTCCCTATGTCCGTATGTCCCTATGTATGCTTCAATCTTTAAAACTATGCAACAGATTTTGACGCGGTTTTTTTTTAAATAGATAGAGTGATTTTAGAGGAAGGTTTACATGTTTAATAACATTCAATATGGAGTAGAGAAATACTGTAATTTTTGAGGTTTCTAATGTGATGTCGTAAATAATTAGATTTTTTTTCCGCTTACATTGCAAACGCAGGCTAAACCCTACAAGATTTATCAAAATGATGTACTAAGTATTTGTACACCATGAAAAGGTCTACAGAAAAGTCCGCGGTAGTATATGTCTATCTCTTATGGATAACCCACAATAGCCGTTTTTGTTATTTACTTTTTACGAAAAATGATGCCTTATGTTCAAAGCAATTTTTATACAATACAGCATTAATCCTTATCCAATTTAGAACCTTAAATATGTTGTTTATTTAATATTGATCAATATGACCCTTTACAGCATGTAATTTAAGTAAACAGTTTCGAAGATATTACAGATTTAAAATGCAGGGGCCGCGCCGCGAGCCTATAAATAGCGCGTCGGAGGTCGCGGTTCGCCTCTCGGCGATGCTTCCGCGCTCGCCCGTCTTATCGGTGACGCTGTCAAAGCCATTAGGGCTAACAGCATTAGACAAATTCGAAAAAAAAAACGCGTTTCGCCCTTTAACCATTTGAATTTAGCAGCGATCGGACGCATTTATGATCGGAGCTCTCTAGCGAGGAAAATAACAATCACTACATATTATAAAACAAAGTCCATATTTCCCTATGTATGCATAAAACTTTAAAACTACACAACAGATTTTGATGCGGTTTTTTTTAATAGATAGAGTGATTCCAGAGGAAGGTTTGTACGTATAATAACATTCAATACGGAGTAGAGAAATACTGTAATTTTTGAGGTTTCTGTAAATAATTACATTTTTTCCGCTTACATTGCAAACGCAGGCTAAACCCTACGAGATTTATCAAAATAATATACTAAGTATTTGTACACATTGAAAAGGTCTACAGAAAAGTCCGCGATGGTATATGTCTATCGCTTATGTCTACCCACTAAAGCATTTATTGTCGTTTAGTTTTTACGAAAAATAATGCCTTATTTTTGAAGCAATTCTTATACAATACAGCATTAATCCTTATCCAATTAAGTACCTTAAATATATAGTTGATTTAGTATGGATCAATATGGCCGTTTACAGCATGTAATTTAAGTGAACATTTTCGGAGATATTACAGATTTAAAATGCCGTGAGGAGGCCGCGCTTCGCCCTATAACACTTCGACTTTAGCAGCCATGTCGCTCTTTCAAGAGTTTGTTTAAGGACATTCTGTAATTAATTGTAAAAATAAAATACATAGGGAAAATATAAAAGTAAATAAGTAATAATGTACTATATGAATTTAGATATTCCAAAGATAGCAGGAAATCTTCTTGGTATAGGGAAAGGAAATTGTTTTTCTCCAAATTGAACGCTACGGCCACGGGCAGTAATGAATAAATCAAAACAACTGGATCAATTTTAATCATTTTTTTTACACTGACTGACATGGGATATATATTTTATAGCCGTGCGAAGCAGGGGCAGGCCGCTAGTAGATTATATATGTCATACATGTTATAACATAAATATAGATTATACAACAATGGATGGGTTAAGGCGTGCTGTCGTTCCTTAATTTGTAATGTGTGAGAAAACCAGGTATTTAACCTGGTTATCTGATAAATTGTTAACAGTTTCTTTATAAGAATAACATATAAATTAAAGATTATGAATGTTTCAATAGTTTATTTTATAAAGGCAGCGAAACAAACATTTTTATTTATTTACATTAATTTAGAATTGCTAACGTTAAATAAATTATGTTATCACACTGCGACTTATTCAGTCTTATCAGAAACTGCCGGGGTTTTCAGTTGTTCAGCACTTATTTTCTCCTCCGTGATATCTTCCGCAGAAGGTATATTTTGAGCCTTGACTTCCTCTATCTTCTCTTCTATCCGGCCGCTGTCGTCAGTACCGCCTGTAACATAAAAACATATAATAAATAAATGTTCATCATCATCTTCCTGCCCTTATCCCACTCTAAGTGAGGTCGGCACAACATGTTATAAACATACTGTCACATGATTTGGTTGCGTTTTTACGACCGGCTGCCTGCCTGACGTCAACTTACCTCTATCGTATTTTACGACACCTCGGTAAGAAAGAGGGTGATCTATTCTACTAGATCGGATACCACACGGTGGGTCAACTTAGTCGCCTTAGTCGCCTTGTACGACACCTCGGTAAGAAATGAGGTTGGTACTATTCTATTCAGCCGGATACCACACCGCGTATAATAAATAAATGTTGTTTATCTATAAAAAAATTTATAACATAGGTATAAGTTAAATACAAGTGTTAGTTTTGACAATTATATACTGATAAAGTATAAATATGAAATTATCTTAAAATTACGCTTTGTTATGTATTTATAGTTTCACAGTGGTCACATAATTTTTGCAACGTTGTGTTAGCTCTAATGTCTTGTACAGTTATTGGGCGGGAATTGTGATCGCAGGAGCATCATTAAAGCCACGAAATGGCGGCAGTAGAGAGCCGAAGATATACAAGTGTCGAGTAATCTTGCCATTTAAAGCCAGACAATACAACAGGCTTAGGACAATATGTCTTAATATTAAATATTTACCCGGTTAAAGCGTTGCAAATTTTGCTTTTTTTAAGCGCTTATACGATTATGATTAATAATTAGAATTACTTGAATGCCATTAGATTATGAAAAAAATAATGATATTATTTTAAATAATTAATTAATTGAATTCATTATGTCCTATTATTCTTTTGTGGAAGTACGTCAGATTGAAATTATTATTCTTACAAACATCTTACTTCTTTTGTAAAGGAATGTAAGATTATAGAATTAGGCGTTACTTTGCGGAGATCCATAAAACAAAAGTAATAATTTTATTATTACTTTTGAATGTAAGATTGTATAATGTGTAAGTGTAGTGTATTATGCTAAAGCGACAAAAAGCACATGAACACAAATCCCACTAATAACAATAAAGCTTTTGCAAACAGATTGTTATGCCTTCAAAAACACAAATACACAACACTTAAACCAATCGTCCCAGCCATGGTACCTGAATATTTGTGCCCAGTGTATTTATAGCACTGTTGACGGCTGTCGATACGGTGGCCGTGGTACCATTTATCAACGCACCTATGGTACCAACGAGACCAGTTATGAAGGCCCCCCATGCTGTCACTATGGTAAAAATATAATTATAACAATATTTTTTAAAAAATGTCTGTTTTTAGTTGACCATAAGGAGATATGATGTTTATATCATGGACCAAAAATGTAACCAATGAGGAAGATCTGCTGGTCTTGGAGAGAGCTAAGCAAGCGGATGCTAATGAAAACCGTCATGCAAAGAAAGGTTGCCTTTTTCGGCCATCTGCAGAGAGGATCCCGGTATCAATTTCTAAGGTTGATCATAGAACAAAAGATGCACGGCAAGAACAACATATGTCTGGAATGTGGTTGAACTCAATTCCAATATTACAATTCGTTAATTTTTTTCCTATTTTTTTTTCTATTTTAATTTCTTGTTGTTATCAGGAGAAGGTTTCTATGAAAAAAATATGACGGTACAATGTTCGCTCGGTCAGCTAGTTGAAAATATTTTAACACTAAATTAGGCGCGAACATAATTCCAGGTACTACTAGTAACATCTATGCCTATTAGTTTTGATTTTCGTTGATGGTAAATATTCATTAGGAAACCTGCATTTCTCTGAAAGATTATTAAAACATAAGTATCTATCCGCATTGTAGAAGCTTTCTTTCTTATCTTGTTTAAAAAATGGAGAGCAGTGATCTTCGACCAGCTGTGGAAAGGGAAATGTCCGACAATTGAGCACTTCACCACCATGTCACTTTAAAATACGTGGTTATGTAGTTTCAATGGAAAGGCCCTAAGCTGAGATGTAAGAGGCAAATATAATATATATTTGAAGTAAATATAATATAATCTATCTATACTTACATATTATAAAATAAGGACTACAACAGCTGTCTATCTGTATGTAATCAATTTTCTGAACATTTACAGAACCGATTTTTGTTGGGTCTTTAATGAAAGGTAGTCAAATTCTTCCGGACGTTTTAGGTTACTAATGTTAACGTTGTTAACATTACGGTTTTATGAAAATTGTGTTGCAAAAGTTGCGCGGATAATAAAAACTCGCTTGCTGGGAGTTTTAGTCAAGTGCGCCGCGTAAACAAACAGAGATACACTCAAGTAATGTACTAGAGAATTGAAGATCAACAAAAACTCTTATGATTAACTCATAATAACCACTTTTATGTTCAAAATTTCTACTAAATACATTGATTTTTCAAGAGAAGCTTAAAATACATAGTACTTATATAATAATCGTTGCTACACAAAATCGCTATTATGGATTTTGATTTTAAAATAACATAATTATGTTTGTGAGTTTTAAATAAACACAGATCTTAAAATATGTTGAGTTCTTCGAAACATTTCCATCACTTTAAGTTACGCATAAAAAATTAACAATATGTTGTTCAATGAACTGACTGGCCCATTGGCGCAGTCGGTACTGAATATGCCTTCAGCTCCGCGGGGCGCGGGTTTGACTCCCAAAGGAGGCCCATATTTTCCATAAACAATTTGTTGGTTCTTTGAGCTTGGGCGTATATTTGAATTTAAGTATGTATTTCAAAATTATATAAGTAGTATATTTAACAGTTGTCTGTCTACCATAACATAAGTATTGAATACTTAGGGGATTGACGACCTTGTGTGTAAGTGCCCCATATATTTGTATTGATATTTTTAATGAAAGGACTGTCTGTATATGAATCTTATCGAAATTATATATAACCTTAATATTACTAAGTATATAATATATTTGATTGCCCCGCGTTGAATGGGACTAAGTAAACATACGAATAAGGATAGACACATATAGAATACATATAGAATACCATGTACGTTTCATAGCATTTTGTTTTTGTCAATTTTTTTCTTGACTCAGTGAAAAAGCAACCAAATTTCAGCAACGAAACGGCTAACGGTCGAGCTTATTATATTAAAATATTTAATAATCAACATTGTTTTCTAAAATAAATTTATATATTATTATATTATTTTATCGATCTTTACCATATAATGAACTAATTAATGAAGTTTACGAATTTGTTTATATTTATTTTTGTTTTTACATCAAAAATATTAATTAATTTTAGTAGTTTATAGTTAATTTTAACTTTTCAATTGTCATGAAGTAACTACACTAACTTTGCTAAAAAAGTTATACTAATAAGTCAAATCTAAAAATGCACATTGCCCAATATTTTCGATTTAATCCCACTTATGCGAAATGTTGTGAGTGTGGATGTATGTTTGTTACTCTTTCACGGCGAATTCGCTAAACCAAATCGATGAAATTTGGCAGAATTATTCCTTATACATCGGAGTCACATATAAGGTCTACACGCTATATTATTAGATTTCTATAAATCCTATAAATTGTAAAGGAAGAGGATGACATGACGACATCCATTAGCAACATATCACACGTCGACAGTCCACGCGAATGAAGTTGCGGGTAAAAGATTTTAAAGAAAAAAAATTTATAATAGAGAACGTGAGGTTAACTTACCTTGGTTCACATTATTCACATTGTTATTCCCACCGTAATGGCCCTTGGAGTCAACATTGCCGTCCTCGTTGCTAATTTTATCTTGTACTACTTCTTCTCTTGGTGTTTCTGGATTTGGAACACCTTGTAGTCTTTGAACCGTACTCTGCAGTCCCTTGATAATAGGATTATTTTGTATTAATTGTTGAATCGGACCAGGTTGAAGAGGAACCGGAGCTTGGGCGGTTTGTACTTGTTGTATCGGCTGGCTCACTGGTGCTTGTAGAGGGGCGACAGCAGGACTTCTGGCAGGAACAGTATTATCGGACTGTACTTCGTCATCTGGCTTCTTTGATGAACTTTGATGGTCTGGTTGTTTCGTCGTCGCGTCGGTATTTGACGTTGCTTGCGTTGTTCCCCCGAAAAAGAAGTTCAGTATTTGTTGCATAGAGTTATTTTGAAATGCTTGCTGGGTATTGTTGATGACAGTTTGTACATGATTAGACGCCGCCTGAAACAGGTTTGGTGATAGTTGTTGTTGCTCGGGTGTGTCGGATTGTACGTTAGGTGGTTTCGATGCCTGTGTCTGGCTTTGTGATGTCTGATTTTGGAATATACATTCCATAAAATTACTCGGACTGTTGGAGTTATTTGTATTTAAATTCAAACCATTTGATAATGTTAAACTTATGGTGTTAAACGAATTAGCCATCATCTCACCCAAACATGTCATGATAAGGTTGGGCTGTGTCGGCGCTGGTGACGATGAGCTCGGTTGAGACTCCTCTGAATTTTGAATATCAGCTCTAACTGCTGCTGTTTTTCCCGCCTCGTCTTCTTTTATTATTGAATATAATTCAACACCCTCTGAGAGAGCATCGACGCCAGTTACAAAGTTTTTTTCCAAAACTTTCAGACGCAACTCGGCGATTTCTACAATATTCTCTGATGTTTGACCAGAAGGAACGGTTTCCGGCTTAAGTTGGGCCTTTATGGCATAATTCATTTTCTCAATCTCGCCTGTGAACGTTTCTTTCAAATTATTAATACTCCTTTGGATTACGGGCAGATTTTCCTCAGGTGAAAATATACTTTTCAAACCGTTCGACACATCTTGAAATCCTTCGTCAAAAACTTTTTCTGCATTTGCGATAGTACTTTTGATTGCAAAGATAGCTTTCTCTCTCTCGCTGTAGCTGTCGGGATTCTGTGTCTCGTGCTCCTGCCTCTGGGGCGGTCCGGGGTTCCGTAAGTCTACTTCGATACGTTTAACGTTGATATTGCTATCATCGTTATCGGGTACGTAATCATTTGAGTTTTCGTTCACTGCTTGTTCGACTTTGACTGGGATGTCATCGTTGGTTTTTTTTTGGTTTTGCTTGTTCAAAACAGTCTCTTGTTCTACATTGTCCAAGTCGACGTCATCGAGAGCGTCGAGCTTTGTTTCTGGGACGTTGATGGATGCTGCGCGTGTGTGATACACGCACACGCACAGGGCAAGTATAAACGCGTTCAGTCTCATGGCGGTCAGCGCGATGCACTGCGGCGACCACAGAGGACTCTATATTTATAAGGGGCATAACGGTGCCCGGCACACATGGTCGCTCCGGCCGGCGCTAAGCGTTTTTGTCATTATTTGTATTTTTAACTAGCACTAAAACGCGACGGGGTTCTTTTCTTTTCTCTGAACAGCTAGTAAAAGTGTGTATGAATTTTAAAGTTACACGAACAAACAAGTATAGTAAAATATATCAAAAAAGATAAAATCTGTTTTATATATAACATTAAGCAACTTATGCTACTCTATAGGACAAATATTTAAGGAAAACTTATAAAAATGTATGACAAGGCTACGTTAACCAATTTTTGTGTACGTGACAAATAATTTCTTATAATTTTATTTTATTGATGAATCATAGGAAATACAGAAGGTTTCAGGAGCCTTTTGATGAATAAACAGACAAATTTGCGAATTGCAATAGATGTGCAGATCCTAACTCCGAAAAGCTTGTTCGAGGATTACGGTACTAATTAACTGGTTTTTGTATTTGAATTCATTCACCCACGAAATATTAGTAAATTTAAAACCGATATAATCTAGTATCCAGCTGAGTAGAAAGACCACCCTCGTGTCTTACCGAGATGTCATTAAAGGCGACTAAGGTAACTTGACCTGCCGTGTGGTATCCGGCTAAGTCCTACTTAGCCACCACCAACCACCACCACCAAGACCATCCTCATTATTTACTGAGGTGTCGTAACAGACCACTAAGGTAAATTGGCGTCAGGCAGGCGACCGGTCATAAAATAAATAAATCATGTGACAACATGTTGTGCCGACCCTACTTAGAGTGGGATAAGGGCAGGAAAATGATGTTCCCGAAGGAAAAAAAGGATTTTTTTATCGTATATTTTACCCCGGTGCATAATATTTAATTTTGGTCGCCTTTTCATGAATATTGGGATTAAAAGTGTGAAAAAGAACTGGAAACAGACACACAGACATACTTTCGCATTTATAATATAAGATGGTTGCATCACTGTACTAGTGTACCACATAGAGGCAGATAGCTCTTGAGGACTTTGTTTTATAATATGTCATGATTTTTCTGCCCTTATCCCACTCTAAGTGGGTACTGCCGACCCTTTAGTACATGTTGTAATGTAATGTGGCTAGGTATTTTACGCCTGACATCAACTTACCTTAGTCGCCTTTTGCGACACCTCGGTAGGAAATATAGCGGCGGTAGCGGAATGGTTAGAGTAACGGACTTGCGATCGAAAGGTCGTGGGTTTGTATCCTAGACATTAAACTAGGGATGCTAACTTACTCCTAACACAAGGATTTAGCTTATCTGGAGGGGTTAACAAGTTTACTAGTAATTTGTAATCCAAATTGCTAGTGACATTTAAAAAAAAAAAAAAATACCACACGGCACTTATTTTATAATATGTATAGATAATATTATAAGGGCGGTTTATCGCGGATTAAACTAAAGTAATAGTATTACTTTGGTATTTTTAACTTTCTCGATGTTCAGTTAAAGAGTTTTGTTTGTTTGTGCAAACAAATAAATAGATTTCGCGTTCACAGAGCAGTTAGCTGCGCCGCATTCGAGGTCAGGAGTCGAAAGTCTATTCATGTATTCATCTCAAGAAACTGCAACTGAAGCACCCATTCATCTATGCCTATTGAATATCTATCTTTAATGTTTAAATTAGTTAATCTTAATGATATATATATATATATATATATATATATATATATATATATATATATATATATATATATATATATATATATATATATATATATATATATATATATATATATATATATATATTGCCTCCGTTGAAATCAATGTATCACAATTTTCTCCCAAATTGAAACTTCGAACTTAAAAGTAGTTATTGCGAGTTAACCATAAGAGATAGAGACATGGTATCCAGGACTTTTTTGTAAAATTTTTGTAGCTCTTTTGGTTCACGCCGCCCCAGCAGGCTAGTTTTTTTTACAACTGCGGAACCTTCAACATAATTTACTTAAAGCGTCATCTACTGAGAACCAAAACCTTCCAAAGTAAAGATTACTTTGGAAGGTTTGGGCTAGCAAAAACCGTACAAAACTGTTTAGTAGATTTTAAGAAAATCGATCACAAAAAGACGGGTAGCTTGTGGGGACGTTGTTTTATAATAAGTACATTTTCTAAAAAAAATACCGGGCTAAGACCAGTCATCCGGATATTTACAATAAACTGTAATCACCGCCTCATTACCGCGAACTTAATACTAGGATATAACCCATAACATTCTAATGTTTCAGTTCATTGGCCAGATCTATGAAACTATTTAAAAAAATCACCATTTTTATGATGTTTAAACATATCGGCTTGAGCTATTAAAATTAATTAACGTAATTTGTAAAGATTTATGTATATATACGACTGTGATGGGATCAGTATGCAAATACGATGTCGTAAATAAATGTATGTGGGTACCGTTATTTATAACGAGTCAACACGGTTCAGTTTGGTGATCTGAGGCCGGAGTGAAAAGTAATAAATAAAGGATTTTATTGCTGACTGAGCTGCGCCCACGATGAATTAATTAAGATGGTTTTGGAAGGTTAAGAATGGTTCAATAACTTACTGGTTGTCTGTAAGAGATCGCTTTAGACGATAAGACCGCCCTTGTAAGTTCTTGTAAATTTGTTGTAGATATGTATATTAAAATATGTATTTTGTTGTCGCCGTGTGGTATCCGGCTGAATAGAATAGTACCACCCTCATTTCTTACCGAGGTGTCGTAAGAGGCGACTAAGGTAAGTCGACCCGCCGTGTGGTATCCGGCTGAGTAGAATAGACCAACCTCATTTCTTACCGAGGTGTCGTAAAAGGCGACTAAGGTAAGTTGACCCACCGTGTGGTATCCGGTTTAGTAGAATAGACCACCCTCTTTCTTACCGAGGTGTCGTAAAGTACGACATTGGTAAGTTGACGTCAGGCAGGTGGCCGGTCCTAAAAACGCAGCCAAATCATATGACAGCATGTTTATTACATGTTGTGCCAACCCCACTAGAGTGGGAAAAGGGCAGGAAGATGATTTTGATGTTGCCAATGTTCGCTCAAAAGGGTCGCGGGGAGCCGCTGGATACAAGCGGCACAAAATCGTGTGTTCTGGAGATCCCATGAAGAGGCCTTTGTCCAGCAGTGGACGTCTATCGGTTGAAGAAGAAGAATGTTCGCTTTGTATTTTATAGCAACACCGTCATGAAACGAGTATCGCGCCCTTTTGACTGAAATGATGGCAACACTGTGTCATGTTGTTTCCGGTGGAGTCTTCCTATATATTGCTAAAACGTTTCAGTTGCATGCAGTCTCTGTTCGTCTTTCAAGAGAAAAGCGTCTCGCAACGGGAATTGTGGTATTTCTATTACATCGAGCTATTGTAGAAAGTGTGCGCTATCAGTTTTTGACTTTACTCATTGCAAAAGTATTAATAAATAAATAAAATGGTTTCTTAGATATTAACGAAAATCGAGCTTTCTTGGGTTTCTCTCAAATCCAGTATTCCAGGATAAAAATGGTGCTTTTTATCCGCCTGTCCTTAAAACTTCCCAAGAATCCGTGTTAGAGTTAAAAACTTAATAACAACATATTAACAAAGATTTAAAAAAAACTGATAGCCCAGCAATGAGATCGTACGATGCTTTGGAAGGGTAACACACTCATGAGTTTTTCTGTTAAAAACTTATGTGTCTAAGATAATTGCAATTTTATCACATGCTTTTCGGTGAAGGAAAACATCGCGAGGAAACCTGCATATCTCTAGAGAATTCTAGGGATATTTGCCACCCACCAATCAACATTGGAGCAGCGTGGTCCGCCTTAGTTCCGACACTTCTCCCCAAAAACGGAGGGAGGAGGCCCATTTCCCAGCAGTGTATATGTTAAAAATATACGTAGTAAAAATGTCGGATATTATTTACTTTTTATGAAACATAGTCGGTAATTCGATGTAAAATATTAAAAAATATATATTTTTTAATGAATAAGTTGTTATATATACTTGTAGTAAAATGAATATTCTAATAATCCGTAATACCGACTCATATTTAACATAGTACAAACTCAAAAATACCCAAAGGCTTTAATGTTAATGGAATAAATTATTCGGCCAGCTTTAGGCTCGTTGAAATCGTTTGCATTAAAGTATTTGAAAGCCCAAAGTTGCTTTTCTTAACATTGGTACATCCTGCTTTCATGGCATTTTCATACGCGTTGTGTCAACTAACAATAACAAACTTATTAACAACTAGCGGCCTGCCCCTGCTTCGCACGGGTATCACTATATATTACTAAACAAAGTCCATATTTCCGTATGTACGCATAAAACTCTAAAACTACGCAACCGATTTTGATGCGGTTTTTTTTGTACATCTTGAAAAGGTCTACAGAAAAGTCCGCGATGGTATATGTCTATCGCTTATGGATAACCCACTAAAGCATTTTTTGTCGTTTACTTTTTACAAAAAATAATGCCTTATTTTTGAAGCAATTCTTATACAATACAGCATTAATCCTTATCCAATTAAGTACCTTAAATAAATAGTGGATATAATATAGATCAATATGGCCGTTTACAGCATGTAATTTAAGTGAACATTTTCGGAGATATTACAGATTTAAAATGCCGTGAGGAGGCCGCGCTTCGCCTTCGACTTTAGCAGCGATGTCGCTCTTTCAAGAGTTTGTTTAAAGACATTCTGTAATTAATTGTAAAAATAAAATACATAGGGAAAATATAAAAGTAAATAAGTAATAATGTACTACATGAATTTAGATATTCCAAAGATAGCAGGAAATCTTCTTGGTATAGGGAAAGGAAATTGTTTTTCTCCAAATTTAACGCTACGGCCAAGGGCAGTAATGAATAAATCAAAACAACTGGATCAATTTTAATCACTTTTTTTACACTGACTGACATGGGATATATATTTTATACCCGTGCGAAGCAGGGGCAGGCCGCTAGTAAAATATATATCCCATGTCAGTCAGTGTAAAAAAAATGATTAAAATCGATCGACTGGTTTTGATTTATTCATTACTGCCCGTGGCCCGCACGCTTTAAATTTGGAGAAAAACAATTTCCTTTCCCTATACAAAGCAGATTTCCTGCTATCTTTGGAATATCTAAATTCATATAGTACATTTTTACTTATTTACTTTTACATTTTCCCTATGTATTTTATTTTTACACAATTAATTACAGAATGTCTTTAAACAAACTCTTGAAAGAGGGACATAGCTGCTAAAGTCGAAGTGTTATAGGCCCACGCGCGGCGTCCTCACGGCATTTTAAATCTGTAATATCTCCGAAAATGTTCACTTAAATTACATGCTGTAAACGGCCATATTGATCTACATTAAATCAACAATTTATTTAAGGTACTTAATTGCATAAGGATTAATGCTGTATTGTATAAGAATTGCTTCAAAAATATGGCATTATTTTTCGTAAAAAGTAAATGACAAAATATGCTATAGTGGGTTATCCATAAGAGATAGACATATACCATCGCGGACTTTTCTGTAGACCTTTTCAAGATGTACAAATACTTAGTACATTATTTTGATAAATCTCGTAGGGTTTAGCCTACGTTTGCAATGTAAGCGGAAAAAATTTAATTATTTACAGAAACCTCAAAGATTACAGTATTTCTCTACTCCGTATTGAATGTTATTATACGTACAAACCTTCCTCTGGAATCACTCTATCTACTAAAAAAGACCGCATCAAAATCTGTTGCGTAGTTTTAAAGTTTTATGCGTACATAGGGATATAGGGACTTTGTTTTATAATATGTAGTGATAACAAACTCAACTCAAAACTCAAACTATCTTAGAGCTTTGTAGAGGCTCTGTACGTTATCGCCAACCACCATATCTTTATTTATTATTATATTTATTTACATTGATTTTTCGAAGGCTTTCGACACTAGCTTCAATTGTTACCTTTATGTAGCAATCAAGGTAGCCCTTGACTGCTACATAAAGGTCTCAAATATGTATGTCAATATGTAAATATTGTCACATCTCAAATATGTAGGTTACCGTTGGGAGTTGTTCAAGGATAAATTTTGGGACCACTTCTATTTAATATTTTTGTTAACGATATATGTAATTTCAAAATTCCTAATATACGCAAAAGTGCGGAGACGTCAAACATGCTAAAAATATTTTATGTGTAAAAAATGTAGTCAATGTAGCTATTTAAATTTAATAATACTTCGTGCTATAAGCTTCAAGCGTGAATACTCCTGCTACTATATAATAATGTTAATTTTATAATAAACAATAGTTCGCTTCAAAAAATAGATTATAAAGTGATCTTGCAATAGCATTCGACACTAAATTACAATATTTTGACAATATTAGTAGATCTGCAGTTAGGAAAATGTTAATGTCTTCACATAGACGAAATGCTCTAATTATTCAAATCAAAATTGTCCATCCTTGTGTCCCACTTGGGGTCAAGTGTAAGGCGGACGACGTTGACATGTCTGGGTCGTACACTCGCATAACAAATCACCGCAGAAATATGTTTCTATGGTATCATGTATTGACATCTTGTTTCAAATCTTGTTTAGCAACTTTTGATGAGGTCTATGATAATTTTTCTAACAACCGTTGCACTACAGTGGTTGGCGCCTAATAAATGAACCTAGATCCGATTCTTGATATATGGTATGCAATGCGCGGATAATGAAAAAATCTTTGTATTACAAAAAAGAGCTGTGCGTGGCATTTACAATTTAAGTCCGCGTGATTCCGTGCGAGTTTAGGGAAATAGGTATTCCTACATTTGCTTCACAGTATTTTTAAGTAATTTAATTTTTGTATATAAAAATATAAAGAATTATAAAACAATAGGTGATGTATATAATAGACAAAGTAGGAACCGACATAAGCTTGCGGCTCCTGCTTTGCGCCTTGCAAAAGTACGAAAGTCGTTTGTTGGTTTGTTTCTATAATAAAATTCCACAATCAATTTTAGATTTGCCATTACAGCAGTTTAAATCACTATTAATAAAAGACTAATACAGAAAGCCTACTTACTAGATGATAAGAATTAGGATTACTTAGATGATAAGAATGCGTGGACGTAGCTACTCTTCGACTCTGTACAAGACTGTAACAACTAAATGTAAATAAGAATTATATTTTTTAAAGAGGAACCGGAGAGTTTCTTGCTGGCTCTTCTCGGTAGGAGCTTTTCGAACCAGCAGTAGAGTTGACGATTCAAAAGCATTTGCTTTCAAGTTTATTTTATTAAAGAATATTTTGAATTTTCAATTTGAATAAAGGCATAGGAAATATGACTTTGTTTTTCCGGTTAGGGCAAATTGTCTATTGTTTGTTGTACAACTAAAGCGGTCAAAATCGGTTTATCCGGAGTCATTAGTTGATTTCACACCTGACTTTGTCCGTGCCTGATTTCATGCCCGTGGAAACTACAGGGTGGTTGTCGTTTTATCGCACCATTTATGTCATTGCCGGTAAGGCGTGAGATAGAAAAAAAGGTAACTGAGCCAATAAACACCATTTATTTGTGCATCCTGCACACTTATGTCATATTTAATTTTTAAAAAAATTGTTGCTAAGGAATAAAATAGTGGCTCATTTCTTATCGAGGTGTCATAAAAGGCGACTAAGGTAAGTCGACCCGCTGTGTGGTAGCCGGCTGAGTTGAATAGACCAACCTCATTTCTTACCGAGGGGTCGTAAAAGGCGACCATTAGTAAGTTGAACTACCGTGTGGTATCCGGTTTAGTAGACCACCTTCTTTCTTGCCGAGGTGTCATAAAATACGACTGAGGTAAGTTGACGTCAGGCAGGCGGCCGGTCTTAAAAACGCAGCCAAATCATGTGACAACATGTTGATAACATGTTGTGCCGATCCCACTTAGAGTGGGATAAGGGCTGGAAGATGTTGTTGTAAAGGAGTTTTTGTCTATTAGTTTGGCATGGTTTTCATTTCTTATATTATGCTGGGTAAAATAATTAAATTGTTAGTACAGGCTTTCTATATCAGTATTGTATAATATAAAGAAGAGCCGCATAGCCGATTGACAAGATGTTTGACGTTAGTGGTCACGGATTCAAACCCCGGGCAGGCTCTAAGGATTTTGTCTATTAATCTTGTCATTGATATTTACAATTTGTCACGCGCGGAAGAAAAATATCATGGCAGAAACCATGTTCATATATCAGAAATGTTCATATTTTTGTGAGATATGTGTGTACCGGTGGATCTGAGCTCAAACTCTTGCCTTGCATTCACAAGACAGATCGAAAAAAAGGAGTATCCCTCAACCAAAACACAAATGGCTAAAATAAGTTTAAGGAATATGTTTATAGGTAAAGCAAATTAAAACAGTAAAAATGATAAAAATGCCTATACTTGAAAATCCTTTTATCTTTATACCTAGCTGCAGCTTAAATATATTAATAGAAAATCTCTGGGGTATTCAAAACCAAGTTTATCGCTGGTTCTTCATGGTAGTGACAGCATTCCGAACCAGTGGTAGCTTCTTTAAATCTAATTGTTCTTTTTGATTCAAAAGTGCTAACTTTTGACGTGACAACGTTTTAAATTAGGTTGCGGCTTGGAGTCACTCATGAAAAAGTGTAACGCCCGCTCACGTCTGTTACGATGAGTCACCGAACGGAAGAGAGGCCCGCCGGACTGGCGAATGCCTCGCGTCTCTCTCCCACTCCAATCCATCATATTTAAAAAGACGTCACGTAAAATCTTTGCCCGTAAAACCGACTTTACAGGCAACCGTTTTTTTTTAATAAAGATTATTTTGATTTTTAAAAAACCAGGCAAGAGTATATGCACTGTTACAGTGACATCCGCTTTTATCGGTCGTTGGCACGTCGAGCTTGTTTTTACCGTTATCACTGTAGCTTATTTCGGACAACTTTTTAATTTGACTCGTTTTATCGCATCCGATCGAATATGGATGAAAGATAAACAAGTCATTAACGTGTTATTGGATGTTTAATTCCTTTTTTTTCACGAAAATATGTGTCTTTAATAAATGAGAATTTTTTTTTATCACTAAAATGTTACTGTTTTGTCCTTGATTTTTTTTTATGTTTATCGTAAGCTGTGGTAGCCCAGCGATAACACCGTGCGACTCTTTCAAGTAGGTCACGGTTTCAAACCCGGGCAGACACCAATGAGTTTTTCTGTTAAAACTTATGTGTCTAATTGATAATTGCAATTTATCACACGCTTTTCCGTAAAGAAAAACATCGTAAGGAAATCTGCATATCTCTAGAGAATTCTGGAGATATGTGTAATATACCAATCCGTATTGGAGCGTGATATAGGTGTTAGCTCCAATCCTTCTCTCCAAGAAACGGAGAGAAAAAGCCTAATCTCAGCAGTGGGATAGTAACAGGCCTTACTTTTTACTTTACATCGTAAATTATAAACAACATTATTATTTTGAATAATTTTTTAAAAATAATTGTTTCTTAACGGAGTATCTTTCACATTTTCTCAATAAGAACGAATGACACATTTTTAAAAATAATGTTAATATCCGTAATACATATGTAATGTATGTTGTTTGTAATTAAAAAAGTCATATTTCATTTTCCTGTTATTTTCAGAATTATTTCGCCTCTTCAAGTTCTTGCCCTGCATTTCAAAAAGTGAACCTCTTTAAAAATCAAGAATCAAAACTGTAAAGGATATCTAACATTGAATTGCCTCCCGAACAAACGACTGCAACCTTTTTACCATTTTCTCTCCATCACTGCTGCTAACTCAACATTATTTGGGGTTCTCAACGTCCGTTTTATCTTCAAACTATGAGCCGAATTACCGCTATATGATATTTTAGTAATTCTACAGACTTTGTAATTTGGTAGTTCTACAGATTTTTTCAATTGGTGGCTCTTCTGACTTTGTCATTTGGTAGATTTGACTTTGATTTTTTAGTTGGTAGCTTCTATCATCATTATCCTCCTGCCCTTATCCCACTCTAAGTGGGGTCGGCACAATATTTTACAAACATGTTGTCATATGATTTAGCTACGTATTACACGACCAGCCGCCTGTCTGACGTCAACTTACCTTAGTCATATTTTACGACTCCTCGGTAAGAAAGAGGGTGGTCTATTTTACTCAACCGGATACCACACGGTGGGTCAACTTACCTTTGTCGCCTTTTACGACACCTTGGTAAGAAATGCGGTTGGTCTATTCTACTCAGCCGGATAACACACGGCGGGTCGACTTACCTTAGTCGCCTTTTACGACACCTCAGTAAGAAATAATAAATAAATAATAAATAAATAAATATATGGGACACTTACACACACGGTCGTCCATCCCCAAAGAAAGTAACTTAATACTTGTGTTAATATTATATATATTTACTTATATATATTTTTAAATACATACTTAAATACAAATATACACCCAGGCTCAAAGGCAAACAAATTCATTTATTGAAAATGTTGGCCCTCGGCGGGAATCGAACCCGCGACCCGCGGATCTGAAGGCAGGATCACTAGCCACGGGCTACCCACGGACGGATCACTACGCCAACGGGCCAGTCAAATGAGGGTGGTACTATTCTATTCAGCTGGATACCACATGGCGTAGTTGGTAGCTTCTATGTCCTTCGTTATTTTGCGAGCTCTAAACGCTGGCAATTATTATTTCTACACAACTGTGTAATTTTGATAATTTTAGACGTTAATGCGGTCGAATTCGCTGGTATAGCTTGCTTGTTAGCAATTGTGTTTACTTAATCACAACATAATGTACATTTATGCCTACATCTTTTATTAAGATGGTCTTACTTAGGGAGGTATATTTTTTACGTTGCTGTTTTCAATTGACGATTCCCGCCAAGAATTCCGGTCTACCGTTTTCCCGTTTTTATCAGTCTAGTATTATAACTGTTGGTGTCTTTGATGTGAGTCTATGCTAAAATATTAGGAGAGAAGAAGGCAAATACAGGCAGTAAAATACAGACTATTTCGTAAGTATAAAATACTTTTCAGAAGAAATCAACAAATTAGCTATTTGTATAAGAATAAGAAATGTTTATTTACTAAAAATCATTTACATCTTAGGTCAAGTTACAATGTAATTGATGTATTTGCAAGTCAGACAATGCATTTAGTAGTAAGTACCGTTTAGCTTCCTATATTCGCGGAATTTGCCCACTGTTCCACTTGTAACCACAGTTTGTACACATCTTGAATATTAACTATGCGTACAGCTCACGCACATTTCGCTTTGTGTACTCTAGTGACCTCTAATTACAAGATCGCAATAGACGCGACGCGACGCGACGCGTAAAAGTAATTTAAATGACTAAAGCCTTTTTTAAATTCAAATAATTCTTTATTCAAATTGGCTTTTACAAGCACGTTTAAACCGTCATATTACAATGAAGCTACGACTGGTTCGGAAAGGTGTTCTTACTGCGAAGAACCAGCAAGAAACTCGGCGGTTACTCTTTTCAAAAATAAATATGTCATTCATATATAATTGTTTACATATCAAAAATTACAATATATAGTCTAGTGCGCAACTGGTCTTAACTTCACTCCAAGCTTTTTTATCATCAACATGGTCTTTAACGGTATAATGAGCTCTATAAGTGTTGACTGTGACTGTGACTGTTTCTATACCAGCCCCAGTCCGTGGCTCCACCCACATGGAAATCAGTGTCACAAATATTTCAGTCAATTTATAAAACACCGTAATATATTATTAACCTTCTTCGAGAATCGCACTATTTTTTAGTAAAAATCGTATGAAATTCCGTTCAGTATATTTTAAGAATATCGATGACATACATACAGATTTTTGGATACTTTATTTTTTAATAGGTATGTATCAGAAGCTGTGATAGCATAGCGCTGGGTACGTGCGACTCTTTCAAGGGGTCACGTGTTCAAACCCTGGCCGGACACCAATTACAGTCTTAGCTCCAAAAACTGGGTGTGGAGGTTGTGCCCAGCATTGGGATAGAAATAGGCTGTTACTTATTTTTATAGAGAAGCAGATTCGTTCAAAAGTTGTTATGGTCGAATATAAATATAAATAAATATAAATATAAATATATGGGACACTTACTACCCTACAGTTGCCCAATACCTATAACTGTCGCTACTCAAACATACGAGCACGAGATGTTTGCGCATATCGCAATAAGCTTCACCCGTTCAAAGCTCTCGGGACCGGTCTGAGAGGGCGTGCCGTTATACGATCAAGAATAACACGCAGGTCACTCTGTTTGAGCCGAGAACACACTCACTAGTGGTACTCTATAATTCTCTATGCCTGTTCGTCACTATCAGCGATGATCGTTGATCTCGCGATCGTCTATAATCGGCACAATAACGGTGGAAGTGTCCACACGATTGTCCATATTATTATACGAGTACCTGGGTGACCAAGCCTTGCTCGGTAAGTTTTTTTAAAGTTAAAAAAAAATAAATAAATGAAAATTGAAAACAAATGAAAAAATTATTGGGCAGGTGGGGCGCGAATCTAGATATTTTCACCTTTCTAGATCGCTAATTCCTCAAAAGACTTAACGTTTGGCAGTGAAAATTGTATCTACATTCAACGTAAATTTTAGTATTCCCGAAAACAGGGATAAAAAGACATTTATTTAAATAAAAACCTAGCTCGATTTTTCTCCCCATACATCTACTACCTGGCGATGGCATGACACAATTGAGTCTGGCTTCCCTACTCCACTACTTTGTATATATTTTTTTGTATTTATATGTTATTCATCCCTAAATGCGTTTTGCCTTGGATTTACTACTTATAGCTATTTTTCTTTAAAGTTCTCTTAACTATTACACTAAATAGTTTAAACACAATCAATTAGGTACTCTGTTTTTTCTGTTTCCGAAGGACAAGCGGAATTTATCTTTTTTCTATAAGCTTTAGTCATCATTTTTCATTAATATTTCTCGAGTAGATTATCTTTGAACGCGTTATAGACTCCAAAATGAGCTTGAGATTACCGGTTTTTAAAGTCGAATATATTCTAAGTGTGCCCGTAGCTTAATGTCATCAAAAGCCCGGTATACAGACGTTATTTACATGCATTACGTTATTTGTCTGTAATGATAGTATAAATATTTTGTTAGCTCCTCGCCAAAGATTACAGTGTACATAATGAAACTCCTCGCCGAGAATATGAGAATATGGTTGAATATTTAAATTTATGGAAACATTTAATTTATGAACGTAAAACACAGTTTAACTAATAATAACTTAATCATAGTAAAAACTTTTAACAAAATTCATGAATCTACTCTTAACCATTGAGGAGTTATCTCGTCTGGAGCCCATCCTTGCCAAGCCTTGCTTATCACAGCATAGAGATGTGAGGATAGCTGTTGCTATGTTTGGAGAGGGGCGGAGAGGAGAGGTGAAAACAGGGATAATATAACATTATTTTATTGAAACCTAGTTAGATTGATTTATCGGCCCCAAAATCCCCTACACCCTAAGTTTCATGAACATCGTTGGAGCTTGTTCCGAAATTTAAATTATATATATAACTATCTTCAAATTTTCTTACGCACCCTTTGGCCTTTGCCCGAATTTTGACACCGACAATGAACAGTAAATGAGCACAGCCTCCAAGGTGAAAATAAATTTTTCAATAATAATAATAATAGTTTAGTTTTTATTTATAAACAAGATGCTTCTCGCTTGTAAGTAAAATCTGGTTAAGCACAACAAAGAAATCGCTTGTGTGAAGTAAGGATAATTATATTAACGCTTGTTGGTATCTGTGTGCGATAGACAAAATTTGCTAAACTTTCACTCTTCAAGTATTGGCCATTTGTTTCCTTAACTAAGTACAGTTACTTTTACTCAGGAATTTCACATTTTACTTAAATATTCAAAATATATTGTATATATAAACACTTTTGTACAAAAATACAGTATTGTTCATTCTCCTGCCCTTATCCTACTCTAAGTGCGGTCGGCAAAATATGTTCTAACATGATTTGGCTACGTATTTTATAAACGGCCGCCTGCCTGACGTCAACTAACATTAGCCGTACTTGACAACACCTCGGTAAGAAATGAGGGTGGTCTATTCTACTCTGTCGGATACCACACGGCAAATTGACTTGGCTTAATCGCCTTTTACGACAACTCGGTAAGAAAGAAGGTGACCTATTCTATTCAACCGGATACCACAAGGCGGATCGGCTTACCTTAGTCGCCTTTTACGACACCACAACAAGAAATGAGGGTGGTCCATTATATTCAGCCGAATACCACACGGCGTACTTTTTCATATATCAATGACGATAGTATAAAACAATTACAGAAAGCGCCATCTACACGCTACCCACGCAAAAATGGCAACAAACAAAGGATACAAAAAAAAGTCGTTCATCATCCTCCTGACCTTATCCCACTCTAAGTGGGGTCGACATAACATGTTATATGCTGTCACATGATTTGGCTGCGTTTTTACGACCGGCTGTCTGCATGACGTCAACTTACCTTAGTCGTATTTTACGACACCTCAGTAAGAAAGAGGGTGGTCTATTCTACTAAAACGGATACAACACGGTCAACTTACCATAGTCGCCTTTTACGACACCTCGGTAAGAAATGAATGTGGTACTATTCAATTCAGTCGGATACCACACGGCGGGATACAATAAAAGTCGTTCATTCTAAAAATAAATATGATATTTTAATTTTTATCATAACATCATAAAATACACAATTTGGAACTAAATATTTATCAGCCGATATCCCAGTACAAGCGTACTTTTTTTAGCTAAATTTATGTTTATCGCTTCGCGCTATCAGTATGAGCGTATACCGTATATCTTATCACGGAAAATCAAGTGCCGATAACGTAATTTCCTACAGGATTTTCCAAGTCAATTCTTAATGTAATTCAAAGTAATTTGTATGAATAATAAGAGATTAGCCATTACTTCACATCGCTGATTAGATCGCCGTCGTAAATCATAGAAACATAAGCATATAATGAATTGATAACCAGTACAGTATTATCATTAAATAAATTTAGATTAGTTATCTTATATCAACCAATATTTACTATGATTCATGAATATGTATTTTAACCAAAACAATTGTATTTCTGGTCATGACACTAGCCAACCTACCCCGGCTTCGCACATAAAGTTTTTATACTAAAATTATATAATTTCACGCCGTGTGGTATCCGGCTGAATAGAATAGTACCACCCTCATTTCTTACCGAGGTGTCGCAAAAGGCGACTAAGTAAGTCGACCTTGTGCTATCGGGCTGAGTAGAATAAACCACCCTCAATTCTTACCGTGGTGTCGTAAAAGGCGACTAACGTAAATCAACCCGCCGTGAGGTATCCGGCTGACTAGAATAGACCAATCTCATTTCTTACCGAGTTATCGTAAAAAGTGACAAAGTTAAGTTGACCAGCCGTGTGGTATCCGGTTGAGTAGAATAGACCACCCTCATTTCTTACCGAGTTGTCGTAAAAGGTTACTAAGTTAAGTTGGCCCGCCGTGTGCTATGCGGTTGAGTAGAATAGACCACCCTCATTTCTTACCGAGTTGTCGTAAAAGGCTACTAAGTTAAGTTGGCCCGCCGTGTGGTATCCGGTTGAGTAGAATAGACCACCCTCATTTCTTACCGAGTTGTCGTAAAAGGCTACTAAGTTAAGTTGGCCCGCCGTGTGGTATCCGGTTGAGTAGAATAGACCACCCTCATTTCTTACCGAGTTGTCGTAAAAGGCTACTAAGTTAAGTTGGCCCGCCGTGTGGTATCCGGTTGAGTAGAATAGACCACCCTCATTTCTTACCGAGTTGTCGTAAAAGGCTACTAAGTTAAGTTGGCCCGCCGTGTGCTATCCGGTTGAGTAGAATAGACCACCCTCATTTCTTACCGAGTTGTCGTAAAAGGCTACTAAGTTAAGTTGGCCCGCCGTGTGGTATCCGGTTGAGTAGAATAGATCACCCTCATTTCTTACCGAGTTGTCGTAAAAGGCTACTAAGTTAAGTTGGCCCGCCGTGTGCTATCCGGTTGAGTAGAATAGACCACCCTCATTTCTTACCGAGTTGTCGTAAAAGGCGACTAAGTTAAGTTGACCCACCGTGTGGTATCCGGTTGAGTAGAATAAACCACCCTCATTTCTTACCGAGTTGTCGTAAAAGGCGACTAAGTTAAGTTGACCCACCGTGTGGTATCCGGTTGAGTAGAATAAACCACCCTCATTTCTTACTGAGTTGTCGTAAAAGGCGACTAAGTTAAGTTGACCCACCGTGTGGTATCCGGTTGAGTAGAATAAACCACCCTCAATTCTTACCGTGGTGTCGTAAAAGGCGACTAACGTAAATCAACCCGCCGTGAGGTATCCGGCTGACTAGAATAGACCAATCTCATTTTTTGCCGATTTGTCGTAAAATACGACTAAGAATACTACTTAGATACTTCCCTCTCAATATTAATTGTGCTATTGTTACTAACAGTCCTGTCTATGGCTCTTCTATTCTAAATATAACTCTATGGCTTCGCACGAGTGCCACGTGGATTATTGCAAAATAATTATATCAATACTTTTGTACGGAATTCTGCAAAGTAACGCCTACTTTTATAAATTATTGAACAATCTAAATGATTCACAAATTTAATTCAAGCGCGATTTGCTCGTGAAATGAGATATAAGCCCGTAATACAGCTGCTATGCTTAAAAACTGGATTCATTTTAATAAAGCTTTCCAATAATATATATTCTTTTGAGATAATATCTCTAGAGAATTGTAACCTTCCGTGTCAGTGCGTGGTAGGTCTAAGCTCCAATCATTCTTTCCAAAGGATAATGGAGACTTTTTAAAAGCTATGGAATTAAAGATTCCAATACTTATATGGTTATAAATCGTGTAAACATAAGCAAATATTAAAGTAATGGTATAAACTTGTGTTAGGAAAAGTATATTTATATAAAAAAATATATATTATTATATATTAGTGCTTGAAATACTATAAATAATATATAAATTCACTTTCATTAATCTGTTATTAAACAAAATTGTACACGGTTCAAGACACGCATA
Organism: Morpho achilles; assembly: GCA_947086495.1. Taxonomy (NCBI): domain Eukaryota; kingdom Metazoa; phylum Arthropoda; class Insecta; order Lepidoptera; family Nymphalidae; genus Morpho; species Morpho achilles. The sequence goes on along the minus strand of CAMTZB010000025.1, from coordinate 16,229,857 downwards.
TAGTTTTTAGTATTAAAAGATCTCTCAACCAAGAGATCTGAAATACTAACCTTATATAATTATACATATAACTTAATAAATACTTTGACTTTGTACCGTATAAAATTCCTAAATACAACAACTTACCTAAGTTAACTACTAACTATAATGTGAAAACTATAATGTGAATCAAACAAAATAATCAAAAATCGTATTATTTTCTAATTTCAAATTCGCATTTATAGCTTATATAAAATAATTATAAAATTACGAACGTTTTCACAACATAATGTTTTCGGACGCTTAGTATTAAAGAGACCGAATTTAAAATTAGGCTTAATTGAACTGCTAATTAAACACGCTACGAATTATTTAAAAAAAAATTAGTGTTTTCTTGCTTCTTCCAAGTAATGGGTCTCTTTAACACTCACGAGTTTCATAGGCTTTATTGCAATTTGCCACTAACAACTTTTGACTTCGGTCATTTTAATACTAAACATGCGTTTCGTCTTAGGTCAGTTATATATATGATACAGTACATAACAGCATTCATATTTTTTACTGGATCATAGTGTAATCTTACTTATAAAATATTACAATAGGTTCGAGATTTAGCCAGAATATGGCATACCGTTATCAAAACAACAGGTACTAAGTCTATACAGTGTGTTTGCCCTTATTGCCAATGTTGTTGCACAGACAGAAGCCAAAGATCATTGCGATCAACTGAAAAGATAGAAATCAAATTAAAACAAAGTAAATTAAAACTGGATTTATTGAATCAAATTAAAAGGAAAAATGTATAATTGAAATAGATTCAACATCTTTTCTTTAATCTTTAAATGAGCTATTCTTGTGTCACGATGTTCGCTACACCGAAAAGCGTTAATATCAGTTAGACACATAAGTTTTAATAGAAAACTCATTACACCAATGAGTTTTTCTATTCATAAACTTTATGCTACACTGATCTTTATTTTGAATTACCTCGAATACCTGAAGCATATATATTTTAAATTGAATTAATGAATGAATTCTTTATTGCACTATAATAATAAATATAATTAATTGTATGATGCATATATAAGGATGAGACACCTTAAACACTTCAATAGCATTATCTCGTTACCTCAACCGCAACGATGACCACAATGACGCTGGCCGTAGCTTCTCCATAAGTGGCGAAGAAATCACCGACCACACTGTTGCAGCCTCCGAATGCGTTATCAATATTGCAGACCTGAACATCAGCCTCGCAGCACGAGGAAGGCAGAGCTGGCAGGACGCCTGTATAGGATTCAGGACCGGTGGTACCACAACAACTGAACTGAAATAAAAAGGAAGTAACACGTGGTTGCGCTGTAGCTGAAATCAACCATAATTCGGTGAGGGAAATTCTATAAGATTTCTTCTATAAGATACCGAAACTCTAGGGGTGATGTGGGATTCCTTCCTACTAAAACCTCCTCGATGGTCATAAAGTTCGAAGGCCCCGGGATCTCTGACTTTCTGTAAGTACTGCTTTAGGCAGCTGTGATAGCCCTACGTTGAGACCGATCTACTCTTTCGAGAAGGGTTCCGAAGAGCTCTGTAGGGTTTTGAAGTTTTTCTGTTTAAACTTACGTGTCTAATTGATATTTGCAATTGATCACACGCTTTTTGCTGAAAAAAAAAAATCGTGAGAAATGTCTCTAGAGAATTCTGCGGATATGTGTAACCTACTAATCCGAATTTTAACAGCGGGGTAGGTCACTTGAGCACACCATTTCGTTGAAGGAAAACATCGTGAGGAATCCTGCATGTTATGCCGCTATTACGAAAAACTTTTCATGCATTACAATATTTTTACTAATTAAGATAATTTAAACATAAACAAAAGCTTTTAACAAAATTTCATGTCCCTACTGTTAAGCGTTGAGGAGTTCCATCGTCTGAAGCCGATTTTTACAGCAGAATCCTGCATAAACACGTATTGTCATCGGGTCTGGACCAGTATGTAAAATTTCAGTTCAATGGGACTCTAGGAAGTGAGTAAATGTAAATTGTAAGATTCCACGTTCACATACCCGGCAAGTTAAATACAATCTTTTGAAGAATGGAGTAAATGACTGACTGAAAGTGTCCGATAATATGGCGGTAGGGCTGACGTGGCATCTTTTAACAGTATGGAAGTATCTTTCGGGCCACATAGCTTTGGCAGATAGTTCTGGCGTCAACTGTCGTGGCTCGCTTAGCTGGCTTGGCTAGTCGTTACAAAAGATAAATTATGCACTCATAAGCGTTAGCAGAAATGTTGGTACTCACCGCAGTTTCCACAGCATGAAAAGGTTGCCGCAGGTTGTTGTTAACGAACGCATCCTGAAGCCATTCCGCCACCCTGCTCTGGATGTCGTCCATGGCCATGAAGATTACCACAGCCAGGTACATCTTGCCTGCTGCCAGGATCAGCATGATGATGGAGTACTGAAAAGGGGAGATAATGACACCGTGCTAACACCATTGTGATACGCTGTTTTTCAGATTCAATTCTTTATTTAAATAAACTTATACAAGTGCAAAAGTTATGATAGAATGATTTTGCTATAATTCGCGTTTGTTAAGAAGATCTATCTATAATATATAACTTATACGTACTGAATAAGTTCCCGCACGTATCACAAGACACTACGAACAGCACACTACACAAGCACTTAACACGTTCACTACGGTAATCTCAACGTTTGACGCAAAGTGGCTTTGCGATTTTGTCGTGGAGCCTATCTCCTGACGATGCTTCAGCTACGGGGCGAAACAAAAGTTTTGCTAGCGTTACATAGATTCTGAATTCATCTTCTTAACAAACGCGGATTATAGCATAATTATTCTATAAGAGAATAATAAGAATTATAAAACGATAGGTGATGTATACAATAGACAAATCAGGAACCGACATAAGCTTGCGGCTCCTGCTTTGCGCCTTGCAAAAGTACGTAAGTCGTTTGTGGGTTTTGGTATAAGATTCTATAATAAAATTCCGCAATCAACTTCAGCTTTGCCATTACAGCAGTTTAAAAACACTATTAAGGAGAGGCTGATACAGAAAGCCTACTATACTGTTGAGGATTATTTAGACGATAAAAATCCGTGGATATAAATATTGTTCGACCCTGTACAAGATAGAAACATTAAATGTAACTAGCATTAAGAATTGTCTTTTTTAAAAAGAGCAACCGCCGAGTTTCTTGCTGGCTCTTGTCGGTAGGAACAGCTTTCCGAACCAGCAGTAGAGTTGACGATTCAAAAGCACTTGTTTATAAGTTTATTTGAATAAAGAATATTTTGAATTTGAAATTTGAATTTGAATTATAACTTTTGTAAAATGGATTTCCTGAAAGTAACGCCAACTTCTATAAATTATTAAAAAAAATAATTATACAAGTGCTTTTGGATCGTGATATTGACTCAAGTCTTACTCTGTGCGATCGTACTAAGGGCCACGCCCATTTTCACTTCAGTTTTGCGATATGAGCATTATTTTCAAAATATAACTTATTCTTACGGTTGTCAGGAAGCATCTGTTCTCCCGGATGGCGCCGCAGCATCCAAAGAATCCAACCACGAAGATGACGGCACCGACGACTATAACTGATATCGGGATACCCCGGATGACTCCCGGGATCAGATCTAGTACGTCGTTACCTTGTACGAGGACAGCTACCCCGACCCCAATCAGGGCTAGGCCGGCAAGCTACAAGACAAGATCAAGTTTAAAGTATTATTTTATTTGGGAAACAAACAATGGTTCTATTACTAAATAAATATTTAAATATAAATATATCATACATCAATAAAGTTTCCACTAAAAAATGTTACACAAATATTAGTAAGTTAAGAGCTTAACTATTTAATTTAATGTTTAATACAGTATTAGTTTAGTATAACGTTTAAGATTAAAACATCCATACTTAATACCATACTTGCGAAAGACTGTCGGTCTGACTGTGGATTTATTTCTTTCTTTATTGTACATACTTATGGCGTGTGGTATCCGGCTGAGTAGAATAGACCACCCTCATTTCTTACCGAGGTGTTGTAAAAGGCGATTAAAGTAAATTAACCTATCTAGTGGTATCCGGTTGATTAGAATAGACTACCCCCTTTCTTACCGAAGTGTCGTAAAATACGACTAAGGTGAGTAGACGTCAAGCAGGCGGCCGCTCGTAAAATACGTAGGCAAACACGTACGGCTCAACATGTTTATAACATGTTGAGCCGAGCTCTTATTACAAATCAAAGTCCCCAAAAGCTGTCTGTCTATATGTGATCGATTTTCTCAATATCCACCGAACGGAGTTTTACTTAAAGGTAATACAATTTTTTCGGAAGGTTTTAAATTAATAGTACATAACTGTTTTATATAATTTGTGTAGAAGAGGTAGCGCGGTTCTTAAAAAACTCGCCTGCTTTAGCTTTACTCGCGTGCGCCGCGTAAACCAACAGAGATACAGTAAAGTTATGTAGCAGAGAATTGTAGATCAACAAAAATGCTACAAAAAATCCGGGATAGCATATCTCTATACCTTATAATTAACTTACAATAACTACTATTATGTTCATAATACTATTATGTTCAGATAAATACACTGATTTCCACACAGGCAAAGCCGCTAGTACAGCTAGTCCTATCATCCTACTAATATTATAAATGCGAAAGTTTTTGAGTATGGATGTATGTTTGTTACTTTTTTACGGTCAAAATCGTATAAATTTGGCACAATTATTCCTTATACGCCGGAATAACATATAGACTATAGAAATCCTGTTAATTCTACAGGAATACAAAAGGACATTGAAAAGTGCCATCTATTATCGACCTATCACGCGGCAACAGTTCACGGGAACGAAGTCGCGGGTAAAAGCTTGTCTTCTATAATATTTACTGATAACTTAATAAAGCAGTACTTACGGTAAAAACGATGTTCGCGAAAAACAACACATACTTTACAATTGAACACATTTTTATTCGTCAAGTCTGTGTTATCAACTTTAGTGGATAAATAACCGTCCTCGCGGTGCACTCGCGATGTTATAAAGCAATGATTCAGCTGGTATCTTTAATAATAGATAAAACATAATATACAAAGATAAAAGATAAGCGGAAAATTGGAATGAGTCGTCGCGTTTTGTTTTTGTTCATAAAATTGAAAATAACAATTCTACAAAATTAACGACTGTTTGGTTTTACTTAATTGTCAGGTAATAATGTTGTAAGTAAGATTTTAAGAGTAATTAGCAACTAGCAATTAAACCCGATTTTCAAATTTTGCGGAGAGTACGGCATATGAGCTGTGGTAGCCCAGCGGTAACATCGTGGGACTCTTTCGAAGAGGTCACGGGTTCAAACCCGGGCAGATACCAATGACTTTTTCTGTTAAACGTTATATGTCTAAATTGATAATTGCAATTTATTTTCGGTGAAGGAAAACATCGCGAGGAAACCTGCATATTTCTAGAGAATTCTGGAGATATGTGTAACCTACCAATCCGCACTGGAGCAGCGTTGAAGGTCTTAGCTCCAAACCATCTCTCCAAAAACGGAGAGAAGAGGCCTATTCTCAGCAGTGGATAGTAATAGGCCGCTACTTACTTACTTACGGCATTAGTCTTACCCTTTGTTTATAATATAAGTATATTTAAAGCAAGAGTGAATATATTGGCATATTTTGAGATTCACTTATCGCTTTCCATCAGGCGACATTGTGGTTAACGGCTAAGGGCATGTTCTTCTTTGTCAACCGATGGAACTCCACTGCTGGTCATAGGTCACTTCACGGGATGTCCACACCACAAAATTTTGTGCCGCTTGAATCAGCGGCTTCAACGACCTTTTGAGGTCGCCAGTCCATCTCGTGGAGGTCAACCGAGGCTGCGTTTGCCCGTGCGGGGTCGCGATTCTAAAACCTTGAGACTCTCAATTCCCATCGGTTCTCCTCACTATGTGCCCCATCCATCACCACTTCAGCTTCACGACACGCTGAGCTATATCAGTGACTCTGGTTCTTCTACGGATCTCTTCATTTCTGATTTGATCACGTAGAGACACTTCGAGCATAGCTCGCTCTATCCATAGTCATAGTCCATACATCCATAGGCCCATAGTCAGCGACAACTTTGATTATTACGCAGTAAAAAAAATATGGTGAAATACTTTGAAATTCCTTTCAAGGTGTATTATGTGGATTTATACATTTATTCCAGTCTAGTGATTAGCTGTTAAATAAAATAGCGATTAATATAATATATATTAGTGATAAATAAATAAAACAATAATAGAATTTTATATTTTATATATTAACTGATTCAAATAAAAATCTCACTTAATATCATGATTATTTGCCAATTAATTTTGAATGAAAAGGTATATAATAATAATTTTTTTTTTTTGTTCTTTCGTGGCATTCCCCGCCTATCACAGTGTTATTTTGTCCTTTCAGAGCTCAAAGGTTGGTTGGAAGAGATCCCTTATTGGGATAAGTCCGCCTTTATACAATTTTTAATTTATATATATTTCTGTGTCATTTCTCTAATTTATATATATGTATGTTTTTTTAAATCTTTTGTACAATAAAGTAATTAAACAAACAAACAAACAATTTAGATATGAAACTATAAAATAAATATCAAATTATGAAACTTTCTTCTATGTATAATACGTATAAGTACACTGTGTATAAAATAAAGTATTTTATTTTGAACCGAAATGAGGTTCACTTTGTATTCAAAGTGAAGCGGGTTGCTGATCCCTGCCCTAACCAAATACGATGTGTCTGTGAAACTCATTATACCTTTTGCTTGTTGTCGGTCAGATGCATTCTTTATTATATTCATTAATTTTATTGATCATTGTGTACAGCCAAGTATATCGCCCCTAAATGGAGTGCTGAGCTTATTTAGATAAAGTACAATCTATTCTTAGTAATTGACTTATTAAAAACATCGATAATGCAAACAATTTATATAAAGGATGATAAATTAACAAGATAACATAATATGACTAAAAACAATCGCCGAATAACATGCTGTTAAATGTATAGTATGACCATAATTGTTATCCGGTTTTTGTTGTGTTGGTTATAATTGTAGATTGCACTTCAACTATGGTTTTAGACTTGTTTCCTGCCGGCGTAGCACGTCAAAAATATTGCCAAGAACGCCGCTAAATACTGAAACAATAAGTATATCTAGCTATTATTTTGTTTCTTAAAATATACTTTTTTAATGTGGGTGGACATGAGCGCAGATTTTTGATCTGACCCGCCGTGTGGTATCAGGCTGAGTAGAATAGACCACCCTCATTTGTTACCGAGGTGTCGTAAAAGGCGACTAAGGTAAGTTGACCCGCCGTGTGGTATCTGGGTGAGACTAGACCACCCTTATTTGTTACCGAGGTGTCGTAAATTCGACTTAGGTAAGTAGAACCGCTGTGTGGTATACAGCTGAGTAGAATAGATTACCCTCATTTCGTATCGAGGATTCGTAAAAGGCGACTAAGTTAAGTTCATGATAAGCGGCCGGTCATAAAATACGTAGCTAAATCATGTAACAATATGTTTATACAATGTGCCGACCCCACTTAGAGTGCTTGCTGCCTGAGCCCATTTGGGAGGAGATGCAGCTTTTGGGAACACGATCTTATGCATAAAAGTTTACGCCTATAATAAAATAATTGCTTTAAACGATCCCCAAGTCCGGAACTGTACAAAAAAATTGTGGTGCTAATAACATGAGACCATAGCTTAGTTTAAGATAATAACAATATTGTAAGAATAACTTTTACTATATAGCGAGAGTCTGTGAACCCCAGAACTGCGTCATTTTATTTTACATGCCTCAAGTACCGTCTATATCCCATAGCCAAGATGGTCCAAATTTCATAATGTACCATCGTTTTACCTATATTGGGAGCATGCGCTGACAAAATGTCAGCTTTTATAAAATGACAAAGATTCACAGGCTCTTAGGCATCGACGTCGTTAGCGATTAATGTTACGCCTGCACATTGTCCACCTACGTTGTGTAGATAAGTAAAATTGCTATGTAAAAATTAAACGCAACATCCAGCATCCATAATGTTGGGCTTCCATAGGTAACCCGTCAAAGCAAGTCTTACATAAGGGGTCCCGTTTTGCCTTTGGAAACTGGATAAAAACGAAGTACATACATATTTGAAGTCGTTTTAAAATTTAATTGAATGCGCAGGTACTCTCGAGTCTATGAGTTTTCTGGTCAAACTTATGTGTCTAACTGATTTCGCAATTTATCGCACGGTTTGCAGTGAAGACAAACATTGTGAGGAAACGTGCATATCTTTTGAGAATTCTGGGGATACGTGTAATCTACCAATCCGCATTGGAGCAGCGTGGTAGCTCCAACCCTTCTCTCCAGAAACGGAGAGAGAAGGCCGATACTCAGCAGAGGGGTAGTAAGAGGCCGTTACTTTCCTACTTTTTTGTATATTAGGGACTGCAAAGTTACGCCTAATTCTATAAATTACGTAGGATAGTCAAAAAAGGTTAACTTACCTCAACGACGATAACCCAGATGAAACTTTGGCCGATTATGGAAATAATATTGCCAATAAAATCGCTAAATAATTGCACGCATCCATCTTGGTACGCTTCAGCAGCGGAGCAGGATAGAAGCGAGTCTACGGAACTTGGGATCTCAGTGTTTGCGTTGTAAACGCTTATGCTGTACTGTGGGGTTGAGCTCATCATGTCCTGGATATTCTGGATGGCGGAGGGGCAGCATGAAACTGGGATCTTAGTGTCGTTGTATGAATCCGGACCGGTTGTCCCACAGCAGCCCACCTGTAAGAAAATATTAATATAAAAAAAAACGGTTGCCGGTAAAGTCAGTTTTACGGGCAAAGATTTTACGTGACAACGTCTTTTTAAATGTGATAGATTGGAGTGGGAGAGAGACGCAAGGCATTCGCCAATCCGGCGGGCCTCTCTTTCGTTCGGTGACTCATCGTAACAGACGTGAGCGGGCGTTACACTTTTTCATGAGTGACTCCAAGCCGCAACCTAATTTAAGACGTTGTCACGTCAAAAATCCATTCTATTGGCTGGTGAAATGTGGGCCTTGATTCAGGATTTTCACTTCTTTATCCTGCCCAATTTCCATTGAGCTATTAACTTTACAAATGACAACAAAATTAACCTTTGTATTCGAATTATATTTTAGTAGTTTTTCAATGCCATGTTTTTCAATGAAAATAAGGAAAGTCGTCATGAAAATTATTGGAGCCGTCCCGAAATTCAGATTGTCATCATCCTTCTACCCTTATCCCACTCTAAATAAGGCAAGCAAAAATGTTTTAAGCATGTTGTTAAAAGATTTGGTGAACTAATTCTTTACCTTAGTCGCCTTTTATGACACCTTTTATGAAAGATTAGAAAAACTCTATTAAATGCTAGAGGAATACATCCAAAATACATTATTTTGTTATATATTTCGATTGAAGCTCGAACGGCCTAACAGTCCCAAATTAAACAATTATCGTCATATTTGAAATGATTTAAACAAAACTTTAAAAAAATTATATAACTAAACCTTCCTCAATTCGCATATTCCATGAAAATCCGTTCGGTAATTTTTAACTTTATCGAAACTGTATCAAAATAACATACAGTTACATACGCTTCGTGGGAATTGGTTTAAAGTATTTAAGGATGCTGTACTCGGACGACTCGTAATGATGCATAAAAGCTTAACAGACGGACTTTCGCATTTATGAAACTATTAGGGATGACAACATCAGTATGTATGGACTTACAGTGCCTTCTATGATACTAAAGACTTGATTGTTTTCAGAAATTTTGAAATTATCCATCAACCATTGCTGCGCGGCCTCCTTGACGGGGTCCACGCTCTTGTATATGAACACCACGAACACCACGGTGGCAGTTGCCAGTATTATCATGATCACCGAGTACTGGAAAATATATCGAAAACGAAAATATAAATAAATATAAATATATGGGACACTTACACACACGGTCGTAAGTCCCCAAAGTAAGTAACTTAATACTTGTGGAATGGGTGACTTACAACTGGTGAATATATACTTATATATATTTTTAAATTAAATACAAATATACACCCAGGCTCAAAGGCCAACAAATTCATTTATAGAAAATGTTGGAACTCGGCGGGAATCGAACCCGCGACCCGCGGAGCTGAAGGCAGGGTCACTACCCACTGCACCAACGGGCCAGTCATATGTCAAAATAAATAACAAATAAATATATGGGACAATAACACAGGGTCGTGCGTCCTTAACATTACTTAATACTTGTGTTATTGGCGACAGACATTTAAGGTAACTGCACCAATAATTGACAATGTACTAGTAGTTGACCGTGTAGTATAAAATTTTAAATAATAACCGCTTTGTTTCTTGTAGCTAAAAAAAATAAACAATGGGCTACAGTTCTGAGGTTTTGGGCAGTTAATAGATGGCAACAGGTAATTACAAATTTATTTTTTATTAGCTACAACAAACAAAACGGATATTATTTAAAATTTTATACAAAACGGTCAACTACTACTACATGACCAATTACTAGTGCACTTAACTTATTTATACATATTTAGATTAATTCTAAACACAGATTTTAAATAAACACTTGAAAACATTATTACACCACATTAATACACACATTGTTCAAAGAAAATGTTGGTTCTCGGCGGAAATCGAACCTGCAACCCCGGGAATGCAGGGTCACTGCCACCTGCGCCAATGGGCTAGTCAAGTGAAGTGAAAGTGGGATTTTCGAATAACTAAGATGGTCCCTTTAAATAGAAGTTGCATTCAATTTTTTTCTAAACGTTGACTCAATGCAACTATTAGACGCTATGTCACATACTTTGTGTTTGGGGTTAATGTTTGTATCGTTTAATCAAGTAGATTCTTTTTTCAAGTAAACTTGTAAACAAGTGCTTTTGAATCGTCAACTCTACTCCTGATTCGGAAAACTGTTCCTACAGAGAATAAACCGCAAGAACTCGATGGTTTCTCTTTCTTCAACATATAATTCTTATTACATTTAGTCATTACTGTACAGATACAGTTTCGTCGAATCTTTTCAAACCCGGCGAGGGGTGTGTCACTTATTTGTGATCTTAGATGATTAACATTCAAATTCATCATATTCTTTATTCAAACAGACTTTGTCTAGATTTTGATTTGGAGGTCACTGCTGCAGAAAAACCAGCAAGGAACTCGTCAGATAATCATTAAAATAAAAACAGATACAATTTGATAGGTACGTTAATCATTGCAGTCTGTTGCGTAGCCGACTGCAGTTAAAGTGCATTATGACTCAAATGATCTTCAATTGCATGATAAGCTTTGCGTAGTGGCATACTTTTAAGATAATTTCTAAACTTGTTGAAGCCAAGTCTAGATATGACTTAGGTTAGCCTACCCACCATAAGTGTTCTATGCTATTACCTAAATACATTTATTGACGTTGTCAGTCACGGTAAGGGAAAGTCTGAAAGTTGCGCCCATTATGAAAAAGATGAAGATTGTCAGGTTACGATGGTATGGATGAAAACCACGTGGTTTTCCAATGAGTTTAGATAATTGACTTTGGATTAATATATGACTATAGGGAGGTCGTAAAAGGAGATGGAAGGAATTTGTGAAGTATGCAATATAATAGGAGTAGCTCCAGAGTTAACGAATGATATTAGATATTAAAAGATGTACACATATTTTGCCGAGACCATTTAGAGTGGGATAAGGGTAGAAAGATAAAAATAGGGATACGGGTAGGGCAGAAGAAGAACTGTGATAGCCTAGCGGTAAGACCGTGCGACTGTTTCGAAGCTTACGGGTAATGACTTTTTTGTTACAAACTCATGTCTAATTGATAATAACTATTTATCACACGCTTTTCGGTGAAAGAAAACATCGTGCGGAAATCTGCATATCTCTAAAGAATTCTGGGGATATGTGTAACCTACAAATTGGAGTGGCGTGGTACTTACAACTATACCCAGCAGCATTACTTTTAAGGGTAGAAGAACCTTACCGTGGTCAGTAAACATCTATTCTTGCAGAACGCTCCGCAGCAGCCGCAGAAAAATATGGCTGTGAAGATGCACCCGACGACTATAAGTACTATGGGAAGGCTCTCGGCTACACTCAGGTCAATCTCTTCTATTTTTTTCAATTCTATGGTACCATACACGCCTATACCTATTATGGCCAAGCCAATTATCTGAAATAAATAGCGTCGTATAAAGATTATTATAATAACTGTTTATACTAACCCACTACCCATTATGCGTAAATCTTAAACACCCCGTTTCAATGGTATTTAAACTGCAAGCACTAAATGATAAAAGAAGTAAAAGTTGCATCAATTTTGAGATTCGATCCGGACACATTTCCATCAAAAAAATTTAGGTTCTTGTCTCAAAATTAGATCTTAAAAGCTAAGCTTCACCATTTGTAACCAATTCGATTATGTGATGATTTATCTTTAATATTGAAATGAGTTAATCTTGTATATTATAAATATATTTTCTGAATCTCCGATGATTTTACTGAAATTCAGCATGTGGGGGTTTTGGGGGATAATAATCAATCTACGTAGGTTTTATTTAAAAATTTGTTTTATAACCTGTTTTTGGCCACTAAAAAAACTACGAAAATAGGAATAGACAGCAAGTCATAATTTGAGCTGTCAAATGCAAAGCTGTGACAGCGTAATGTTATCGCGCGAACCAATAAAGGCTCGTAACCTAGGTTCGATTCCAACATGTCACCCTGCGCCTTTTTATTTTTTTTTATTGTATTTTTTGTATCTTTTGAAAAATTACCGATTAAGACTCAGCACCCAGGTACTTACATTTATTTAAATTACATGTTGTAAGAGATAATAATGTGAAGCATAAAATGCTAATAGTTGATAAGAATTATAACTGTAAACGTATAAATATCTTTCCAGATATAGCGTTGTATTTCATCATTTTTTTCGACGTTAAAGTTAATAATTATATAATAAATAAATATGGACAATTACAGACAAGGTTGTCCCCTAATAGATCGAATCAAAATAACCGTTATTAAAATAAGGTGTACTTCTGAATTGTATTATAATAAAGCTACAACCCCATAGTAATTCAAAAATTCAAAAAAAAAGACAGTAATATTGTTAAGAGGCGATTAACTAAATGCAATTGATATCTTCTTAGAATTTAATTTAATTTAATTTTTTGGTTACTTGTTTCGTTCACAGTAAATATTATTGTTCTTTTTTCTACCTATTATAATATTAATATCACATGCTTAAGTTTTTATGTAATTTTTTTTTAATGTTCATTGTTTAATAATTTTTTGGTGCATGTTGTGACACCTTCATATGTTGTACATGTTAAATATTTTTTTGTTTCTATTTTTTTTATATGTAAGTTTTATATGTAACAACAACTGGCTGTCCAAATAAATAAATAAATAACTTAATACTTGTGTTATGGGTGACAGACAACATATCTATACTAATATTATAAAGAGGAAAACTTTGTATGTTTGTTTGTAATGTTCTCACACAAAAACTACTCGACCGATTTCAAATATTCTTTCACCATTGGAAAGCTGCATCTTTACTGAGCAACATAGGCTATTATACATTTTGAAAAAAAAAATAAGAATCCGTAATAAAAATGTAATAAGGTATAAAAAATTTGTCATAATCTGTATATTTATTAAATTATGAATGTTAGTGTAATTAAATAAGAAATAAAAAATTTATGTTAACAAAAATAAATCTATAGTGTGACTTACTAGACTTTGCACTGTTATGAGATCGGTATGTACCCGGGTGGAACCGCGGGATATTACTAGTAGATATATAATTTATAAATACATAGACTCGAAGAACGCCGTGTGGTATCCGGCTGAATAGAATAGTACCACCCTCATTTCTTACCGAGGTGTCGTAAAAGGCGACTAAGGTAAGTCGACCCGCCGTGTGGTATCCGACTGAGTAGAATAGACCACCCTCATTTCTTACCGAGGTGTCGTAAAAGGCGACTAAGGTAAGTCGACCCGCCGTGTGGTATCCGACTGAGTAGAATAGACCACCCTCATTTCTTACCGAGGTGTCGTAAAAGGCGACTAAGGTAAGTTGACCCACCGTGTGGTATCCGGTTGAGTAAAATAGACCACCCTCTTTCTTACCGAGGAGTCGTAAAATACGACTAAGGTATGTTGACGTCAGGCAGGCGGCCGGTCGTAAAATACGTAGCCAAATCATATGACAACATGGATGTAACATGTTGTCATATGATTTGTGCCGACACCACTTAGAGTGGGATAAGGGCAGGAGGATGATGATGAAATAGACCCGAAGAATCAACAAGTTATAAAAAATATTGGCCCTCGATGGAAATCAAAAGCGACCCGCGACTGGCTCGTGGCGCAGTTTGCCGTGACCCTGCCTTCAGCTTCACGGTTCACGGGTTCGAATCCCGCCGAGTACCAACATTTTCTACAAAGAATTTATCGGATCTTCGAACCTGGGTGTATTTTAAATTATATATATGTATATTTACCAGTAACACACACACAAGTATTACCTAAGTTACTTTGTAGATACATAGCTGTGTGTCTAATTGTCTCACATTAAAAAAAGAAGACAGCTATCAGTCGTATTTTTTTCTTAGCTCATGCAAATTCAGGTCGGGTATGCTAGTATATATTTAAAATTTAACTTACAGATAGAATAAAATTAAGGATGAACAATATCCATTGTGATATACACGCTCCACAACTTAGACACATTTTTATTTATTCCCAGCACTCGTTAATATAAGAAACTTTAAAATAGCTGTATGTTGTTTTATATCCTTTAAAATTAAAACTTATCAGGCCATATCGATGTACTCGGGTGGAGTGGCTCGCTGTGAATAACGATTTATAAGCCGGACAGCACTGAAATACTTAAAACTTGTTGAGATACTCCTGTATTATCTATCTTTGCATATATTACATGTATATATTTCCTTTTACGTCAATATTGCAAAACCATTTTTTCAGACACTTTATAAAATTAGGCCTTACTTTGCAGAAATCCATAATCCATTTCCCATATATAAAAATAAAAATATATATAATGCTAAATGTAGAGTGAACTATTCTTTTTCATACCCGATACATGCAGAATTTGTAAAAACACATGCACAAACCTCCACCAACGGTACCACAATATACTAGCACTACACACGTTCACTATCATAAACTCAACAATCTTTTCGCACCGCAACTGAAGCATCATCAGGATATAGACTCCACCAGACCAGACTTTTTTCATACGTTAGAATAGGTATAATATGCTTCCCCTCAAAGATATAAACATGCGAACCAAAAGCACTTGGTACCAAATTTAATTCAATAAAAAATATTTTGAATTTGAATTTTGAAATCTCAGATTTTTCTGTAAAAACACTTCCTATAAAAGAGGAATAATTATCCCATACACAGTTTTGTGATATGTTGAAAGAATTAGGTAGCATTTTCGACGGAAGTTCCCATTGATTGACTTTTTACCCCAAAGTTAGGCCCACGCCTTACAGGGGGACAATTCGGAAATGCACTGAAAACGAGAAATGGCAAATTTAACCTAGTATATAAATTGAGAATTAAAAAAATAATATTAACATTTTTAATATTAAATTTATGTATATTACATTTGACATAAAGGTATGGTATGATATAATACAGGAAGTGAGACACTGAACAAAATAATGTACCTATGTTTTTCCCGAACAGTTAAGGTTTTATTACCCCATATGTTGGCCCAGTGTCAATTAATCTAAATGCAATCAATTTTGCCTTTACTGGATTGGCCGTGAAATCGTAACAGACACACTTTCGCATTTATAATATTAGTATAGACACTAAAAAACTTTTATTGTTCACGTAGAAATAAATTAAACAATCATTTCTAATTGTGGTACTTTCCCATTACGTCCATATCTAATCAGCTCTCTATAAAGTGAGTAAACACTTAATGCGTTACTCATGGTGTTGAAACGGAAAGCTGGAATTTACATATTTAATAAAGTTTTAAATGGCTTTTCCTAATCTTTGCCTGATTAATAATTAGTTAAACGCACGTAAGAATGTAAGCGTTATTTCCCCAGTTTTTCCAATCATACTTGCGTACAAAAATTGGCGGCAAATAAATAAATATATATAAATAAATATATATTCGACACTTACACACACGGTCGTCCGTCCCCAAAGTAAGTAACTTAATACTTGTGTTATGGTAGACAGACAACTGGTGAATATATACATATATAATTTTTAAATACATACTTAAATACAAATAAACACCCAGGCTCGAAGAGCCAACAAATTCTTATTATAGAAAATGTTGGCCCTCGGCGGGAATCGAACCCGCGACCCGCCGCGCTGAAGGCAGGATCACTACCCACTGCGCCAACGGGCCAGTCGCTACTCAAATGTACTTGTTATTTTACTTGTACCATTGATTTATAAATAATTTCGATCTTCCTTCTATAATTAATCTTTTTAATCCTTTTTAAGGCACTTACTTAACACTTGCATAACACCAAGCCGTAATAATGATATACATGCGACAGTCTGTTTTTTACACGTCTATCTGTTTGCTTTCACGGCTAAGCGATGTAATTTCCATTTTTATTTTGGTAATAGGAAAAATTGCTTTTCGATAAATAGTATATAATATTATAATAGTGACCCACTTTATGAGATCGATTCAAACCCGTTTATGACCCAAAACATTTCTCCAACGAGAATATGAGATGTTCAACAGATAGTCCCTTTAGCAGCGAAGATAAGGTCTCATATTTCAGTATTAGACATCACTTTAATGGATAAGGTAAAGTTGTAGGAAATACAAAAAAACAAAAGACATGTTTATCGGTTTTGGGCGTAAATTTTTCAATAATTGGCATCAAATTTTTCAGTTTAATTGCGAAAACAAGCCATTTGAGAATATTCTTCTAAAAATAAATTAAAATTATCAAAGTTTTTTTGTATCTGTATCCCATAAATAAATTTCAAACTATTTTAAAGAAAATTTACTCAATTTTTCCAATTACAATTTTTTTACTATTGTTAGCAATTTTAACATTTGCATAATAATTATTGTGTTAAGTTTAGTGTATTAGGAAGTATAAATATTGGCATTAATCTCAATATTGTAATCTTAACTTAAGAGGAGATTTAAAAATGGAAGGGGAATTTATTTTGGCTGCATTCTGTTCTGAGTATTTTAATAATATATTGAGGAATCTAAATATAAATAATTCGACAAATTTCGATAAATCGATGATTTGAACTTGACAACTAATCTTGATTTACCTACCCAAACAACAAAGGCATAAGTAATTTAGTGGTCTCGGTAGATGTAATATTGTATATTAGAATTGTTCAATTTTAGGACATAATGCGAAGTATTGATTAAAATCTCCTAAATTCTAACGATACAGACTGAAAAAAACGGGAGTACTAGGTCAAAGATAAAAAAAACAATATTCATAAAGGTATTTATTACAGATAACACTTATATTAAGTTTATAGTTAAACGAAAATTAAAAGAAAGTTTGGTTTTATAAATGATTACTCATTGAATGTTTATTAAAGCAGGTTTTACGCATAAAACCATCCTTTATTATATAAACACAATATACACCCTAATGTCCCTTGATGTCTTTGATGATAATGATATTTCTAACACTATTTAAATTGTTTAATCATTAAACATTAATACGGAGAAGTGACAATATTTTTATTTACTTTACGTCGCTGAAGGAAATTCAGCTTTAACAATATCTTGTACTCCAGTGGGTACAATAATTACCCTCTAGTACATCAGTATGTACTAGAGGGTAATTATTGAATTATGTATTGTTAAATAGGTGGTTCTAGGTAGGTTATAAATGTGATTAGCTCATTAACTTAAATAATAAATAAAGAGGGTCAAAGAAGATCACCTTGATTTACTCCGTATTTCTATATTGCAGTATTAATACAATATCACAGCGTCGAAATCAGAAGGTAGTGTAGTGTGAATTGTAATTGTTTTAAATTTTGCATACGTTTCTGAGCTATGCTTTAAATTAAAAATAGAATTTACTGACAACAGTGTTTATTTAGAAACAAAAGGAAGCGTCATTCTTTACACAGCTGATCAAATCTGCAACGTTGTTAAGAAACTGTTGATAATGTTCGCAAAAATTGTGTCTAAGGTCAGTCTATTATTTTGCTGTAAGTCATGTCTGTAAGTAATGCATTAACTTACAATAATACTGTCCATAGGCTATTTACCAAGAACATAATCTATAGATTAATTATCGATTTTTTGATTGTTCAAAGAATTTCAACTGTAGTCCATATCTTTATCTACTATCATAAACAGAAAAAGGGAACCCACATGCTATAAATCTACTTCACTTGTAATTTAAAGTATTAATATGTTTTACTTATGAATCTTAAACCTATAAGTCGCATATTATATAGTGTAATAAAGAGCTGTGTTGTGGCAAAAAGTACCTGTAGATACACAAGCTAGAACTTATATCTATAAATTTCGTTATAACGACTCAACTTTGTCACAGACGAACAATTTAGTTCCTTAGTAACGCGACCTCCTGCTCTTGTTGCGCACGTGGTTCGCAAGACACAAGCCGAACACCACTGCCACCAACTAGAAAAAAAAGTTATTTATTAGTTCATCTGTTGTCGCCTATGACTTTCGCTTTGTATTTTATAGCAGCACCGTCACGAAACGAGTATCGCGCTATTTTGACTGATATGGTGGCAACACTGTGTCGTATTGTTTCCGGCGGAGTCTTCCTATTTGTATATTGCTAAAATGTTTCAGTTGCATTCAGTCTTGGTACGTCTTTCAAGAGAAGAGCATCTCAGAACGGGAATTGTGGTATTTCTGTTATATAGTGTTATTGTATAGAGTGTGCGTTAACACATCTTTTGGGTTATGTTAAAAACCAAAATCAGAAACATACAATGTCGCAATAAACACTCAATTAAGGGTAAATTAAATTAAGACAAAAATCCTCTTACGCCATCATTCATATGATTACTTCTTGTCTTTGAGTAATTAGTACGAGAAAAATATTATTAAAATTCATCCAATTAAAAGGCGTGCAATGAAGGGGTGTGACAGTTGAAGAATTACTCTAAAGGTCTCCAATTAACTTCTAGAAGACATGACGATTTACTGAGTGATGGTCAACAATGTCTCCCGCCACGTCTGTCTGCCTGTTTGGTCGCTATATAAAAACAAGTGAATAGATTTTTACTATAACACCTGTCATTACCACTTCAGTTATGTTGGTAATTTTGATTTTGAATCTCCTCATTCTTTATTGATCGCGTTTAGATCCAAACACAGCTCGATCTATCGTTCGTTAAGTGACTTGAACTTTGTTATTAGGCGGATATTTACCAACCAAGTTTCGCATTCATATATCATCAGGAGCAACATGCATCGTACGCAGAAATTTTGCACTTCACAAATGCTGCTCGTCCGAGCTAGATTTGCCAGACCTTTTGTCAGATCTTACCTCAACAGCAACGACCACAATGGCAACAGCGCCGATTGCCAGGCCGAATGTCTCGAAGAACTCTGCAACAACTGTGTTGCAGCCCGAATAAGCGTTAACGATGGTGCACGGAGTGGTCGAGCAGCACGACTCAGGCAGCGTCAGTCGCAGGTACGTCTCGGGGCCAGTCAGGCCGCAGCAACGGAACTGGAATGAGGAATGAATGAAATGGAATCATGAAGTAGAATTTGAAAACGTCTTGAGAAGTTGCGATAAAACATTTGGTTGCATATAAACAACTGACAGAAGTCTATAGGACATAGGTTGAAACGATCTTAGTTTTAATACAAATATGGCTGTATTATATTAAATCAAAAGTCTTAATTCAAATAAGCTTTTGCAAGCTCTTTTGATATAGAATATTTCAAACTTAACCCAAAAATATAATCATATTAACGAAACTAAATGAATAAAATTGGTAGTTTTAATTATTTTATAAATTTTCAGAACTTTTTACACATGATTTTAATGAAATTAATAATTTCGGATATCATCCTATAATGTGTTGACATAAAAAAAGTGACCGTGGAAATTTATGTTAAGGCGTTATCACGTTATCGCTTATCAATAAAAACGAGTAAAAAATTATCTGATATAGATGAAAATATTTATGAGAATTTGAACGTAGGTAGCAAAACAAATATCGGTGCACCAATGATTTGAAATGGCCGACCAATAGCTACCATAGATCGGTGTTTCTACTGATTGAGTCCACGTTCAAGTTCCACGAGTTCCACTTAGTCACGCCAACTTAACTAGACTTTGATACATAACTCTGTTAACCTTATAGTCTGGTGTATAATTTAATAACATTATGGTTATATGGAGTAAATGGGTAAATATTAAAAAGCAACGACTAATTCTCCTATTTGCAATTTTCCATTCAAAAGAAATTAATACAAAATTTATAGAATTGAGTTTTATAAGATTTTTTATTACACAGAATACAACATTTTATGGCTATAACTAAATACAAAAAGAATAAATTTAATACACACTAAGATAAAACCTGTGCCGTGGATATTAGGAGTAAAATTAGGCGTTAGTTAGCGGAGATTCATAATAGAAGTTGGAACAGTTTGAATAAAGTCGATTATGAGGTTAATCTTAACATTCCCATCATCATATCCATCCTCCACCATCCTCGCGTAAATGCTTTCTAATGAATTCTTCTATTCAAATTCAAAATTCAAATTTTTTTTAGTAAATAAACTTTTTCAAATAAACTTGTAAACAAGTACTTTTAAATCGTAAATTCTACTACTGGTTCGGAAAGCTGTTCTTTGGTTCACTTTTAAAAATTTTCCTTCTAACTTAACCCTATCATGGATATTTTCATCTGAGAGCTCGCATCATTCATATCTTTAATGACGACAATAAACACTAATTAACACTTATTTTTAACTTCTCTATATCCAGCTATAATAAATTGCTTACAGATCTTTCAATCTCCTGGAAGGCGACGGCGTCCTTATTGAAAGCGTCACTGAGCCACCCTGGGATTTGGCCTAAAATTTCGTCTTGTTTCACAAAGATGAGCGTCGCCAGAGTTATCTTCAGCACCATAAGCAGGATCATAAATATCGCATACTGGAATCATTTAAACATATTGTACGTTACTTGAATTATAGTTTTCAAATGGGAATTATTGGATTAGAATAGATTAGATTAAATTCATGTGTATTATATTTTTATTAGTGATATATAAGATATAATTGTACCATATGATTAAGGCATCATGTCACGAAACATGTTCTGTTTAGTGAAAAATGTGTAAATACCAAGGAATCACATGTTATGATATTTGTTTTGGTTAGATTGTTTTTAATGCTGAAATATAATATAATAGTTCTATTATTTGTCATAAAAAATATAGGAAGTAAGACCGCACAGGCGAAGCGAAAAGCGGAACCTATTTATCTACACACATTATAAAACAAGTCCCCAAAAGGTGTCAGTCTGTATGCGATCGATTTTCTCAAAATGTGCTGAACAGGTTTTTCTACAGTTTTTACTTAAAGATTGCAAAAGGGGATTGTACAAAAATATATTGGATACTTAGTGATTAGCAATTACTCATCATGGCAAATAAGCCGAACTTTAAACAAGTATCATAAATGCGAAAATATACCTGTCTGTTTAGTGCTTGACCAATTGTCATGAAATATTTTACAATTCAAGGTTATATACTAGGCTGACATGTAGAATTATAGCAATACGGTATTTCCTTTGGAAAAAGGAAAAACAGTACAAAAATTGAGGGTAGATTGCTTGAATTGCCAGCAATTGGGTTTTCACAATCTTTAGATATCGTAAAAGCATGGTTAATTTGAGCATTTTTCACCACCCTTCCCAGTCTAGGTGAGGTCAGCACAACATGTTTTAAACAGGTTCTTACGTGATGTGGCTTTCGCGGTTAATAGCTGGATTGATGAAATTTGGTTCAAATGCAGCCTTTAAACGGGGTTTACCAGTACATGATCCTTCTGCTCTTATCCCACTTTTAATGTGGTCGGCACAATATCTTATGAACATGTTGCCACATGATTTGGCTGTGTATTTTACGACCGGCCGTCTGCCGGACGTCAAGCTCCCTTAATCGTACTATACGACACCTTGGTAAGCAAGAGGATGGTCTATTCTACTAAACCGGATACCACACGGCGGCACGGCATGGTAAATTTTGTATATGAATTAGTACTAAGGTTTTTATAGGAAATTTATAACTTGAAAGTAAAAAAAACAAAGGGTGAAAAGCATTAAAAAAATTAACATTAAATGATTTTTTCATATTCTTGATAAGGCTACTTACAGTGATGAGCATGCAGTTGCTCTCGCGAATAGCACCACAGCATCCGAAGAACGCGACGACGAAAACGATGCAGCCGACCACGATAGCGCCTATGGGAGTCAGTTGGAAGATCTGGGAGTCCGGGAAGAGGTTCACCACTTGCGACACCTGGAGCTCCACCGCGATACCCAACCCCAGCAGGGCGAGACCGGACAGCTGGAAGTTAAAATTTTATATATATCAGCAATATATAAATAGACTTACAATCGTCAACGGCTTCGCCTGCGTGGAAAGTTTTAAACCGTAATATAATTTTGATAACCATAAAAATGGTTAAAGTAGGTTAACCTTAAAAGAAAAAAAAGAAGGAAAGAAATTTATTTGGACACGATTACCTTAGTTACCTTAATTAGGCACCTTTACAGATACGCCAGGTCACGGAGGATACCAAGATTTATTTATACATAACAAAATCATTTATACAAACAAACAAACTACCTTACATAAAAAAAAATCAATTAAAGAAAAAAAAAGAACAAAGAACGTGGCTGGAAACTTCATAAACATCACACAACAATAACAAAATAAAATATTAAAATTATACATATATCTACATACACCATATGCGCAATAAAATGTAAAATGAAAAGGAAAGAAAATGCAGCCCAAGTGCTGAGATAAAAAAAGTATTAAGTAATTGCTGACTTTTGTTCTAATAAAAGATATGCTCTTGACTTTGTTTTAAAAACTCCCAGAGTTTGTGATGATTTAACTGGTGGTGGTAAATCATTACAGTACTTGGTAGCCGCAAACCTAAAGCTCCCCTTGAATGCTGCTGTTTTATGCTCAGGTGTAGACAAAAAAAGATATGAATTTCGTGTAATGCGAGCTGACATATAAAAGCTAGACATATGCTGTCTCGGACTTTTATTTAGAACTTTTAGAGGGAATAACTTTGCTACACATGATTTTTTA
The DNA here is from genome assembly GCA_947086495.1 of Morpho achilles. Lineage (NCBI taxonomy): Eukaryota > Metazoa > Arthropoda > Insecta > Lepidoptera > Nymphalidae > Morpho > Morpho achilles. The sequence continues at coordinate 16,206,435 of CAMTZB010000025.1, read as the reverse complement.
ATAACTATAACCGTTTATTCAGCGCACACAAGGAATGTCGTTTGTGGGTTTTGGTATAAGATTCTATAATAAAATTTTACTATCGATTTTAGTTTTGCCGTTACAGCAGTTTAAAAAAATTATTAAAAGGAGGATGAGGAAAAGGTTAATTTAGGGTATTTAACATTTAAGTTGACATGAAAAAGTCGCAGTTACTTTTCTATTCTGTATATAGAAAATATAGGTAATCACAACTTATCTATATTTTTCTACTTCTGTCGTTTGTTCCCAATTCGCAAGCTTAGTGTTCAAGTCACCTAATTCAAAAGTCCTATAACTTGGACTAAAAAGGAAACACTAGCTTTTTAATTTTTCGTAGCGTGATGTCATAGACTGCATTAAAATAAGGATTGTCATTTATCTAACTTAATGAATTCTAATTTTCAATTCGGTCACCTTAATCCAAAGCGTGTGAATTAATTATTAACAGCTTACTTATAATTCTACTAACATTGTTTATATTTCCATTTATGATATAAAAGAAAATTTGATAATAAACCTAAATATAGAAAATAGCATTTTAATTTGAATAATGAAGTGAAATAGGATAATGTATTGTTGCTCTTATGCATGCATGTTTGGCTTACATAGTAATATTAGGTTATCGCTGTATGGTTCGAGGTACACTTATATCAATAGTTATCTTATCTGTTATCAGTGTAGGTACGGCGGAAACGGCTTTACGCTAGTCTTTATTAAAGGTGCTAAATAAACTAATAATAGCATATCATCGGATATGAGACTAGAGGGAGGTTTAAAAGAGTGTTGGATTGTATGAAGTCATAATTCTCCTGCCCGTATCCTACTCTAATTAGGGACGACACAACATTTTATAAACATGTTGCCACATAGTTTGGCTAACCTACGACCGGCAGTCTGCCTGGCGTCCACTTTGTCGCCTTTTACAACACCTTGTTAAGAAAGCCGGTGGTCTATTCTACACTGCCAGAAACAACACACTGAGTCAACTTACCTTAGTGAACTTTAACGATATCTTGGTAAGAAATGAGGATACTGATACTACACGGCGGGTCAACTTACCTTAGTCACCTTTCACGATACTTTGGTAAGAAAGAGGGTGGTCTTTTTTTACTTAGCCGGATAATTTTATGAAGTATGACATGCATATAAAAGGAGTAGCACCAGAGTTGACGAATGATAGCACAGAATGGAAGTCAAAAACATATTTTGTCGATCACTCTTAGAGTGCTATTAGGACAAGATATGAATGATTACATATTTCGTATAACTAATCCGTTTTTGAGTAAAGATTTTCCATTCAGTACATATATTTTTTAATCTGAGTTATTTTGTAAACTATTTTGCGGCTTCGTGACGTCAAATTTAATAATTTATAGAATTAGGCGTTACTTCGCGGAGGTCTATTATACAAAAGCCTTATGGATCTCAGCACTAGTATATTTTGTGTTGTCATCCGAAAATGTACACTACTAGCTACTACTAGCTGTAACTAATATACTACAAGTGCAATACTTGATTCTACTACAACACTAATTCACAATACTAATTCACTACAACAATCTCAACAATAGTTTGGTCCCGTAACGAACATAATCAGAATACACTCCACAACAAAATCGCCAAATTGCTTGTCTGACTTACAGATCACTACACAAAAACGTTCGCTAATTTTAGCAATATCACCTTGGTATAATAAAATACAATTATTTTTTTCTGTGATACAAAAAGTAAGAAGTTCCTTGTCATTGTAGAGGTACGTTGACATTTTTAATTATTTCTTCGAATGTGTGAAAGTGTTGGTAATTTCAAATTTCGACGTACTAACTAGTCGCAGACCCAAACCTAACCTAAAGATCCTGTGTTTCGGATTCAAACCATTTACCATCCCGATAACATTTTATATGCCAATAAGTCTAGCTCTAGCTTATAGTGAATCCCTGAACATACTGGAGGATTGAAATTCAAATTATTCTTTATTCAAGTAAACTCGTAAACAAGTGCTTTTAAATCGTCAATTATACTGCTGGTTCAGAAAGCTGTTCCTACCGAGAAGAGCCAGCAAGAAACTAGGCGGTTTCTCTTTTCATCATAATACGTATAACTATTACATTTACTCGTTTCTATCTTGTACAGGATCGAAAAATATTTATATCGACGCATTCTTATCATCCTAGTAATCCTAAACAGTACAGTAGGCTTTCTATATCAGCCTCTTTAATAGTATTTTAAACTGCTGTAATGATAAAGCTAAAAATGATGAAAAAAGAAAAATATATAAACTTCAACCATTTACGTTATTTATATTATGTTGGTATTGAATGTGTATACATTTTCTAAAAAAAAATCCTCCTGCCCTTATCCCACCCTAAGTGGGGTCGGCACAACATGTTATAAACATGCTGTAACATGATTTGGCTGCGTTTTTACGACCGGCCGCCTGCCTGACGTCAACTTACCTAAGTCGTATTTTACGACACCTCGGTAAGAGAGAGGGTGGTCTATTTTACTAAACCGGATGCCAAACGGTCTGTCAACTTACCTTAGTCGCCTTTTACGACACCTCGGTAAGAAATGAGGTTGGTCGATTCTACTCAGCCGGATTCCACACGGCGGGTCGACTTACCTTAGTCGCCTTTTACGACACCTCGGTAAGAAAAGAGGGTGGTACTATTCTATTCAGCTTGATACCACACGGCGGGTGTATACATTTTCTAAGTAAGTAGTAAATTTAATAAGTTTTAGGTGCTTTACCTACCTATTTAATTTGCTCCTGATAAACCAACGCAAAAGAAAAGTATAGCTGCATATATATAAAAAGATATACTTAGAGTATGTTTCATTCCTTATCACGATGTTTCAAGCTGATAAAGTAGAAAAACATATTAACAAACGCCCACTTTTACCTATGCATATATTTTCTAGTTCGATGTATTTCATTTCATTAATTCAATCAAGTGTTTAAGAGACTTCATTTTTAATTTATAACACCGAGTGATGGATAAAATATAAGGCTTTCAGTGAAAAATACCGACTTGAAAGTAGGTTTTATAAGATAAAAGATTAATTTACTTAACAGTGGCATAACCTTTGTTTTCAATGTATGTTTTTGATTGTTGGACATGTTTGTTACAAGAAAAAAAGAAAGAAGAAGTGAAAGTAGTAATTGTAGCCCATCTTGGTCTTGACAGACCAAATATTATTTGTTACATTAACGATAGTTTATTACATTAACGATTAAACGGAATGCAAAATTGAGGCTCGAGTTATAGGATGCATAACGTGAATTGGTGTGATTTTTTTGAAATATCTGAACCTTCTAACAAGTACACAGCCATCAAAAGGGATTTAGTGCTTAACAATCCTACATAAAATGATTTCCTCCCTATGATGCTAGTTACCTTTTGATTTTGCGTTAACAAAAAAGTTTTAAACTATATATACTCATTTTTATCATCATCCTTCTGCCCTTATGCCACTCTAAGTGGGGTCAGGTCAGGTCAGGCACAGTATGGTATAAACATGCTGTCACATGATTTGCGTTTTTACGACCGGCCGCCTGCCTGACGTCAAGCTACCTTAATCGTACTATACGACACCTCGGTAAAAAAGAGGGTGGTCTATTCTACTAAACCGGATACCACACGGCGGGTCCACTTACCTTAGTCTCCTTTTACGACACCTCGGTAAGAAAGAGGGTGGCCTATTTTACTAAACCGGATACAATACGGTGATTCAACTTACCTTACTCGCCTTTTATGATATCTCGGTAAGTAATGAGGTTGGTCTATTGTACTTAGCCGGATACCACACGGCTAATATACACAAATTTTTATATTTTTATTATTAGTAAGCAGGTAAATGAATAAATATTAAAAGACGAAGGTCTAACTTTACCATTAACAAAAGCGTGGGTAATTTTTGTATGTAATTTAACAAAATCTTTATAACCTTAAATGTAAGCAGCTAATTTTCAAGTAAATTTTAATAGAACCAAATTACAAAAGCTAATTTGTAATACATAATTTTTTAATGTCTAAATACGTTAGACAAATTTAACGTTTGTATGATAATTTAAAAGTTTACTCACAGCAAAGAACAGGTTCGCGAAGAACAGAATGTATTTAACCAAGAATTCACCACAACCCATCTTGATATAATAGCTTTATTTAAGAAACTGAAAAAATGCGCAGTTTGTGCGCTCACGCCGCTCCTTCGACGTTCACTGAGTGCTTGATAGAAACATGGCGGTGTGAGCGACTTATCAAAAGATAAGCTATTTACAAGGAATGAGTATTACTTTGTGGTCACCAATGATATGTAAAAGTGAGCAATTTCAGCTGAAATTTTTAAGGCTCTCGATAGGTCATACTCTGATATTTATCTATGTATATAAATAAACATTACATTATTCAAAAATTTCGCATTGCACTTTTATGTACCCAATCAATAGTTGTACAACCAATCCCGCCATGTGGTATCCGGCTGAGTAGAATAGACCGCCCTCATTCCTTACCCAGGTGTCGTAAAAGGCGACTCAAGTAATTTGCAGGCAGGCGGCCGGTCGTAAAATACCTATCCTAATCAACATGTTTTAAACATGTTTAGCCGATCCCACTTAGCGTGGAATAAGGGCAAGAGGATGATGATGATCTTTATTCTATTAATTGGCGAATTTCAATGGCCAGAATAAGTTTAAAGGCATTCGTCGGTTGAATCAAAATATACTCAAGGCGTAACAAAAACCGCGCAAAAGGATGTTATACAATTTAGTAAATAGGTCCGCCTTCGGAGTGATTCAGTTAACAGACGGAAGTAACACTTTGCTCGGCGTCATTTTGGCTTGCGAATAGACTGATTAACTTTAACCGTTTACCAGATTCTTGTTTAAAGATCTGGTTGAATATTTATGAAATATATAGTTTCAAGACATAAATCCAGAGGGTTTTGTGTTGTTCTCAGTAATGACCAATGCTCGAGAATCTTTTTAATGCAACCTAACTAATGCTAAATTGCACAGCTTGCAACATCGGCGCAGGGTTGCCTGTCTCTCGGTCTTCTACAGGATATATTTCGGAGAGTGTGCTCAAAAGTAATTTTCATGATCTTATTCCTGCATCGCCTTTTTATTATATTATATTTATATTATAACGCGTGTTACAGCTTTATTCATAGTTATTAATGGAATTGAAAAAAGGTTTAAAGATTATCGGTTTCTTATAACTTTTGTACGAAATTAATTTTAATATTTATGCAAAATGTGCACGGCATTTCTTCGTTAAGCAGGCTTAATCTTCAGTTTGAAAACATCGCGTATTCATGCAAAAAAATAATGATTGTTATTATAGCAGAACACATCCAAAAGGAAACATCGTGCGGACACCTGCATATCTCTATAGAATTCTAGGGATATGAGTAGCCTACCAATCCGCATTGGAGCAGCGTGGTATATCTTAGGTCCAATCCTTCTTTCCAAAAAAAATAAATATCACTAAAACTACCGATTTGCGTATCTAAGTAACATATATTAGTTTTTACGAGCAGTTTGGATATTTTTGGGATATGTAAGTAATACTGAAATTGAATTCAGTGGATGTGTGTAATTGATGTACTTATAGGTCGGTCTGGTCGAACGCACTTTCGATTTTTTTTTTGTATGCCGGTGTAATTTTTCAAACGCCTTTTAATTTTTGTGCCGCAATTACATTTATACTAATTTTAAGATCGTTAACATGAACAGGCGCATCGTCACGTGTCGTAAAACACTTTTTTTGCGAAAAACTGTCAAGTCAGCGAAGCTTATTGGGGGAGGGGATAGTTTCTAGAAATGAAAATACCTAGAATCGAGCCCCACCTACCTAATTTCTTTCTTCATTTTTTTTTGAAGTTTTTTTATTTTGTTAAAAATTACCGAGCTCGGTCAAACGGGTGCTGTAGTAGTTATGATCTTTCTCCTTGCGTCGTTTTCCTCAGTGCCGAGGGTCGTGACGTTTTTTGTTATACGCCATCACCACACCTCAAAGGCATCAATGTTTCCTGTCAGCAGATTTGACAGTCCATGTCTTCTTCTTTTGTGTTTATGGCCTCGATCTGTGCTTTGAAGGCACGATATATTCCGCCAATATCGCGTAGGATGGAGAAGACACGTTGGAGATTTACGTTAAATTTACAGACAGTCCATGTCTCAGAAGCGTACAAAAAAATGGAGAACACGAGTGTGCGTATCAGAAGGATTTTGGTTTTACGCATAATGTTGCGATATATTGCGGTACACCGCTATACGAGTATTTTACACAGCTGTGCCATTGCCGACCTTGGCATGTCGATGCGTCTTCGGATTTCTAACTCTGAGCCATTGTTTGTAATGCTGGAGCATAGATAAATATAATTATCAACCAGCTCTAGATCAAGCATGCCGGTGAGATGCAATTTGCGATCTATGTCATAGTTTATGATAAATGTACAAATGACACATGTCCTTACGATGTTTTCACAATAACAGTAATATATTTTGTTCCTTATTTTTAATCTAACTACATCAAGAATTATTTTCACTTTCTAGTTCGATTTTCTATAAAAGTGTTAATTTTTTTAAAATCTTTATTGCACTATTAAGAAATAAAACGACTGGAAGATTTTTGATATTTTTTGAAATTCGTGGTTATTAAATGTAATTTTTTAATTTAAGAAGCCTACCACGGAAATGAGATATTTGGTGTGTAATATTCTAGGTATTGTTTATTATATTTAACAATGTGATAGCTGCGAGGAGCCTGTTTTGGTTGCGGTAAGTAAATAACTAATGAGGGAAATACAACAATGAAGCATGGGTTAATACCATTTAGCTGCGATAAACGAACTATTTTATATAGTATTTAAATAAACAATAACTATAGTTTATTTTAATAATTTGATTCTGGGATACGTTAGATGCCGTGTGGTATCCTGCTGAGTAGAATAGACCACACTAACTTCTTACCGAGGTGTCGTAAAAGGCGACTAAGATAAGATGACCCGCCGTTTGGTATCCGGCTGAGTAGAATAGAACACATTCATTTCTTGCCGAGGTGTCGTAAAAGACGACTAAGGTAAGTTGACCCACCGTGTGATATCCTGCTGAGTAGAATAGACCACACTAATTTGTTATCGAGGTGTCGTAGGCGACTAAGATAAGATGACCCGCCGTGTTGTATCCGGCTGAGTAGAATAGAACACATTCATTTCTTGCCGAGGTGTCGTAAAAGACGACTAAGGTAAGTTGACGGCAGGGCGGTCGTAAGATACATGTTTATAGCATGTTGTGCCGATCCCACTTAGAGTGGGATAAGGGCAGGAGAATGATGACGATGAACCTTATATACTGCTGAAGCTTATATGCTATCATACATTTCCGCTTTTCTTTATGAAACAGGAAAACAACAATATAAAATATAAAAGTAATAAGAATATTATTTTGCTATAATCCGCAATAAACCAAAATATATGTAATGCTAAATGTAGAGTGTACTATTCATTCTCATACCTGATACATGCAGAATTTGTAAGAACTCATGCACTACCCGACACCGATGACACAACAATACACAAGCACTGCACATATTCACCACCACTATCTCAACAATTGTTTCGCCCCGTAACCGAAGCACCGTCAGGAGATAGACTCCACGATAAAATCACTTTGCGAATTTGTCGGGTAGTGCATGAGTTCTTACAAATTCTGCATGTATCAGGTATGGGAATGAATAGTACACTCTACATTTAGCATTACATATATTTTGTTTTATCGCGGATTATAGCAAAATAATATTCTTATTACTTTTGTATTATGGACCTCCGCAAAGTAACGCCTAATTCTATAAATTAATATTAAAATATAATTGAGAGTATTCAAAGTATTTAAATATCCCGAATATCACCAGTTATAAAACAACTTGTAGCTCTTAATATACTCTCAAATGAGGAAAATTCGAATTTAATTTGCAATATATGTTTTCCAAGAGTTCATCCCATCGATTTGGCGCTACTCCCATTATTTCTAAGAAAATTCGCTTAATGACAGTGCCAATCGCAATATCCGGAGTTTATTACAGATGTATAAATAGTAAACAGTTTCTTAATAGTCGAGCTTTTCTCGACCCTCAAGTAATAAATAATTAAATAATAATAATAAATTTAAAATCGTTGCTAGGCCAACTATGTTTTTTATACATTACTTTTAATTAAATTAATCTCTTATGCATGCTGTGATTATCTGTAAGTAGGGTTACATAATTATTCTATAAATTTAAGCTGGTATTTTTACTTTTTGTAGCTAGTAAGATATGTAACACCTGTTGATAATCCTAAATAAATAAATAAATAAAATAAATAAATTAATAAATAATTAAATAGATTTTCTCATAAATAATGGAACTTGAAAAAAAGGGAAGAATAATCGGACTGAACACAAACCAGGTTGATCTGGTTTTTGCACCACCCGATTACCCACTTGAACCTTATAACCTTGTATATGAAGGCGAAATTTACCTTGGTATTCTAATAATATTATTATTGTCTACAAATACGGACAATACGACGACTTCTAAATTTAATTTAATTTAAAATTAAATATCTCGATCTACAAATAATAGCCATTTTTGAAATTTAGATTATGTATTTATTTATATATACAAGAATTGCTCCTATACGCCGTGTGGTATCCGGCTGAATAGAATAGTACCACCCTCATTTCTTACCGAGGAGTCGTAAAAGGCGACTAAGGTAAGTCGACCCGCCGTGTGGTATCCGGCTGAGTAGAATAGACCACCCACATTTCTTACCGAGGTGTCGTAAAAGGCGACTAAGGTAAGTTGACCCACCGTGTGGTATCCGGTTGAGTAAAATAGACCACCCTCTTTCTTACCGAGGAGTCGTAAAATACGACTAAGGTATGTTGACGTCAGGCAGGCGGCCGGCCGTAAAATACGTAGCCAAATCATATGACAATATGTTTGTAACATGTTGTGCCGACCCCACTTAGAGTGGGATAAGGGCAGGAGGATGATGATGAAGAATTGCTCCTATATTAGATACGAAATTGTGATGTTATGTTTTATTATTCTTGGTGTATTACAAACAGATAATCTAGATTCCTTAATGTAAAATATCTGGGTGACCGAACTTCGCTCGGTAATTTTTTACAAAAAAAAACAATTATTTAGTTGGGGATCGATCCTTGGCATTCACATTTCTCGAGTCTGCCCGTTACCCGAACAAGCTACGTCGACTTGACAGCTAATAGCGAAAATTCAATTCAATATAAATGTTAGTGTTTTTTAATGCCCAAAAACAGGGAAAAAACAATTTTTTTTTACATAAAACCTAGCTAGATCAATTTTTCTCCCCTAAAACCTCCTACATGTTGAATTTCAGGAAAATCGTTGGAGCCGTTTCCGAGATTCGGAAAAAAAAAAATATATATATACAAGATTAACTCATTTAAATATTAAAGATGTTTGTCATTCATATTGTACTATTTATTAAAAACATGTCGAAGGTGAAACAAATGATGATTTTTGGTTTTTATTGTATCATTTTTTCTTTTTATTTTCTTCAATAACGATTCATAAAATATTGTTTCATAAACTCAGGCATATTATGCATATACGAGTAAAAAAAGCATCAAAAATTAGAAGCAGCAATGTTGCAAATTTTATAGTTCTATAAAATTAACAAAATGTTGACCTTTTTACAATGACGTCACAGTATCTCTCGGTAAACCATAAAACGTACAATTACCGCTCCGTTAATATATGACTGATATATAGTAAACGTTGTATATTACTCAGTAAAATCAGAGAGTACCGGTGACACAAACCCAGACAAGGTACTGTTTGATTTGCGGGTTTCCCATCGAACTATTAACATTGTCAGCGTAATGGTATTTTTAGAGATCAACTCATTAAGAGTGCAGTTTTCGCACACGAGACTCGGTTGTAAAGTTAACTTAGTAGTTAGTAGTGATAGTGACTTCGCTGAGCGAACACGCGCGTCGCTGTTACGCAACTCTGTCGAACGCTTGTGTCGAAACGACTTAGTTTTGTTAAAGTAAACATATTTATACAACTTTGTTTTCTTCATTAATATAAAAATAGTAATATTTTAAACATATATAAGTTTATTTAGTGTTGTTAAAATGTCGGAGAGTGTAGTGAACAGTGTGGGTTCGCCAAGGGAGACACACAAGCCACCAAAAAATTTGGATCTAAATGATATCGAGATGGTGTTTGGAACTCCCAATTCACCAAAGAGCGGTCATCCTGATGTCCATCATATAACTAATGAACGGAAGCATGACAAAGAGACAGTAAGTCTTTTCATCTTTATCCTACTAATATTATGAATGCGAAAGTTTGTGATGTGTTTATGGATGTTTGTTTCTCTTTGACGGCGAATCCGTTGAACCAATACCGATGAAATTTGGCCTAATTATTCCTTATACACCGGGGTATCATAGAGGCTATAGAAATCTTGTTAATTCTACAAGAATAGGATGACAATAAAAAGAGTCATTTATTATCAAGCTATCGCGTGACAACAGTCCACGCCAACGAAGTGGCGTGTAAAAGCTAGGCATTAATATTTTAAATGAGCTAATCTAATAATAAAATAATCTTTCATCAGAATTTCGGAAACGGCTCCAAACATGTTCATGATATTCTGTATGTAGGTTTCTGGGGATATAAATCGATCTAGCTAGTTTTTTAATTTTTTTTTAAATTTAGTTTTGTCCCTATTTTCAGGCATTTAAAAATTGCCTAAATATAAATAAGAATACAAAGGTTAATCTCGTTGTCATTTGTAATACTGTTGATTACATAGATAATAAAAATACGTGGATATAGCTTTTCTTCAACCCTGCAAAAGATAGTAATAACTAACTATGACTGGATATTATAATTATATATTGAAAAGAGCAGCCACTGAGTTTCCTGCTGGCTCTTCTCGGTAGGAACAGCCTTCCGAACCAGCAGTAGCTTTGTTGATTCAAACGGCAAGTGCATTATAAAAGTTTACTTAACTAAAATGCACTTGTGTACAAGTTTACTTCAATAAAGAATATTTGAAACTTGGTTGTTGTCGCCATGACTTCCGCTTTATTTTTTTATAGCAACACAGTCACGAAACAAGAGTATCGCGCCCTTTTTGATTAAAATGGTGGCAACACTGTGCCACTGTGTTGTTGTTTCTGGTGAAGTCTTCCTATTGATAAAACGTCTCAGTGACGTCTTTGTTAGTCATTCAAGAGATGTGCATCTTGGAACGGGAATTGTGGTATTTCTATTATATCGTGTTATTGTATATAGTGTGCGCTAACATGGGTTTATAAATCTCTTCTCAATTCTAATGATATAATTTAAAGCACCTCTATTTAAGCCGCTTCACTTTTTAAATGTCATAAAGGGGCAAGTACATATAGCTTGCTGACGTAAGTAAGCGGGGAATGTTTATATGGTGAAGGACGACAGGTTTTCGGTGCACATATTTTAATTTATCAATATGTGTATTATTGCTTAATATTAGTACTAGTCGTTCGCGCCAAATTAATGCTTAAGTACACTGAATGTGTTTCCCTATTCTCGAAAGAAATATGGAGATGCTTATCGTACATGCACATCTTAGCTCCGTATGTCCGTAAACCTTTGTTAACAATTATATGCCATATATGAGTGAAATTTTTATTTTTCAAAAGAGTGACCGCCGAGTTTCTTGCTAGTTCTTCTCGGTAAGAGCACCTTTCCGAACTAGTCGTAGCTTCATTGTAATTTAACTTACTTCTGACTTTTGAATTATAATGAAATTATTTTTCCTATAATCCGCAATAAAGTAAAATATAAAATATATATAATGCTAAATGTAGCAGACTATCAGTTTTCATACCTGATACATGCAGGATTCCTAAAAACATATGCAAAAACCTCCACCGCCGCCATTACAATACACAAGCTTTACGCACGTTCACTATCATAAATTCAACAATCGTTTCGCTATTTATTTTACTTTGGTGGGGTTGAACCGATTAGTATATAACTAAGCTTGTTTTGGTAATGCTTCGCTTTGCGATTTTGTCATGGAGTCTATCTCCTGATGATGCTTCGATTGCATCATCAGGATCAGGGATTTTCATATTGGAAAGGTAACGGGTATCAATTGTAATAAGCTGAGGTGTAGATAGTAGGTTGATGATTTTTGTGATGGAGATATTTGCAAGGTTGGTGAGTGACAGAAACTACTGTTAATTCCAAAACTACAGTCCACGCGAACGAAGCTGCGGGTAAAATCTAGTTTTAATTATAGAAATTTATAGGTGCCATGGATTTAATACGCGAACGCCTGATGAAAGATTACTCTATTCGGCCATTAATGGTTTTATCATATATGCAGACTACAGTAAATGATATTGTATTTTCGGAATTAAAAATTATTTCGCTATTTTGACTGGCCCGTTGGAGCAGTGGGTAGTGACCCTGCCTTCAGCTCCGCGGGTCGTGGGTTCGATTCCCGCCGAGGGCCAACATTGTCTATAAATGAATCTGTTGGTCTTTGAGCCTGGGTGTATATTTGTATTTAAGTATGTATTTAAAAAATATATAAGTATATATTCACCAGTTGTCTGTCACCCATAACACAAGTATTAAGTTACTTACTTTGGGGACGGACGATCGTGTGTGTAAGTGTCCCATATATTTATTATTATTATTTATTTATTTTCCCCATTACAATCGCTTTATACAATCTACATTTTCAAGTTACATACATTACAACGGTTTTCCTGTAATTAACTTTTTAATGTCTTACATTATTCATTAATTTATATTCCTTTAAATGACTCAAGTAATAAAATGAATTTTAGTTTCAACGTTAATCAAAAATTTACTTTATTCAAATGGACGTTCAAATGTCGTTTTGAAACATCAACTCCTCTAGTCGTTAGTAAAATAATTTCTACCGCAAAAAGTCAGCATAAAACTAAGCAGTTGTTCTTTTCTTTGTTATAAGATTGTAGTGCAAAGTCTGAGATTAACACACTTTTACTTTTCTATTGTTCATGACATCCTCGACTATGTTACATGTATATATTACAGTCATTTCAATAGGTAAGAGTTTTATAATGGCAATACTAAAGCTGCTATTGGAATATTTATAAAGGACCTTACAATACCGTGTGGTATACGCCTGCGTAGTATTGACCACCCTCATTTCTTACCGAGGTGTCGTAAGAGGCGACTAAGGTAAGTCTACCCGGTGCGCGGTATCTGGCTGAGTAGAATAGACTACCCTCATTTCTTACTGAGGTGTCGTAAAAAGCTACATATGTAAGTCGACCCGGTGTGTGGTATCCGGCTGAGTAGACTAAACTACCCTCATTTCTTACCAAGTTGTCGTAAAAAGTGACATCAGGCAGGCGGCCGGCCGTAAGCCAAGTCATATGGCAACATGTTTACACCATCTTAGTTTATAGCAGAATTGCAATCAAAGGATTTTTTTAGCTGTCAAAGGTAATGATGCGATAGCCGATGGGTAGCGGGCGGACCGAAAATGTTCGAAACCCGGCCTCAAATCACACATATCATCAGCGCCTTTTTTCTTTTTATTTATTTTTTAATATTTTTGTTATACCTTTTAAAAATAATCCTGTATATGATATTTTAACAATTGCGAAATGAAATTAGGTGGTCAAATAAACATAAATAGAAAAATATCCTTCACACTTCATTGTTATTGAAGTAATATCACACGTCACCATTTACCATAGCATGAGATCATGCCGAGCGCCGACCTGGTATTAGCACGTAATGATTGTCAATACAGGTAATTTGCATTAAGCCTTCCATCTATAGAAGCCTTAAAGGTCTAGTAAAACGGAGATTTCTAAGGGCACGCGAATTCAAATACCGAGAACTGAACGCTGACTTTTAAGAATAGAATAGAATTTCTTTATTTCTTTTCTACATACATTTGTAACTAAAACATGTTTTAACTAAAATATGGTGCAACCTTATTTGCATTTGGATGGCTCCAACCTTATTTCAACAAATGTAACAATGTTAATGAAAATAAAAGATTTTTATTTTTTATTATTTTTAACTCTTCCGGAAGTAAAATACCTCGCATGCTGGGAGCTTTACTCTCGTGCGCCGCATAAACTGGCAGATATAAACTAAAGTACTTTATAATTGTAGATCGACAAAATACTACAAAAAAGTCCGCGACAGCATATTTCTGTCTCTTATGGATAACTCACAAGCTACTTCTATATTCGAATTTTTAATTTTTAATTCCGGAAAAATTTTGTGACATTCCCGCGTAAATCCAAACCCAGAATTTTAATGTAATGCACTATGAACCCAAACCTTCCTCGAGAATTGCATTATATAGTTGTTTTAGTAAAAACCTTACAAAAATTCATTCAGTAGATTTTGAAAAAATCTATCACATACATACAGACAGTATTTGTTTTATAAAATGTATAGATATAGTGAAGTGTTAATTTACGATTCAAGTCCGTGCAACCATTCAGCCGCATTAATGCATCGATGTACTCGGCACGTAGAAAGCGGCTTGTAGTAAAAAACATGGAATCCATTAGCTTCTGAATATTTACCGCTCAAACGATTTACACGAAGTATTTTCATTACAGATGCACAAAGAGGGATATTTTTGTTAGGCTGTCGCGTTGAAATACTTGATTTTCTTATTCTTTTACATCGATACGAGTAGTATATGTTAAGTTATTGGAGAATGTCACTGTAAAAAAAATGCTGATACAAAAAGCCTACTACTGTATTGTTCAGGATTACTTAGATGATAAGAATGTGCGGATATAGCAAAAGTAATGACTAAATGTAACTAGTAGTATAGTACTAGTATTAAGAATTATATTTTTAAAAGAGCAACCGCCGAGTTTCTTGCTGGCTCTTCTCGGTAGGAACAGCTTTCTCGAACCAGCAGTAGAGTTTACGATTCAAAAGCACTTGTTTACAAGTAAAGGAAACGGGAAATAAAAAAATTGTGTTTCCTGTCTCTGTTTTTAAAGAGAAAAGGATTGGAACTTCGCTTCTCCTATGCGGATTGTTAGTTTACACAAATTTTACAAATTCTCTGTTTATACGCGCCTTTTACAAACATCCCATTAATTCTTTTTTCAGCTTTCCTCATAGTGTTTTCCTGTATTGAAACGTGCGTGAAGAATAATAAATGTTAGAGACTTAGTTTTCTGAAAAACTCTTTAATGTCTGCCCGCGACTTAATCTCTGACCCCCTCGTTAAGGATTTAATGTTTGCCCCATCAGTTACCAAGGCTCATCAAGCATGGTCCTAATTGAAATTCTTAGAACACGATTTGACAAGTAGGTATGTTTTTATTGTTTATACCATTTAAATAAGCGTAAGGATAAGGTAAAAAAATTCTAACGAATATAGACAAATAGGAAGGATATAGGATTTTTGCTTTTGCAGAATGAATCAAAATTTACATATAACGTCTTTCAAGTTCACATCTCGGACATTTGGGTTTTTTGTGCATAATATTTTATGCAATTTTAACATCATTTAACAATATTTTAAATATCGTAACGTAAAAAAGTAAAACTAATTACTTCTATTTTCCTTTACTCCCGAGAGATGTTTTTAAATCGGCAAATCTCATCCATTAATCTGGTCATCATACCAGCAATTTAATCATGTGATAATGGCGTATGTAGGAGGATATATACTTCACAGTAATCAATAAAACGTTCTAAGAATTGCCCGCAAAAAGTTTACATAACCTAAAGATCGCGTTATTCGTTAAGTCAAATGAGTCAGAAGTCAATGATTCAATCGCGTTTATTATGCAAATGTTAAAACAGATAATAACGTAGCAACATAATTTTCATTTAATATAAGTATTTTATATGTTTATATAATAAAATATTTACATAATCAGTTTCATTCGGAATGCTAGAAATGGTGTAGTCAAACGCAATCACTTCCTAGTGGCTTATTCTGATATACTAAACATTATCAATTAGGTAATCTAATAAATACTTGGACGTGTACCTACGGAATTTCATTTTTATCAGAAGAATAAAAAGTATATAAAAAGGCTCGTCTACAAGGAAACACACTAAATGTTAATCTATAGACGAGTTTTAGTATTAAAGTTTTAAGGTTACAAGGGAAATGTAAATGTTATATAAAAGATGTGGTTTGTTTATGCTTCTAATCCTATCCTACGGAAAATATAAATGCGGAAGTTTGTGAGTAGGGATGTATCTTTTTTACTCTTTCACGGCGAATTTGTTGAACCAATATCGATTAAATTTAGTACAATTATTCCTTATACACCGGGGTAGGGTATACTCGTAGGCTATAAGAAATCCTGTTTATTGTACAGAAATAGGGTGACATTAAAAAGGGCCATCTATTATCAACCTTTCACGCGACAATAGTCCACGCGAACGAAGTTGCGGATAAAAGCTAGTTATTAATAATTCGTAATGAAATGACTATATTCTAGACATATACTTAAATGCTGTTTCATAGTATCTGGATGCGTGGCATTTAAGCACACTGCGTTTTTTTGGACTTGGATGCGTTTTTTTGATACTGATATCAGTATATGGCAGTCCAAAAAAACGCACTTGCAACTTGGCAAAAAAACGCATTTGCAACTTGGCAAAAAAAGCACTTGCAACTTGGCAAAATAACGCACTGGCAACTTGGCAGTCCAAGTTATGGAGCAAACCATCTTTTCAAATTTTCCAGGTCGATACGACACAAAACATAAAACCTTTCACAGTTCAAAAAACTGCTTTTTGTTGTTAATCAAATTAAAACTAGTTATAAAAGTTATTTTACGAAAAAGTCTGTATAGCCACCACGGTACGCTAAGCGCTTATGCTTTTTTATCTGTCGCACGACGTACCATAAAATGTATTTAATAATTGGCGGACTGTCAAATGAATATAAAAGAATGGTTAATGAGAGATGATTCTAATGATTTTAGAAATTGTTTTAATGAAATATATGCTCTATATATGGTAGTACCAATTTTTATATACCTAGTAAAGAATGTTCAAAGCAATTTAATTTTATTCAAAGCCTTTAAGACAGTTAATGTCACATCACAGCACGTGCTGTTATTTTATCGATTTGTCAATTTAAAAATCAATTATCCCGGAATTATCGATTTATTAGCAAAAAATATAGTATTTCTTTGAAGTTTTTGAGTTTCCCACAATGGCAAATATCTTAGTCTAATAGTACCGTCTAACATAATATTAGTCATTAAAATTCTAGACTAGATGCAATATTTACTGCAAAACGTCATCACTATTCTACAATATTAATACTAGGAAATATTTAAAAATAAACCGGTTTCCCGTTGGCAATGTATGATTGGCAATTTCACAAGTTTTTCAACATGACTCGCATGACACCGTGCCGGTCGTCGACCCGCGGCGGATCGCACTTGGCGTGACATTGAATTTAAGCCGTGATGTTTAAATGTAATTATTACATAAACAACTGTAACACCTAATACTATTATCTAACTCGGTTTATTGCATATGCAACGTGCAAGCTCCGACGGGCGTAATTTATAAATATATTTGTGACAGTTTAAAAAAATACTCCGGTCGCCACCAAACTTTACAGAAATTGCCTCTGTATTAGTCTAAAGATTCTAAGGGTCTTTTAGCAATAAACTGTCAGTTAGCTTATTCGGAACATATCTGACACATATCTCGGAATTTTACGTTTCTCATGTTTCCGATAGGCTTATTCAGCACTTAAAGTCCCTAATAAGTTAACAGGTAGATCATGTGGCTGTTATTTTATTTATCTACTGGATGGCGACGATTTTATTTTTTAATAATTTTCATTTTTAGAGACATTTATCTGTTAGGTACTTAGTTTATTTGTCGGTTAACTATCCAACACTTTATCAGTAACTTGTGAAACAGACCCTAAGAATCTAAAGACGCTGTGATATACTATCAGTGAGACCGTGCGACACTATCGAGGGGTCACGGGTTCAAACCCCGGCAGGCACCAATGTTTTTCTGTTAAAACTGATGTGTCTAATTGATAATTGCAATTTATCAGACGCTATTCGGTGAAAGAAAACATCGTGAGGAATACCTAAGGTGAGGCTGAGGCTGAGGTGTAACCTACCAATCACATTGGGGCAGCGTGGTAGGTCTTAGCTCCAATCCTTCTCTCCAAAAAAAGGAGGCCTAGCAATGGGATAGTAACAGGCCGTTACATTTAACTTGTTGTTTGAAAATTTCATTAAAATTAGTCTAGACGTGTGAATCTATAAGGAACATACAAACACACTTTCTCTTTTATTTATCACTCATGGGCTCAAAAACGTCGCTCAACTCAGAAATCATGTTTTGAGATAAATGCGTTTAGTTTTCATTGCTACGGAAAATCAATAAAAAATGCTTTAGTTTTATTAAACGAACAGCATACTCGTAATATTGAGTTATAAATTTTGCTTCTGAAAATAATGTATATTTTAACATTTACACCTATTCCTGCCAAAGCACATATTTTTTGAGTCGTGCCACTTTGTAGCCTATGAGCGATATATAGTAAGATTTATGTATTATTTTAAAGCTTATGAAGCTTTCCTTGGTTCTTATAATGTATTGAAATACATCTTAACACAATTGTATTATGACTTGTTCTATAATTTAAATAAACAATATTCGCTGTATGGCTATAATAATAGACCAAATACCATAGATAGTACAATGTCAAACAGCGGTGTTGTGGTCAGAGATAGAGGAAAACTGAGTTTAATTGTAAACAATGGAGCTCGCGTGACTGACAAATTGGCTTAAATAAGAGCATTATCTTTGTAATATATCAATAAACTGTATGTCATACAGTATAATGTATACAGATGAATCTATACTAATATATAAAACTGAAGTTAAAGTTTAATTTTGTTTGTTTGTTTGATTTTTTGAACGCGCTAATCTCAGGATTTGAAAAATGCTTTGAGTGTAAGGTAATCCATTTAATGAGGAAGGCTATAGGCTATATAACATCACGCTAAGATGAATAGGAGAGAAGCAGCAATAACAAAATAGTACGAAAACGGAAAAATTTAAAGCTTTCCATGCGTCCGCTGAGTAAACAATTGTTATTCAAAAATCATGTATTACGAAATTGTTCTCCTCTAAAAGTATTAAAAGTAGTAAAAGTCCGCGGCAGCATATGTCTAGCGTTTAAGCCACTTTAACCATTTTTTATGGTTATCAAAAGACTATATACCGCTGGCGATTACTAGTTTATTACTATATATAATAAAATTATCTATGTAGTTCTAGTTTTATTCCTCCGTGGCGTCAGGGTCATTGCCGAAAAAATATACGTTATATCGTTTTTGTGTATTTTTAAAATTTCTGTTTCTACAAATATGTACTCCAACTGCGTTCGTCGCCCGCGTGGAAATCAGTGTATTACTTGAAATTTTCAACTTAAAAGTAGTTATTGTAAGTATAGACGTGTGGTATCCGGCTGAGTAGAATAGACCACCCTCATTTCTTACCGAGGTGTCGTAAAAGGCGACTAAGGTAAGCCGACCAGCCGTGTGGTATCTGGCTGAGTAGAATAGACCAACCTCATTTCTTACCGAGGTGTCGTAAAAGCGACTAAGGTAAGTTGACCCACTGTGTGGTATCCGGTTTAGTAGAATAGACCACCCTCTGTCTTACCGGGGTGTCGTAATATACGACTAAGGTAAGTTGACGTCAGGCAGGCGGCCGGTCGTAAAAACGCAGCCAAATCATGTGACAGCATGTTTATAACATGTGCCAACGCCACTTAGAGTAGGATAAGGGCAGGAGCATATAAAAGTAGTTATTGTGAACAAAGTAATAATATAATTATTTTGCTATAATCCGCGAAGAAGTAAAATAGAAAATATATATAATGCTAAATGTAAGTGGACAATCGGTTATCATACCTGATACATGCAGGATTCGTAAATGGTGTAACCGATCGGAACGATCTAGTATGGATTTATTTTTGTATAGATAAATCCACTAAAGTGTGTATTACTTTACGTTTACTGAGTTATTAGGTTACCAGTTAACTGGTACAACCATTATGATTCCTTACCGCCTTGACCCCATCTGTGTTATCTTGTTTGTGTCACGTTTGCACTAAAAACGGCATAATTATTAGTAAGCTATAATGGGAGTGAGACTGGACTGCGTACCGCAGTGGAATTTACTTGGGCGATCGGGGAACACCAAATTTACCGACGTGGTCTTCAAGAACGATGTTTTCATTCACATGTGTATGTATATTTTTATAATTTACTAGCGGTACTTTGATCGCTCCAACTTAAGCGTTTAAGTACTTCAGTAATCTATTTTTTTGTGACCAAAAGAAAAAGAATATTTTTGACTAAATTGTTTTGATAGTGCCTAATTTCGTTTATTTCGGATTAGCCGAGATTCGTATTAAATAGACAGACTTTTGCATTTACAATATTGATAATTATGGATTATTCAAACACGGTGTATTCACGACTTTGTCCGCGTCAACTTAACCGGTAAAATACTATGGGTATTTTATTTTTATTTTATTTACTTCTAAATAATTTATAGAATTAGGCGTTACTTTGCAGATATCCATAATACAAAGTTATAATAAAATTATACATAATCCTGCATGTATCAGGTATGAAAACGGATAGTCTACTCTACTTTCAATTTACTTCATCGCGAATTATAGAAAAAAAAAATTATTACTTTTGTATTATTTTCTTCTCTAAAGAAAAACAATATTTTATCATCGCCTATTTTGACATGGTAGGATATAAACTTCAAATTAACCTGTTTTATAGATATCGCTTCAGTGAATTATACGTTACAGCGTTACAGAGAAACAGACAGACTTTCTTACAATATACTCGTAGTATGGGTATCCTTAATATGTTAGATATAAATATATGCGTTTCTGCAACTGTTTCTGTGGATACTTACTGCTATTAATTACTGCATATTTAAAATAAATATAAATAAATATATGGGACACTTACACACACGGTCGTCCGTCCCCAAAGTAAGTAACTTAATACTTGTGTTATGGGTCACAAACTGGTGAATATACACTTATATATTTTTTTAATACATAGTAAGTAACGGCCTGTTACTATCCCACTGCTGAGAATAAGCCTCTTCTCTCCGTTTTGGGAGAGAAGGATTGGAGCTAAGACCTACCACGCTGCTCCAATGCGGATTGGTAGGTTACACATACCTCCAGAATTCTCTAGAGATATGCAGGTTTCCTCACGATGTTTTCCTTCACCGAAAAGCGTGTGACAAATTGCAATTATCAATTAGACACATAAGTTTTAAGAGAAAAACTCATTGGTTTCTTCTTTGAACCCGTGATCGTCTCTAGAGATTCACACGGTCGCACCGCTGGGCCATCACAGCTTTTTTTAGCTTAGTTTTTAATACATACTTACATACAAATATAGACCCAGGCTCAAAGACCGACAAATTCATTTATAGAAAATGTTGGCCCTCGGCGGGAATCGAACCCGCAACCCGCGGAGCCGAAGGCAGGATCACTACCCACTGCGCCTATGAGCCAGTCAACGTTACTTGTGTCAGACGAAATAGATATAATACTTAATTAACTATAAAAGAATACTTAATTAACTATAAAAGAATACTTAATTAACTATAAAAGAATACTTAATTAACTATAAAAGAATACTTAATTAACTATAAAAGAATACTTAATTAACTATAAAAGAATACTTAATTAACTATAAAAGAATACTTAATTAACTATAAAAGAATACTTAATTAACTATAAAAGAATACTTTATTAACTATAAAAGAATACTTAATTAACTATAAAAGAATACTTAATTAACTATAAAATAATACTTAATTAACTATAAAAGAATACTTAATTAACTATAAAAGAATACTTAATTAACTATAAAAGAATACTTAATTAACTATAAAATAATACTTAATTAACTATAAAAGAATACTTAATTAACTATAAAAGAATACTTAATTAACTATAAAATAATACTTAATTAACTATAAAAGGACATAAATCGAGTACACGTAGGTATATACCTACCGTATTCTACCCTACATATAATTTTAAATAGGAAATGTATAATTGGCGCTTACTTAGAGACCAGGTTTGACTGCATTTAATTATACTGCACTTAAACACTTCTATTGTTAGTTGTAAAATAACCCAAGTGGAATACCTAATTTATATGCACGCAACCATGTCGGTTAAACCTGAATGGTATTCATTAAAGTGCAGTTTATTGTGATTAATTCGTTATTTCCATAATTTTCCACGTGTATACTTCTAGTCTGTGCAGCGTGAAATAAACGTATTTAACGCCCTTTGACAAAGTACTCATAAGTTAAAAGCAACTCAAAAAGGCAAAGTACTCCTGTCTCCTATTTGACTCTGCGTATTGGAAAGAAAGGTTATAGAGCTCAGACCCACAACGCTGTTCTATTTATTTATTTATTTAAAAAGGCCATCAATAATATAAACACCATACATAGCTACAGATACACAATGTACAAGGATTATTATAATTAAGTGCTATATTAATTATAGATGGCAACAGCATGCGCAGATTGACAACAACTATATAAAGTGACAATGAACATAAACACCGTAATAAATTTGAAAAAAAAGAAATATCTAAATAGAAATACAATAAAGTGGCAAAAAAGAACAATTGAAAATTATAATTATAGAAGCTGTGACTGTAATTTTAAAACAGTATTTCAAGAACTCTCCTCCTTGTCTAGGAGGAGAGTTCTTGTTCTAATACATATTGGTACTTCTCTCTATCTTGTCAAGCAAAAGACGTTAGAGATAGGCTACAAGAGTTAGTGCCGCCTGGATACCTTTTGGAGGCCTTTTTTCCACGTAGTAGGGGGGATCTGCCTACACTACGTTGTGAATGTCCACGTGTTCGAACTATGTGCCCGGCTAATTTCCATTTTATTCACGACCCTTTAATTTATATCCCTTTCTTTTGGTCACTTTGGTACCCTTATCATATATACATACAAGTACCTGGGTGACCGAGCCTTGTTCAGTAATTTTTTGAAAATGCAATAAACAAAAAAGCGGGGAGGACATGTGGGAATCGAACCTAGGTTTCGAACTTTTTTGGTCCGCGCGTTACCATTATGCTGTCACAACTTTGTATTTCACAGCTAAAAATTTCATTTACTTTCTATTCCTATTTTAGCACATTTTTATTAGAAAAACAGGGATAAACGAGATTTTTTTAAATAAAACCAAGATAGATCAATTTTTCTCCCCAAAACCTACATACTGAATTTCAGGAAAATCGTTGCAGCCATACATACAAGATTAACTCATTTAAATATTAAAGATAAACATATTATATACATCGCCTCATCCGAAGGAAATATAACATGTCCTTAGAATTCTCTTAAGATATTCTTGTACTTAAGAAGGTTACTTAGGGTACTCCCTAACTATGTTTCGGAATTTAAACTTAAGGAATATATATCCTGGATGTCAGCCCCGCATATAAAGTTTATTTTACTAAATTTCATCTATTATTAGTTGTGAAACGGACAGGCAATCTTCGCTTTTATAATACAAGTACAAAAAAAGTTTCAACTAAAAGTCCCGTCATCTTGCGGTGCTTTTTCGACTATCAGGCCGTTATTATACAGATAAATACCCCCGCATCCTGTGCTCGTCATGCAGTCGCTGATTCATTGGCTGGTCAGGGGAAAACCGCGTAACCTTACTCTCAATACGATAATTACAATTTTTAATTGCAATATATTTTCTTAGTCATTTCTAGTGGTTTTTACGAAGTTATGAAAGCACAGTTTGACCAAAGCGGTAACATAACTTAATGAAACATCAACTCAATGATAACGGCTTGTTTCTATCCTAATAGGAGGCCTCCATTCTTCATTTTTGGAGAGAATGTTTGGAACTATACTACGCTGCTCCAATGCAGATTGACAAGTTATACATATTCCCAGAATTCTCTACAGATATGCAGGTTTACTCGCAATGTTTTGCTTCGAAGAAAAGCGTGTGATAATATGCAAATATTTATTAGACACCAGTGTTAAATATTAATGTTGAAGGAAATGTGGCTAGAGGGCCTTAATTGATGGTTGGATTTTGTAAAATATGACATGCATAAAAAGGCTAGAGTTGACGAATGGTAGAGAAAAATATATTGTGCCGACCTCACTTAGAGTGGGATAAAGACAGGAGAATAAATAAATGTTTATTAGTATTAATAGAAAAACTCATTGGTGACTTTGCGGAGTTTGAACTCGTAACACCCTTGAAAGAATCTCACAGTCTCACCACTAGGCTATCATAGATTTTTGCTGTCACGCGCGTATAATTGCATTTTAATTCTACTTATTTATACTACAACCTCGTTGCAGCTTCAAACCAAACGAATTAGCGTGCATTGTTGCTTACCACTAGTTGTGATTGCTGTAAATCCTGGTCAATTATATTAAACACTTGTTCCAGCACCCACATAACAATAACAAGCATGGCGAGAGTGACACCGAGACCACGCCCTCCACACAGCCTCTGCTGGAACCAGATAAGGACAGGAACAAACCACCTCTCGCGGGTAAGCAAAGAAATTTCGTTATAAACATACATAAGAGCATAAATATCATATTTATAATCAATCATCTGATTGGATAAAAAAAGAGAAAATCGATTGGTATCTAGCTGGTTGTTCTCGGTAAGAACAACATTCTTAACCAGTGGTAGCTAACAGGCATTAATTAATCTTATAGATGCTAAAGGATTTAAAGTCATTCAAATAACCTATTTAAAAAAAGATTGTATTTTGTAGTTCTTTAATCTTGAAAGGTTCCTGATCCCTACCTTATTGTATTCTATATGATGATGATGTGTATTTTAACTCCCAGGTCCAGAAATAGATGACCTTGACGACGAGCATCCTACCGTGCTGACTCCGTACCCAGGAATCGACGACGGCCTGCTGGAGCCGAACGGGAACAAACCAGAGGGGCACGATGACGGTATGTGGTTTATTTATGGAAAAACAGCTTATTATATATATATTTTTTTAAATGTGGTCCTATCCACTTAGGAGACGATAAGCAACTTTTCAGATGCTTTCATAAATTAATATTGTAAAGGATTTGCTGTAACGTAATTACCGCCAAAGCGAAGCCGCCATCTTGTCATTTACGTAACATAAGTAAGTAGCGGCCTGTTACTATCCCACTCCTGAGAATAGGCCTCTTGTCTCCGTTTTTGGAAAGAAGGTTCGGAGCTAAGACCTACCACGCTGCTCTAGTGCGGATTTGTAGATTAACACATATCTCCAGAATTCTCTAGAGATATGCACGATATCCTCCGATTATTTCCTCACGATATTTTCCTTCACCATAAAGCGTGTGATAAATTGCAATTATCAATTAGAAACATACGTAACACAAAGCTAAATCATTTATTCGGTGATCTGCTTAATTTTACTTTTCAGTTACAGTGTACTCAAATGGTATTTCAAAATAAGTTCATAATAATGAACGAACGAATCACGAATTCAGTGATACTTGGGTAAAACCTCCTATCTCTGGCGTTTCGTTAATCGAATATCAACTCCTACGCAACCTCCTACGCTGCATGATGGTGATTTAAAATCATTTGGGTTGTTTTTCATTCAACTGAACTTAAATCACACCTAATATTAAGTTTTATTAGTTTAATTAGCAATTTGTGGCGTTCACATGGCGGTCACGGATGGAGACCACGGGCAGTTACCAATGAGTTTTATGTTAAAACTTGTGTGTCTAATGATAATTTCAATTCGTCACATTCTTTTCGAAAAAAGAAAACAACGTTAGACAACTTGCATATGTCTAGACAATTCTGGGGATATGTTTAATCTAGCAGTCAGCATTAGCTACTCAAACCCTTCTCTCTAAAAAGGGAAAGGAGGCATATGTCTTGCAGTGGAATAGTACCAGGCCGATACTTTATTAAATGAGGTCGTCATTAAAAACCAGCGTTGAGGAACCCCCTCAAATCACACTGAGTGATTCCTTTTTGTAAGGTCACATATCTCTGCGTATTTGACTCTAAAAACCGTGATATTGTTAGTCTTTTCTTTTTGTAAGTTAAACGTCATATCTGTAAATGAAATGTTTAGATATCATTTGATTCAATAAAAATTCTCAAATTTTTACCTGATACAACATACATAATTTTTGGAAAGCGTTGACATTGGTGAACGTGGGACTATAACGTGTTTGCAATTGTCCTCTTATCACCAATTGTTGGCCGAGACAATCAAAACACCACATCCCATTAAGTGCATTGTTCAATATATTTTAGTAACTTGCACAATGATAACCTATATTGGCCTGCGGTGTATCGTTATCAGGATGCCTAACTTTATGTAGAATGTTATGTTTGTTCTGCAAGGCACAGATTTCAACCACCACTGTCACTGCAGAGATACATGAGCTGCAGCTAAACAGTTTTACTGTACGTCGTCTAAATCGTATTATATTTATTTTGGTTAACGTAGATACAATCTAGTTTGGTTGTTACTGACCCAACTAGATTAGTTAGTTAATAATACGTTTCATTGTTGGTTAGGTAGATCCGTACCTACTCTTCTTCTACAGTATTTCTTACAATCTGAGTGTTTCCAACTGGTAGTAGAATCTTTCCGATAATGTAATTCTAAATTAAGAAGATTTCTCGGCCCTTTCTATATGTTATAACTATACCTACGTCGAAAGCCTTATAAGTTCATCATGTTCTCGGTATCTTTCTATACTAAATATATATTTTGCTAGATAAACATTTGTCACAGTGTTTGCTTACTTTGATTAGGAGCTTATTACATTTATGAAATAACTTCCAATGATGGAATCCATTTAAATGAGAATGCATTGTTTCAGCAGACGAGAAGCACGGCGACGACCACTCCACCGACACGCATCCGACGCGGGACGACGGCGTCGGCACCGAAGACGGTAAATGGGCCTGGCCGTCCACCGACGAGGCGGACTATGCCGGATACGGTGACTGGACTAATGCACATACATGGACACACGTTTACCACCGACTGAAAACGATTTAGACGAAACTAAATGCAAATGTGCTATCTGTTAACGCAGTAGCATTAATAATGAATTGGGACTAACGCAATATACAATCTTCCTCTTCAACTTATGGACTTCCACTGTTGGACAACATATAGGTCTCAATCACATACCACATACATGCAGGACATGCCGCCACATGTATCAAAAGACGCCGCCAACACCATATAAGCACTAAACACACTTATTACCACAACTTCTACGATCGATTCGCTCGAAACCGAAGCATCATCAGGAAGATATGCTCCACGAACAAAATCACAATCGCATTACGATTTAAGTCCTGCATGTATGTGGTACGTGATTGTTGCCTGCTTCATACACTTAGCACATTGTATTCTCTTAACAAACGCGGATTACAGCAAAGTAATTTTATTGTAACTTCTGTACTGTAAATCATATAGGTCTCTCCAAGTAATCTCTATTTCAAAAAGTAGTTCCGCACGATCTTTTTGTGGTAGTCAGTCCCAATCTAGTAGGAGGTCTACGGACGCTGCCATTTCCGGTGCAGGATCACCATTCCAACACTTTAAGACCCCGACGCCCATAGTTGGCCCATGCATCTATGTTCCTCTTCCTAACTACCATTTCTAAGTAAGTGGGGTCGGCACAACATGTTATAAACATGCTGTCACATGATTTGGCTGCGTTTTTACGACCGGCCGCCTGTCTGACGTCAACTTACCTCAGTCGTATTTTACTGCACCTCGGTAAGAAAGAGGGTGGTCTATTCTACTAAACCGGATACCACACGTTTGGTCAACTTACCTTAGTCGCCTTTTACGACACCTCGGTAAGAAATGAGGTTGGTCTATTCTACTCAGCCGGATACCATACGGTGAGTCAAGTTACCTTAGTCGCCTTTTACGACATCTCGGTAAGAAATGAGGGTGGTACTATTCTGTTCAGCCGGATAGCACACGGCGTTACCATTTCAGTTCACAGTTTGTTGTTATTTGCGTTATAACTCAAAAGTCATGAATGTATCACTAAAATCAAAGAAACAATATATATTCATGCTATTGGTATGTGTATTCATGCTTTTGTTTTTTATGGTTTCATTTAATAAGGATAAACACATTGTGCGGTATTTTATACAATGCAAATAAGTTAAATTAATTCTTAGTAAAACATATGTGATAAAACAACGTCTAGCCGCAACATAATAGCAAGACGAGAAAATAATTGTTATAAATCAAATTTATATCAGTCATTCTTATAAGTTTTATTGTAATAATATTAAATATATTACAAACATAAAAGCTATATCGGTAAAACATGTTTTAAGCATGTTGTTAAATGATTTGACTAGTCATTTTACGACCGGCCGCCTGCCTAACGTTAACTTACCTTAGTCGCCTTTTACGGCACCTCGGTAACAATTTAACAAATGAGGTGGTCCATTCTACTCAGCCGGATACCTAACACACTATACGCTCTCTTAAGTTCTAATTTTACTTTACTGTAATTCTAAGAAAAACACCCCTCGCCTTTTACACACCTTCGTGCTTATCCGACGAATAAAGTCATATTTCCCTTGCATAAGCATAGGAAATGACTTTATTCTTCGCATAGGACGATTTGTTCACTCTGCCGTCCCGTCCAATGAGTAAATAATAAATGCGGAAAAGAAGTCTATAGTATGCATTTGTAAATTAACAATTCACCTCATTCGTGATCAAATACGTCACTAAATGTTGACACAACTTACGTTACATTTGTCCTTATAACGCTCTGACGTCTGTAAACTTCAAACAAAATAGCTCATATCTACAACCCCGATAACAAGAATTTCGTCTAAATTAGTTCAGCGGCTGGTAATTCGTGCACATAATAAAATATTGAAATCTATAAATATTACGGAGCAAACTTTTCCATCACTTCCTTATTTATAATCTCATTCTATTTAAGTACATGAACACAGATTCTTGTCTTGGGTAGACGGTCATTTTACTGTGCATATTTAAAATATTTATAATATATGGACGCATGCTGCATGCCAAGTTACTATTTCATATGAGGAAACTAAAACACTTGTACAATAAAGCTAGATACAGACTTATTTACACATTGCGGATATCGCAAATTCATTTAACTATTAAAACTGAGCTTTTTTGCTTAAATTGCGATGGCCTTGTAAAGTAAATAAAACAAAAAATATTTATAGTTCGCCTACTTCTCCTTGAATTCTAGTCGGAAAGAATTGTTCATCAATCGCTGGAATTCTAATGTAAAGCTTTTTTCCAAAATATAAATAGTATTTATGTTACATTGAAATGTAAATTTTGTCTGCATTACTTAACATTTTAATAAAAATTGACATTAAGAATTGACATCATTCTTAAATGATTTTTTAAATAACCAGTGAATCCCTAAAGATAATGTTTTCCTGTTAGTAACGCTTTCACGCCTAATCCAATGGACTTAAAGTGGCAAATGCCAGGGTAATTCATGGGATAAAAAATCTAGTTTTTCTTATAAGAATAGGAAACAATACAGTATATATTGAGGTGTGTTTATATTTAAGTAATCGTGCAGGAAGTTGCGCCTACCCACTTTTTTTTAACAAACGCTCGTAAGTAAAACGTTTTATATGTAAGGATTGTTTCTAGCTTTATTACTTGTATATCATACGTACGTGGCGCATTTTCCATCTACGCTAGGACCGTTGTTCCCTTTATTGTTATAAACAATGATTAACAAACAGTTACTCATATGAGTTAGTACTGCAAATATTGCATGAATTATTTATAATATTTTTGTAATGCGTTGGCACAGCTGTTACTATTATGGTCTATATATATAAATTATCTGATCTAATCGCTTGATTTATTAATATCAATGACTTTGATTGTATGTATTTAATGGGCATGGTAATCTTTGCATACCTTTTTATCTTTAATATTTAAATGAGTTAATCTTGTATGTATATATTTATGTACATTTTCGGAATCTCGGAAACGACTGGATTCAGGAGGTTTTGGGGAGGAAAAATCGACCTAGGTTTTATTTAAAACAAATAGTTTTAAAATTAAATTCTTTATACACATTTTGTACTACTTTTTATATATTGAGACCATACCTAGTGCGATTATATTATTTTTTTTTGGAGTCGGAGTTGACTTCAAAAAAATTTTCCGGATATCAGAATTTATACTAACCACGTTAGTTTTTTGGTCGCAATACGAGCTAAATAAGTCATAAATGATTTTATTTATTTACATTTAAGTAGAATAATAAATGTAATGTACTATTTTTATAAAGCTTTTATTATGTTATAAAATAATACTTGAACTGTATATCTCTGCAATATAAATCGCTGTCAAAAAATGCTTTCAAATAAAATCTCAATTGATTAACGTTCAATAATTGTCTATTAAACTTACTATCTAATCTAGCTTTTGTATTCTTTTCTATTTATTTACTCGACTGACTCGTTCGCGCAGTGGACCCTGCCTTCAACTCCGCAGGCCGCGGGTTCGATTCCCGCCGAGGATCAACATTTTCTAAAACTAATTTGTTGTTTCTTCGAGTCGCCGTATTTTTGTATTAACTAATATATTTAAAATTAAATATGTACATATATATTTACCAGTTGTCTGTCACCCATAACACAAGTACTAAATTACTCAGTTTGTGAACGAACAGAATGTATGTAAATGTCCTATATATTTATATATTTATTATAGATATTATACTATTAATTAATATATAAGTTTGTTAATTTAGCCTTATTCTGTTAACAGATGGATTCAACGGCCTCGTACCGAGATTCGGTATTGACGACAGACCTGGCTCGCCGATGATTCCTGGTGTAAGTATTATCATCATCATCATCTTCCTGCCCTTATCCCACTCTAAGTGGGGTCGGCACAACATGTTATAAACATGCTGTCATATGATTTGGCTGCGTTTTTACGACCGCCTGCCTGACCTCAACTTACCTTAGTCGGCTTTTAGGACACCTCGGTAAGAAAGAGGGTGGTCTATTTTACTAAACCGGATACCACACGGTGGGTCAACTTACCTTAGTCGCCTTTTACGACACCTCGGTAAGATATGAGGTTGGTCAATTCTACTCAGCCGGATACCACACGGCGGGTCGACTTACCTTAGTCGCCTTTTACGACCCGTCAGTGAGAAATGAGGTTGGTCAATTCTACTCAGCCGGATACCACACGGCGGGTCGACTTACCTCAGTCGCCTTTTACGACACCTCAGTGAGAAATGAGGTTGGTATTATTCTATTCAACCTACCACACGGCGTTCATATAAAAATATTAAAAATATTCTTCATGCAGTCGATCCCAGATGTAAACACGTACCAGCAGAAGAAGAATCTCGCTCAGGGCATGATGGACCTGGCGCTGCTGTCGGCCAACGCCAACCAGCTGCGCTACGTGCTGGAGTCCTCCACCGCACACCCCTACTACTACCCTAGTCTCGTCTTCATATCGCTCAGCATTGTATTCCAAGTAAGTCATATTTCATTCGTTTATTAGGTAATCCTACTTCTTCTTCAACCCATAGACATTTACTGCTGAATATATGTAGGTATATATTCCTACATCTCTTTTCTCCACACCACTCAAACCTGTGCTGCTTTGATCTAGTGCATGGGTGACCATTTTTGGAGGCTGGCCAGAGTTTAGAGATTTGTTTCATTATTATTCAAAGAAAAAAAAGTTGTTTTTTTTAATTTCTTTATTTAAAGAACTTTGTCGCCATATGTGACCATGTCGCTCTGTTACGTAAACTTCTAATAAACTAATTTTAAGGTTGTATGTAATATAGGTAACTAATTCTAGGTTACCAGAAATTGTAAAAAAAATGTAAATTAAAAAAAGAAATGTAATTCAAATAATCATTAATGTATTATCTAAACATAAATGATTATTTTAATAAAATTTAGTTGATATAGCGAAATTTCATAGCACAGAAGTTACAATACACGTTTGTTAATCTGTGTAATGCTAAGTGTATGAAGTAGGCAACATTCACATACATGCAGGAAGGAAGTCACCACACGTATCAAAAAACGCCGCCGCCACCAATATTACACACAAGCACTAGACTTTGAAACGAACAATGTATAATAGAATGTTCTTTTGGTGGTTTGTGTACATGAAAAGATAAGAAAGATGTGCATATGCTGCGTGGGGCACTAATTGATACCTAGAGGGCTGCGGTTTGGCCACCCATGATCTAGTGGCGTCCAGCGAGCTATTTATGCTTTTAACCACTTGGTAGGGGGTGTACATTGCATTTTACTCTAGGCGGGATTAATTCCAGCACCTTAGGACTCATATCGGTTCTCTGTACTATCGTTTCTCAATACCCACTTCATCTTTTAGACATGCTGAGCTATATCTTCTACGGATCTCGTCATACACTTCCTTCCCTTCTAAAACTCGATGAGAGCAGACGTGTGTGTAGTGAATTTATTCAATTTTAAATTGAATAGTTTTACAAAAAATTTTATTTTTGTTAAATAAAATACAAAGTACCAGGCGCATATAAACTGTAAGTAGTGTTTACATCACAAATACGCGCTTAGATCACGTCACCTGTTTACCTGCGCATACGCTCCTCCCTTTTGTTCGTACCGACCAATTAGATGATTGTTCATTAGTGCAGTGCGCGAATAAAATGCAGCGAACGCCACCGTCTCTTAAATCTACCCAACAGTCCTCTGAGTCCGATATGACCGCAGTGAGTGACTTAGAAAAAATAGAAGGTGCGGCGATAATGACAACAAAGAGATTAAAACGACGACAGGAAAAGGGAATTGGAATGAATGATATGTTTAATTCTTTCAAGGAAGAATTATCAGAAATCTTTGATAATAAATTCTCAAAATTATCATCTGAATTCTATGAATTAAAAAAACAAAACCTTGAAATCAGCAAGTCAAATGCAGAAATGCTGAAATCTATGGAATATATGTCTGCTAAGTATGATGAAATAAAACAAAGATTGGACCAAGTCGTAAAGGAGAGAAATGATAATAAAACATACATCAGTAGCCTAGAAGAAAAGATTGAGAGTATGGAGCGCACCATGCGGTCTTCATCTATAGAAGTTAAAAATATACCTAAAAAGGACGGTGAAACTAAATTAGACCTCGTTAGATTCACGACTAGTATTGGATCCACGCTTAAAGTGGATATTCAGCCGTCTGAAATATACGATATTTTTAGACTTCCGACGAAAAGAGAAGGTAGCAACCCAATTTTAATAAAGTTTTCCACGGCTTTAAAGAAAGAGGAAGTGATGCAGGCAGTCAAAAAATATAATAAAACAAATTCTACTAAACTAGATACTAAGCTACTCGGCCAGAATTTTTCTAGTTCGCCCATTTACATTACAGAACATCTCACAGCCAAGACGAGTAAACTCTTTTTTCTATCGAGGGACTTCGCACGTACCCACGGAT
This sequence comes from Morpho achilles, assembly GCA_947086495.1. Taxonomy (NCBI): domain Eukaryota; kingdom Metazoa; phylum Arthropoda; class Insecta; order Lepidoptera; family Nymphalidae; genus Morpho; species Morpho achilles. The sequence goes on along the minus strand of CAMTZB010000025.1, from coordinate 16,172,760 downwards.
ATAAATATTGCTGGTGTACACGGGGTAAAATATTTTTGCGCAAGGATGAAGGCGATCGTTTTATTGTGGTTACTAATGAAAAATTACTTGACGTACTTAAAATGGGCAAATAATGTGTACAGACATAATACCTTGCAAGTAATTATACAGCACTTTGCCTCTGTACACAGTTATATTAACGCATATTCTCGTAATAGTTGTTTACTCACATATAACTTTTATTATTGTTTAGTTATGTTTCAAGATTATTGTTCAGCCCTAAAAGATAAAATTATATTGTTATTAAAAACACGTAGCTTCTATTGTCACTCTATTTATGAAACTATGTATTTTTTATCGTATTTTGCAATTATTTTAATTAATTATGAGGTGGGCATTCTCAAATGTTTAGTAATAATATATCTATACTTTTTATACAAAAAAAAGGTGGATACAAAATGTTATATTATATTATAGTAATACTAATACTTTTATATATATTAATACTAGTTATAGTAATCGTTTTGTACGACCCGCAAATTCACAACTTTTTAAATATACTGCCAACAATTGCTTTTACAACCACATATATTTACAATTACACCAATTCAGAATTTACATACTACATATATTAATACTACATACAAACATTTATTTACAACTACAGCAATTCAGAATTGACATACATTTATTGAATGTCAAAAAAAATGTTATATGTACTGTTATTGTACTATATTACTTTTTCATTATAACAAAAGGAATTAGGTATGCAACTTTATTAAGGACACATTTCAATCATTTAAAATTATTCTCCTACAAACACAATATTTTTAAGCTATCATATTTTTTCTTATATTATGCAGTTAAAATGACTCATTGCACATTTTGTATACAGATACAAAATGTGCAATGAGCCATATACATTTTATATCAAGCTTTCAAATACCTACCTACAGAAATACAATGTCCTGATTATATCACATGTAGGCTTAACCACTATATTAAATATTGTTTTAATGTACAGGGACCCCCAACTTTTTGTAATCATAAACAAGATATTAAACACATACAATAACAAAAACAAATATAAATTAAAAAAAGGAAAAAGCTCCTTAAATCAAATTTATAGAATTTATTTTAAAATTCAATAATTTTACACTATATGATGAAATGGAGAACTTATGCATCATTCCCTGTAATTTAATTGATGATCTTAGTCAATTATTTATTGATAATACGACTACTTTCAATATCTTGTCATTCAATATCAGAAGCATTAATAAAAATATAGACGGTTTTTTGGCTTATATTTCTCTGTTAAAAATACACCCTGATATAATAGTTCTATCAGAATGTTGGTGTAATGAGTATTCTATTCCACCTAATCTAGATGGGTATAATGTATTTTTCACAAAACGTAGTTTTAACCAAAATGATGGTGTCATCATGTATATTAAAACAAATATACCAGCAAATGTACAAGAGTTAGATATACAGGACGCTAACTGTCTGGCTGCAAAAATAGAAAATATGACTGTAATAGGAATATACCGACCGCCATCCTTTAAAGAAGTAACACATTTCATGGAATCACTTGATAGCACCCTGACCACAACAAAAACCCGTAATATAGTAGTAACAGGGGATATTAATATAGATACTCTAAATTTGACCAACAAAGCTACATTGGATTACTTAGAATTAATCTCTTCACACGGACTTCAAGTGGCAGTAAACCGACCAACACATGGTAAAACATGTCTAGACCACTTTATGACGAAACTAGAAGGAAAACCACACTGCTATGTTTCAAACCCGGATATTACAGACCATTCACTCATAATTCTATCAATATATGACTCTCAAAAGAAAAAACATTTTAAAGATGAACCTAATAAAAAAACTAAAATTAATTATGAATCGATAAGAAAATATCTAACAGAATTTAATTGGGATGAATATAACACCATTATTGATGCAAATGAGGCTGCAGATACATTAACAAAAGTCCTTCAAAACATTATTGACATTAATACTGAAACGATTATTGAATCACATAAAAAACGTCCACTTAAACCATGGATTACATTTGGTGTCTTAAAATGTATTAAGAAGAGGGACAAACTACACTTGCAAGCAAAAAAGTACCCAGAAAATTTATCTTTACAGCAAAAATATAATATATACAGAAACATTTGTAAAGACATAACAAAGAAACTAAAAATAGAATACTATCAAAACAAACTTCATAAATTTAATGGAAATAAAAAAGAAACATGGAATATAATAAAGGAAGTATGTCATTTAAACAAACAAAAAACCTTGGCAAATGAGTTACTTAATACAGCTTCAACACCTACGGACTCACTAGAGTCGGTTAATGAGTATTTTACTAAAGTCGGAAGTACACTAGCAAATAAAATTCTGAATAAAATTAATAAAACTGAAGACCAGTTAATACATTTACAAAAGATGAATAGACAAAACTTAAATTCTATGATGTTATATCCTACAAACCATTTCGAAATAAAAAATATTATTAATAAGTTAAAAAGCAAAAGTGCCCCTGGAGAGGACAGTATAACTACAGAAATTTTAAAAATGTTCAGTGACATTTTATGTTATCCAATCGAGCATTTATGTAATCTCAGTATGTCCAACGGTGTCTTTCCAACAGCTTTTAAACAAGCCATTGTTATTCCTATATATAAAAGTGGATCAAAAGAAATAATTTCAAATTACAGGCCTATTTCGCTTCTAAGATCATTAAGTAAAATCCTAGAAAAAGTTGTGAATTCAAGACTAATTTCTTATTTGGAAGCACAAAACCTAGTGGCTTGCAATCAATTCGGATTTCGGAATGGAAAATCTACCGAGGACGCAGTGGTTTCCTTAAGCACAAAAGTTACTGAACATGTTGACAAAGGAGAAAAATGTATAGGAGTATTTCTTGATTTAAGCAAAGCTTTCGACACAGTATCTATGAAACTACTCTTACAGAAGCTAGAAGTTCTTGGTATACGGGGAACGCCATACAACTGGTTTAAAGACTATTTAAGTAATAGAAGTCAAAAAGTACGAATTGGTGAAAAAATTAGTAAAAGTAACTTTTCTACTTACGGAATACCACAAGGCAGCACAATAGGCCCTTCTCTTTTTTTAGTTTATGTGAATGAATTATGTAAATTAGAAATAAAAAATGGACAAATATTTGCTTTTGCAGATGATACTGCTGTAATATTCCATGGTAAAACATGGGAAGAGACACGTATGACAACTGAAATAGGACTATCTAAAATAACAAGAACACTTGATAAAAACCTACTCACAGTTAACGCATTAAAGACAAATTACATTTGTTTCAGTATTACACAAAAAACACAACCGCCACCAAATTACACGATAAAATTGCATACCTACCCATGTTATAATATTGAAAACCAAAAACAATGTACATGTAATATCTTACAAAAAAAACCATCAATAAAGTACTTGGGAGTTATCATTGATGAAAATTTAAATTGGCATACACACATAACCGCTTTGGCTAATAGATTAAGAAGACTTATTCCGGTGTTTAAAAATCTCCGAGATGTAGTTGATAATAACCTTTTGGTACAGGTTTATAAGGCGTTAGCCCAGTCCCTAATAAATTATTGTATAGCAGTGTGGGGTGGGGCAGTTATAAGTCATCTTATAGAGATCGAAAGAGCTCAAAGAGCTTTGATAAAAGTAATGTTCCGTAAGCCACGACTATTTCCAACCGAAGAGCTATACAAACTTTCTCAATTAGTCACCGTTCGCCAATTATATATAAAAAGCATTACAATGCGCTTTCTTAAAACGTACAATTTTCCGCAACTTCCTTCATCACCACGGCGTCGAATACAAATAGATTTACCTAGAAGAAACACAAACTTTGGTCAACGACAATATAGTTACCTAGGTCCATTTCTGTATAAGAAGTTAAATAGAAAGCAAAAGGTCTTACATCTAAATAGATACGAGTTAAAAAATTATTTGTTAAAATTGCTAATAAACCTCAATTATGAGCAAACAGAAAAATATTTAGCTAGCTAACACATATACACTGCTACATGCATGCGCACACAGACACACACGTACACTCATTCACAAGCATACACACATTCATACATATACACATACACACATTCATACATATACACATACACACACACATACATAAACACACACACACACACACATATCCACACACACATACACGGGAAGGTACTGACCCCTAAGATACGGGTTTTCCTAGTTTAGGGGTCTAGGATAAGAAGTGTTTTGTTAAATATTATTAATGTATTGAAACTTAAATAAATAAATTAAAAAAAAAATACACTAAGCGTAGTTTTCTCTATCGCCTGCTGAGTGCCACTGACCTTTCTTAGGTATTCCTTTAATATAACAAAAAATATTAATACAGCCGTAGCCTTAAAGTAATTAACAATTAGTATTATTTAATTTCTCACAAAATATTCATTTCTAAATAAACTTAAATATTCTCCTGCCGTTATTTCTGTTTAACTGTGTTTTTCTCTCTCTTTCTCTCCTATCATTTTCAAATCTAGTCAAAAGGAGAGGTATTTTTATAAACACTATATACTTACATATCTCTTTATCGACAAGTCACAAATTCATCTATCATCTATGTTTTATTTTTTATTTATAAGTGAGGGGTGCACATGTGAATGCGAGTGCGCCGCCATATTTAATTTATGTTACCTTTTTAATTTTCTAGATCGCAGTCGGCGTGGGTCTGATCTTAAACAGCCGGTACAACGTGAAAGATGAGAAGGATATCTGCAAAGCGGACAAGATCAACAACATGACTGTCCTCGGTGTTTTCCTCGTCACCATAGTGAACGTATTTATAACTTCGTTTAGTGTGGCAACACCAAATCCTCCGATCGGAACAGGCTCCACGGTAATTCAACAAGCCGGATAATACATTTGGACTCTCTGACTATAAACGCTTTATCTTATGAATAAGTTAATTTAAAATTATTTTTAAAAATGGGATAGTTTTTTTTAGAAATTCATTATTTAAATATGGGTATGCTAAAATTATTTTCAAATTCAATATAGGCTATATTAAATTTTTAGAGAAAATAATTTCATCATTCCCTTTTCACTCATAATCATTTTTATTTTAACGGGTATATTGCGTACACAAATTGAAGGAGGAAAAAATCATTCCAAAGACAATTTTGGAGAAATTGTAATTCTAAAGATGCTTATACGTGAAGTATGATTTTGTTATGAACTCTCTAATATTATTAAATACTCAATGAAATATAAAAAGCTATTAACTATTTACAATTATAAGCATAACAGATGTTTACTGACAAAAAAGTTTTTTAGTATACAGAACTTATACGACATCGGTTACTATTTTAAGTTATCCTCTGTTATAACTTTACATCTTTATTTAACTGAGTCGTAAAACTTTATCGTTAACTCATTTTCAAACTTTATTCGTGTTGAGTTTGAAGATTTTATTATTGAACTTGCAGCTTCCAATTTCATATGTCAATGCTTAAAATTAGAGACTTTATTTCATGAAAATTCAATTGTTTAGTTATTCTTTACATCAAAAAATTTAGTTTATTATATTACGTATTACGGTGATGGCTCAATAAAATATGTGACCCGTTAACAGCGGGTCGCTAGTCTAAACACCGTGCTTACTATTTCTTATATTAAAACTAATGTGGCTAATTTATATTTACAATTGACTTCGTCCTTATTGATAAGGAAAAAATTGAGGGGAAACTATAATCTCAGGAAACCTGAGATGTGTACATATCAATTCAGATTGGCCCAGCGTTGTCTAAGTTTGAATCGACTCTGATGGAGAAGAAAAGACTTTTGCCCAGCTGTGAGATAGTATAAGCCCGCTTATATCAATAAAAAAATACATTAGAAATACTAAATATAGGTATACATATGGGCGGATATAAAATATGGCAAAAATTACCTTTTAGCCTCATACTCTCCCAAAGCTGGGTTAATATGTTATTAGAGAATTATGTGACCTGACAATAATTCTTATGAACTTATTATTATAGTATATTTTACTTATTATTATTATAGTGACCTATTTAACTTGTAAATACTCGTGTTACCTTAAGTACATAATGCTTGTAGTGAACGTAAGAATTTATTTTCATATTTCGGAATTTCATGGCCTAGATATAAAAATATATTTTTTTTAATATGCTATTGAAAAAATTATTGATAAATAAGCTTAGGTACTATGAATTTTCTATTACAAAAGTAATAATAAAATTATTTTGCTATAATCCGCGATGAAGCGCTAATTGTAGAAGCGAATACCGAGACCATCGAATGACTTGCTAACTCTGCTGAGTCGCGACACAGGTATCAGAAGCTTCTTGTGACCTCTCGTATGTCTATGGTCTAGGCCTCCCACAAATAATATTTTGATTTCGCTACCTTCAAAAGTGTAATAACGGTTGAATTTTTAGCTCCGATTACTTTTAGTGTTAGGTTAATTCCCGCTATATTTAGTTTAGACTTTATGCTTTAATTCCGATATGAAAGTTCGTCATTGAAGTTTGTTTGAAATTGTCTACTCTTGTATTCATTTTATTTATTAAAATGTTAATTAATTTATTTTACTTAAAATAAGGCTAGATATATCTTAAGATTATATATGAATTAATTTGTAAGACTTTGTCTTAAACCTGCATTTATTATTTAGTATGTAAAAAGTACTTATAGAATCTCCAACCTGTATACATCTGAACTTTAACTTAATTTTTTACGAATTATGTTTTATGAGATAATATATTTGTATATACTGAGGTTTTGTTTTATTCTATTACAACATGTTTCAAATAGATTTGATCAATATTATAAAAATAAAACATTTTCGCTGACAATATGGGACTAGTTGTTGCAAAAGCCTAAATGGGGTTGACTTTCGAGAAAATTGCTACTTATTTATTGAATAAGTGTAAAGGAAATATATCTTTGTTATTATTCTTAACTATAAGTTTTAAGGTGACTAGATTATGAATTGAAAACGAGATTCCTAACGCAATATTCGAGCCTATGGGTCCTGTCACTGATAACTTGGCCATAATAAAAAGTACTTAATCACGCTACTGTGGTAGTGTGATAGTGTGATCTCAATAATATATAAAAAGCGACAATATTTCTCCTCTATACTTATTCAATAAATAAAAAGCAGTTTTCCCAGAGTCAACCCATTTACTCTTTCGCAACAACTCAATGAATGACACATAAAAATATGACAGCCACAATGCTTTTTCATATTAATCGCCAACTCTATGAAGGAGGTTGTATTAAAAACATGTTGTAACAGTCGACCATCCTGACAACATTTGCGACCCCGCAAATCTCATAAGCTGACTTCTGGGAATGAATCTACCACCGATTCGGAATGCTGATTGTACTGAGAAGAATCGGCAAGAAACTCAGTACTTGCTCTTTTAATCTGTAAAAGAAAACCGCACATGCCATGACATGACAGGACTACGCTCACGCTTTATGCTCAACTCTAAGCTCACGCTTTATGCTCAACTCTTTAAGCTCAACTCATCAACTCCTTAAGCTTTTCGCACCATAAGCATTTCGCACCTCAAGCTCACCCTCAATCACTGTCATGGCATAACACAGCTCAATTAGTGGCAACCAACTAAGTAGATACACACGTAAACAGACTCGCAAATGATAACGCTCAAAGAACAATCACCACTTCCAGGCAGAGCCTAGCTGACAGTCGTTGCAGATGTCCACAGTCTAGAAAACAATCGTTACAACTGGAAAGATCCAGAGAACAATCGTCATTCTAGCTGACAGTTTCATCGAACAAAAGTCACGGGCGCGTCTAAGGCCTCACATAGCACATCGTCACGTTGATCTCACAGAATTAATTAACCGAATACCAATTACCATCAATAATCTCTGAAATAAAAACTCTCATTTTTTATTCCATAGCATCGCATATCGCAGCTATCTCTCATATTAACGAAATTCGCACTCCCCGTGTTGTCTCAAGATATTGATCGTCATTTGTCTTTTCTTTAAACTCTTTAAATTTCCAGATATTCCTTTTGTCCACTCTATTTGTGAGTTTAGGTTACATCCCACTTCTGAATATAAAAAGACGACAATATTTCTCCTCTATACTTGTTCAATAAATAAAAAGCAGTTTTCCCAGAGTCAACCCATTTACTCTTTCGCAACAACTCAAAGAATGACACATAAAAATATGACAGCCACAATGCTTTTTCATATTATTCGTCAACTCTATGAAGGAGGTTGTATTAAAAACATGTAACAAATAGTTTAGCTTTGTAACGACGCATGAGCCACGATAAATACCTTTGTCTTATGAAACTAATACCTAATTCTAAAAAATGCGATATTTACCCATAACCTGAACAATTACCAGTAAAAACAGATCATACATTCTGTTCCACAAAAAGCGTATGTCACCAGTCATTTTCTTTCGAATCCACGAAACCGGATCGTAACATTTCTAGGAAGATATTACGGTATTTTCCAGTTTTATTATAATTCAAAAAATAACAGATGATTTTATCAAAAAGTAAATGTCTACTTCGCTTCCTAAATGGTGGAGTCTACCATAGTAAAAAGCCGTTACTATATTAGCTTACGAAGAATTCAGGACAGTTCGTAAATAAAACACCAATCATAGAATCCAAATGTATTGAATACAAAACAAATCTAATAAAATTGTCAGGTGGCAATTTTTAAAATATTCTAATCAATAGTAGTTGATTGGAGCGAGTCCGTCGAACACGCCGACGGCAGTGCCGACCGCACGCGTCCGCCGCTGCTCGCCAACTAACCTACAGTACAAGGGAACGCTGCAAGTCGAAAAATATTTTCAATACCCACAAATTTCATATCTGCCATTCGATTTAAACTTTTTTAGATTATAATCTTTGAGCATTAATATAAGCATTGTTGGATAATGCTTAGTAGATATACCGGAGTATAGTCAAATTGACTGCGCTTTAAGAAAAAAAAAAATTATAATCTATTATCTATACGTATATAATAATAATGTTATATAATCTATACGTACAGTAATCTCTCCTATAACGCGGTACTCTTATAACACGTTTTTTTGCATTACGCGAATTCAGTCCTACGTATAACCCGTGCTTTCTATATATAACGCGGGCATTTCCCGGGTTCCACGTATTATAAAATTAAATTAAATTGTTTTATTAAAATTTTGTGCTTTAATTTAGAATAATTACTCTTAAATATTTTTTTTTGTTTATGTATATAGGTATAGTCATTATTTGTTTTGATCGATTTTCCTGTATTTATATTTTACATTTAAAAATTTTGATTTCTGTGTAAAATAAAAAAAATCGTAATTACATTGGTTGTGCATATACTCATATACTCAAGTAATAAAAATTGTTTCTCTAATTTAAAAAAAAAAATATATTTATTTCTGAGCCATGTTTTAATATAACGTACATTAATAACATTAATTAAAACGGTTTTATCTCAATATTGCATTTACACTCCCAACAAGCGTCATGCAAGCGCGGTATACTCCTATAACGCGTTTTCCTACAACATGGTATCAATCTACCGCGTTATATTGGGTTATTACTGCATTGTTTAAATGTTAAATTTGTTATCTTTCATCAACTTTGCTGTTGAAATTTAATACATAGTTACTCTAAGAGTAAATATCGAAAGTAAATACTAATGTAACATTGAAGTTAGTACTAATTAAACTAAAATCGAATAGCAAATATGAGCGACATGTCTTAAAAGTTAGTTCAATGAACATGAATCTTCAATCTTTTTGGACTTGATGCGTTCGTTGACAATTTACAATTAACTTCTAATATATTTAAAAACATTTCGAAAAACTCACAATGCATAATCAACTATTTTGTGTAAACGATGACGCCACGTCATTTGTGACTCGTTGAAAAATTCGAAAAGAGATCACGCGTTCCAACCATGATGTTATTCCCATAATAAACCTCATCCCAAAATATAAATGAACTAAAATATCGAAAAAATATCCACCCTTAGGAACAAATATTGAAGGATAGAAAATAGCTAGCTTATATTTCAGCTTTAAGGCGAATCATCTTTTATTACATACAAAGTTAACTTGAAATGTCCTTGAAAACCTATTTTGAATCCGTTGTGTCCAATATCAAAAAAATTGTAAAATCAAAAATATATATCCAAATGTTGTAACATAGTTGTTTGATTGAATAAACTCAGTACTTTAACTATTTAAGTTACGCGTAGAAAAACGTTCATGTGTAACAACGCCGCCTTGCCGTTACCGCAAGCAAGCAAGCCATGACGTCACATCTTGCCACAGCCTTTCGCGCCATTTTGACGTGGGAGATGTGACAGCCGCTGTCATTAGCACCTAGCCCGCGAATAGCGAATGAGTTTGCTTTAATTTTATTTTTGCATTTCTTATGAAACCAATAAAACTGATTTAGAATATTTCTTTTATTAATACTAGTAGTTTAGTGACACATGCAAAAAAAATATCTAATTAGGTATTTTACAGAACGTAATCTTTGCCGAAAATAGTATCTATGAAAAGGTTAATGTATTTCCCAATCGTATTTTTATAATGGAAATAAATTTATTATCTACTCCTATTAAATATAGACTAATTTGTAGGATTCTGATATTGGTGTAGAAATTCTGAGATTGGTAAAGAATTTATAAGCAAATGTTTCGTTTTAATAAATAAATCTCACATAGACACATACACACACTTTTCTGGTTTCCTAATTAAAATAAGAATAAGGTTAGCAAAGTTTAAATCTTTTATTGGCTGTATGTACAAAATAAATTAATACTTTGTAAATTATTAGATTAAGAGCTGTGGATATTGTAAAAATAAATAAATCTTTCGCAATTCCACTAACTATCACCTCTTTTATGATCTCTAAATTAATTTGCGGAAATTTTGATACTGAAATAAACATTTGTAAAGTGGATGCTTCACTATGATATTTAAATCTTGTTTGTATAACATAGTATTCCACAAAAAATATTTTATTAATAAAATTACGAAGTGATGCTTCGCTTTAATATTGAAATTTGTCCTAATTGAAATTAATTAAAAAAAAATGAAATATGTAATTAGATAATTCGCAAAAGTAATAATAAAATTATTTTGCTATAATCCGCGATGAAATCATCGCGGATTATAGCAAAATAATTTTATTATTACTTTTGTATTATGGATCTCCGCAAAGTAACGCCTAATTCTGTAAATTAGATAATTCGCCTTAATTTCCAAAATCATACATAATTTCGATACATCACTAGTCTATGGATACAATGATAATCTAAACATTTAGCAATTTACTTGAGTCGTCCGATAACGCGGACAGTTTTATTATATTTAAACATGAAATTACAAACACTATGTAAATTTAAAATCTAATGAAGCAGCTTTTTAGTGACCAAATATATTTTTTTTATTTATTCTGCTAAAATTGGCTTTTTTAAAATTAATATTGTGTATTATTTGCTTTTCTTTTTTTTTTTAATAAGAGATCAAAGACTACAGCATAATTTTATTTATGGGTAACAAGGTTTTCGATCAATCCCAGAAAAGTACTAATATAAATATATTAGTACTTTTCCTTGTTACTCTTTAGTATTGCCTTATTTTAAAGAAATATTTTTCGTCTAGGAATTTAGATAAATAAGACCTATTGATACAGTCTACGCAAATTGGTTAGTTTATGTCAGAAATTTCTCTATAATTCTGGTTTGAAATTAATCGCTTGTCTATATGTTATATACAGTCTAGTTCAGTGGGGTCACCCTACTGAACTAGACTGTGTATATATAAAAAAAGGTTTATTAAATTTTATTGAAATATAGTGTATAATAGAATTATATTTAGTAAAAAAAAAGTATAATTAAGTATAAAGTTTTATTACTTTAATTTATATTGAAATGTTTGTTTTGTTACAAAAAGCACAATAAAAGCTTCAATAAGTTTATTCAAAGTATGAAAAATTTATACTTTTATTTAATGTTTAGAATAGAACTTTCCGGTAGATCTAGTAAATATTTTTTAGAGCTTTTTCGTCACTAAAAAGACGTTTCCAACAATACAGTCGCCTAATTATACATATTTGATATATTCCGAGTGGATATTGAGTTTTTTGACTTATACATAGACTAATATATTAATTTTATATAAACTCAGCCGCAGGGCCTACGTCGACGCTCCGCTATATATTAATGCTAACTTATCGGTAACACGTTCTACGAGTTTTTAAAGAGTTTACTTGAATAGCAATAATGTGAAGCAAGTACTGACTTAAGACATCGTCAATGATTATAGAAAAAGTTACCAGGAAATATTGTCTTTGGATATATTTGACGATAATAAACAATCTTTATATATTTATTTATTTTTCAAGGGAAACAAACAGTACATAGTAAAAATTAATAGGTAGTAAAAATGATCATTGACCAATAAAGTTTCCACTATTTTTTTAAGTGTTTTACAATAGTATTTTATATTTAAAAATGACTGGACCGATTTTTATTAATCATTTTGAAAATCTTAAGAATGTCCTAGCGGTTAATTGTTGTTTGGTGGAGCATTTTTTAACTGAGTTCTCTTTGGAGGTGAATTCGAAACCACACTGAGCCACAGCAACATGTGGCTGGACTGCTAGTAATAATACAATATTAGCAAAGAATACCTATTTCTGTTTATCTTTTTAACAAAATTCATCAGAGTGTAAAAAATACTGCATTATATCATATATATTATATTATATCATACTGCATTAGTAATGATTTTAGTACTTAAATCACTGTAGCGATTCTAATCATGTATTATTACAATAATTTAATTAATGCCATTGATTACCTAAATAATTAAAGGTCAAACGAACCTACCTGGAAGTGAAGTTCGACCACAATTTTGTGAGCAGCTTCATTCGACGCGATTTATAATTAACATGTTGTGGAAAAGCATCTACAATATGTTAACTGAAAATCGCAAAGAATGTAGCCGCGAAACATAATTACGTTCTATTTGTGATTACCAGAATAATTAATATACGTTATTGCCATAGTAATATTATAATAATCAAGTATTTCCGTTAATCATTGTATAATCCCTTAATATTATAATTTATTTGCATCTGAGACCCTAGGGCCAAGGAGTCAAAGTGCAAAAAAACTTCTTTTAATTGCCTCTTCAGATGACAAGAGGGCTGGCTTCTTTTTCGCACAAAGAATAAGCTTGGCGGTTCAGCGCGGAAACGCTTCCAGCATTCTTGGGACCATTCCACGTGGACATAATTTGTATAGACCTAACTTGTAAGTAATTTAAGGTAGATATACTTAACTTGTACATTATTGTAAATAAAATTTGAAAAAAAAAAAAAAAGTATTTGCGATTTTCAAAATGATTCCATAATTTTATAAACGATTCGCGGTTGCTGCAAACATGTTGAAATATAACTATTATTGCAAGAATTTAGACATTTGCATATCCACTTTCATTGTAGTATAAATTTTGGAACTTTCTGGTCACTTCTATATAAACATTGACGGTAAACACTAATATATTGGACAAATATGAACGCTATATAGATATATAGGGCGGGCAGATGTTTGGGGGTAGTTGGGGGAGGTGTGGGGGAAGTGGAAGAGGGAAAGGGGGAAGGATGGGGGATTGAGGAAGGTGGAAGGAAGGGTTGTGGGAGTAAGGGAAAGGATTGGGGGAATAGGGAAAGGAGTTGGGGGAGTGAGGGGAAGGCTGGGGGGAGTAGGGGAAGAGGCTGTGTGCGTTTAGATGGCATCAATGTCAACATCGATGTCGCCGTCATCGTCCTGCTGCGGTTTGGTCGCAGCCGCGGGCGCAGCCACTGCCTTGATCGGGGTCACCTTGGCGCGGTCGTCGTACTCGATCTAAAACGATACAGTATTTACGCTTAGCATTTCTGCGATTGAAACTTAAAAAAATAAATATAGTTTAAAAATGAACTAAAAAATTTTCATAGTACATCGAACTAAAAAGTAGAAAATATTTATACGTGTAGAAACATGTACACATGTAGAAAACTATAAGACAAGATAGCGTGGGGGTGTTCTAGGTGTATTATTTTTCATATAAACCGCGCTTAGTGTTAAACTGACCCAATTGAAATTAGAGTTATTTGATTTAGATACATTTTAAACCTCATTTCAATGGCATCTATGACATATAAAGTGTTTGTTCTTGCTGTCCCAAATTATGGATGTCTTTTCTGATCTTTGATAATTCAAGAGTTTTGTTGGAACTACGCTACGCTTTATCGCAATTTGCCTCAAAACAACTTTTTTGAATTCGGTCACTTTAATTATTAAGAGTGCGAGATTGTCTACCGCTTTCAGAAGACGTCTATAGTGATAACATGTGTTGACAAGATGTGGTGTATATAACGATAGCGCAAACACGATGTTCGCTGTATAATTGTAGGTTGTTCTGTATGAATCAGTTCTGTAGTGGTAGTAGCATCAGGGCTGGTGGAGTAGCTGGACACCAGAGTCCAGGAGGCCGTACCTCAATGTCCTCGCCGCTGTCTTCGTCCGAGTCCTCCTCGTCGGCCTGCTGCAGCCAGTCGATGAAGGGCTGCGCGCGGCGCACCACGTCCGCCACCACTTCCTTGGACGCGTACTTGCGGGACGGCTTGGCTGCCCACTCCAGGATGGTCTTCTCCTCCACGATGTCCAGGTCGTATAGCAACTGGAACAATTGTGATGCAATCAATAATAATGGCTTCTTCAACTTTACTCGCCAAAAGATCGAATTCTGGGTATATATGTGTAACCTACCAATCCGCATTGGAGCGGCATGGTAGGTCATAGCTCTAATCCCTTTCTTCAAAAACGGAGAGAGGATGCCTATGCCCGGCAATTTGATAGTAACGTTGTCATATGTCATAACGGCTACGTATTTTATGATCAACCGCCTGCCTGACGTAAACTTACATTAGTTGTAATTTACGACACCTCGGTAACAAAGAGGGTAGTCTATTTTACTCAAGCGGATAGCACACGGTAGGTCAACTACCTTAGTCGCCTTGTACGCAACTTCGGTAAAAAATGAGGGTGGTACTATTCTATTTAGCCAGATATCACACGGCGGAGGCCGATACTATACTACTATTGTTTGTAGTGATGATGTTTTATTCAGTATGCTTAGTAGAGTGCGCTCCCTAGATGTCACTGTTACAAACAGTTGTTACAATTTTTTTTTTTAACCAAGTCTGCCTGCGTGGCTAAAGTTTATTGACAGCGCCGGCGGCGGGTGTACGGTGCGCGCACGGCACTGGTTCATCGACTTTGAATACAAGTTTACGTCATCCCTTGCTTGACGATACAGCACAAAAAATTGCCGATTGCACAAATTACAATGAGTCATAGTACCCATTTTTCCTCTGCAACTTCCAAGTGTGTCGAATACATACAAGCGATAAAAAGATCAAAGTATTGGATATTTTGAATATGTATATAAAAAATCTTGAACTCAGTTTAATAGACAAAATACTTAAAATTTAGATAGTAAAAAGTATTATCTGAACCATAGTTATAAACAAATTCTTTATTAAAAAGGTGGCTTGTTCATTTTGCATTTAAAAATTTGATTTTAAATATTAGATATAAATTGGCGTTACGCTAACTCGATCTAATAGGTTAAGAAAACTCTAAGCACACTGAGCTATATCGTGCTCTAGAGCCGTACCTTGAGCGCGGCGGGCACCTTGGGCAGCAGCGCCGCGTTGGTGGCGGCCAGCGCGGTGACGGCGTGCAGCGCGGCGCGCGGCGCGCGGGGGTCGGCCCGCGCCAGCCGCAGCAGCAGCGCGCGGTGGCGGCGCACGTCGGCCGCCAGCGAGCCCGCGCCCACCAGCACCTCGAACGCCACCAGCAGCGCCTTCGACTTCACCTCCAGACTAAAACAATATACAAATCACTTTATTTATTTATTACTTTTTATACATACAGTTAGAAAAGCGAAAGGAAAATTAAAAAACACACGTACAAAGGCGGAAATCCATACTAGACCAGTCTACAGAAAGATTTAAGTTAAGTATAAGAAATGTACTTATACATAAAGCATATTACTAAAATTGAAGATTATTTGGATGAAAAAAAAGCCTGGATTTGAAAATCCTTTCAGCTTCATACAGGACTGATAGACATACGCGGTGTCCGACTTTGATGGACTAGGAATATATATAGACTAGCTGTGCCAGCAGCTTCGCCCGCATAGAAATCAGTGTGTCACAATTTTTTTTTTCGATTTCTTAATATTATTGCTGCTACTCTCCTATTCATCTTAGCGTGATGTTATATATCCTATAGCCTTCCTCGATAAATGGACTATCTCAAAATGAAATAATCTTTCAAATCGGTCAGGATAACTAGATCCTGAGATTAGCGCGATCAAACAAACAAACAAACTCTTCAGCTTTATATATTAGTATAGATATAGTTTCTTATGATATACATACCGGTCCGCCTCGTGCAGGATATCGTTGACTGCCTTGGCTCCCTCCACCTCGCCCGCATCAGCCCGCTGCTTCAGGAAAGAGTAGAACATGTCCATACGTTGCTTCTCGTTCTTCTCGCTGTCTTCGGACAGTGTCATGCTCTTGGCGCCGTCAGTCAGGTCTAAACAAATCACATTTCAAGCTAAAATAGCTACGTCTTAAAATATCTAGAATAGAGAGATTAAGCTTAATATTAATATATCCACAATCTATGTTGTAAATTCTAAGTTTTGACGTTCAGTTTTTGAAACAGTCCGTTAAACATATCCATTAAACATGCCAGCCTGTTAAACATGGCCATTAAACGTGTCCGTGGAACATATCTGACACATATCTAGGAATTTTGCGTTTCTCAGGTTTCTGATAGGTTTATTTAGCACTTAAAGTACCTAATAACTTAACAGGTAGATCATGTGGCTGTTATTTTGTTTATCTGCTGGATAGCAAATATCTATTTCAAAATAGCCGTGGTTTTTTTTTTAAATTTTTCACATTTATCTGATACTTAATTTATTTTTTAGTTAACTATCCGACATTTTAACAGTAACTTGTGAAATAGGCCCTAACACTACTAACTAACACGTAGTTTTAATAATACACACGAGGTACCTACGACGTTGACTGATCAGAAAAGCCGTGGGTCCAAAAGGCACAAGTTCGTGAGTTTTGGAAAAATCTCGAATAACGGTTCAGAAGTGGACGTTTAACTGCAAAGTAAAAAGATAATAGTCATACAGACCTTGCATCCTGGCCCTGACGGCCGCTTCACTGACGTCCACGGTCCAGTTGACATCTTCATCGTCATCATCTGCCTCTTTCCCCTTTTCCTTCTTGCTCTTAGGATTTGGAGTGGTTGGAGTCACCGGAGCGTCACTCTCCTACGTCCAAAAACATCATTTGAATATATTATAAAAATTGCAAATTGGATTCTCAAGTGTATTTCCGTAAGCAAAAGAGTATAGTGCCTTACATTTTTGGCGTCATGGTTTTCCCCATCGTGGTTGCCGTTGGCGGCTGGGCCGCTGCGCTTGGAGCGCTTGCCACGGTTGCCTTCAGTCAGCGACGAGCCCTGGATTATTAAGCGTTATATTTCACTTCTCAGTTCAACTTGCAAGCTTTTAAAGAATACCAAACAATACCAAGTTAGCGTTAGGTCTAATTGAGGCTTAATTGAGTTCAATTAAGCCTGAGTTAGACCTAACTATCCAACCAAAATAGACCTATGTATCCAACTGGATACATTGATTAATATTTCGATGCTTCTTGACTGGTCCGTTGGCGTGGTGGGTAGTGATTCTGCCTACAGCTCCACGGGTCGCGGGTTCGACACCACCGAGAGCCTACATTTTCTATAAAACAATTTGTTGGTTTTCGAGTCTGGGTGTATATGTGTATTTAATTATGTATTGAAAAATTACATATGTATATATTCACCGGTTGTCTGTACCCATAACACAATTATTGAATTACTTTAGGGACGGCCGGCCGTGTGTGCAAGTGTATAATATTTATTCATATAAAAAAAATTCGCTCACGACACTCAACGAGTGTTGTAGGCTTTATTGCAATTTGCCATAAACAACTTTTTGAATTCGGTCACTTTAATACTAAGCGTTTAATTTGCTTTTCGTAACGCACGCAAAATTTGTGGCTATAGCGATATCTATTTTGCTCGGTAAGATCCATTGAAGAAGAAAAATAAAGCAGCCTGCCTAACGGACGGTCGTAAAATACGTATAAAATCTACATAACATGTTTATAACTATATATTTATGTGGGCTAAGTGCAGTATGATGATGGTGATGGTGATGATGATGATGATGATGATGATGAAGGTCGGACGGTCACCTGCATGCTGGGGTCGGCGGCGGGCGGGTTCTTCAGGATGAAGGTGTTCAGCTTGTGGTTGAAGTCGAGCTGGCCGTGGTAGCCGCACGCCTTGCAGCCCTGCGAGATGGTGTTCCGCTTGGTGGACACTATCAGCTCCGTCTCCGGGTTGTCGCACTCCGGGCACAGCACGAACTTGCGGATGAACCTGCGGCGACACGTGGCCGGTCATGTTTGGGCTTCAACTGGAGGAAATGTACTCCTCTTTGAGCCGAGACATGAGCCATCCCCTATATACACCCCCCCCCCTTCCCCCTTGCACCCAAATTATCCCTTTTTCCCATTTCCCATGAAGCAGAGTATGGGCTCTAGGGTTAACCTTCGAGCTCCCACATTTTCCCTTGGTATCCTATGCTTAACCACTCCCCCAGCCTGCTGACTTTTCCCAATTTTTCAGAGTTTTCCTAAAGTTTTCTTTAAAAAAAAATAGAGAGGGGGATTTTCATGTTTATAATATCAATTAAAATAAAATAATCGATGAATATAAAAATCGATTATTTTGTCATATATCAATGTTACTTATTTACACGCTTTATGGTGAAGGACTACAACGTGAGAAAATTTGCCACTATAGATAATTTTGAGAATACGAGAAACCTCAAAACCCAAAAAAGCAAAATTGTGAGAACTTCATTTCTACAAAAAAAAAGAATGAGGAAAGAAATGTCTATGCCAAGCAGTGGGATATTAATAGACCTTTACTTTATTTTTGAACGATCGTGGGGTCATCTCGCTTAGTCCTTTGGGGGGGTAGATGGGGCACGGCCAAGCAGGTCTTCGCAGGCTATGTTGCCTGGACTCGGGCCATAAGCTCAGGTCACATAGGTGACCTAAGAGATGTCTGGTTCGGTGGGGGGATCTGAGAGTGGTAGCTCCCCAGACCGTAGCTTCATAATCGGTGGTGTATTGTCTGGTGGTTATGTCGTAGTCGGGTGGTGGTGTCGTCACCATCGTGGTCCGCGTCGGGCCGCGGTGATGGTGATCGCAGGAGCTCGCAAGGCAGGGAAGATTTTTTTGTATTTTAGTCATTTTTTAATATAAGTTACCCGTCCAGCAGGTCCTGCAGCTTGGCGGAGTCGTGGCTGCCGTTGACGATGAACCGCTCATTCTTGAAGTCGAACTGGGTCTGCGCGCCCAACTCGCATCCGAAGTACTTGGTCGGATCTGTACGGAGAAATTATTTATGACAAAGAAAAGGTGAAAAGATATCGTTACAAAGATGATATTTCTTGACATATTTGACAATTAAGTTATACCATTTATTGAATATTGCTTTGCAGCCGTTCAAATTAGGTGACGATTGGGAATTAGACCGGCTCCCCGTCAGCACCGGCTTACTTAGTAGCTACGGACCTCCCGAAACCTCCTGTTTTTTGTAAATTAAGTACGATCATATCTGTTGTTTCTGATGTCCAAAATATAAATTACTTACAATTAGTAGTGCAGTAATTTAAATATTTTTTAAGTGAATAGAAACAATTTTCTAAAAGATGTATGAAGGTGTTTTATTAGACGTAACACTCTTTATAGCTACTGGGCTTGAACAAAGCGCAGACTCCACTTTTTTGTCATATTGTTTAAAAACAATATCATTAGATTTGTCTCCCTCGGATCTGTTTTTACATTTACAATTACCGTATTTAGGGCCAAGGTTAGAATGCGTGTACGGTCATTGATTTCTATAAATCGTGATTATTTTTTTTTAAACGTAAAAAAGTTCCTGTGGCCAAAATACATCACTGTTTTGTTTTTAATGTAGTTTTATGAGGTGTGTACGTACCTAAAATTAAAATTAATATCGTATGGTGTTGACAGTAATTCGATTATCAATATGTTAAAGTGTAGTCGCTTAATTAGACATTAGCGGCTACTATCCTACTAATATTATAAATGCGAAAATATGTGAGTACGGATGGATTGATTTTGTAACTCTTTCACGGCGAATCCGCCGAACCAATATAAATAAAAAAATAATATGGGACACTTATATGCTATATACTTAGTTACAACATGTTTTTGATACAACCTCCTTCGTAGAGTTGGCGATTAATATGAAAAAGCATTGTGGCTGTCATATTTTTATGTGTCATTCATTGAGTTGTTGCGAAAGAGTAAATGGGTTGACTCTGAGAAAACTGCTTTTTATTTATTGAATAAGTATAGAGGAGAAATATCGTCGTCTTTTTATATTCAGAAGGGGATGTAACCTAAACTCACAAATAGTGGACGTAAGGAATATCTGGAAATTTAAAGAGTTTAAAGAAAAGACAAATGACGATATGAATATCTTGAGACAACGCGGAGAGTGCGAATTTCGTATAATTTGAGAGAAAGTTGCGATATGCGATGTTATGGAATAAAAAAATTGAGTTTTTATTGGAGAGATTAATGATGGTAATTGGTATTCGGTTAATTAATTCTGTGAGATCAACGTGACGATGTGCTATGTGAGGCCTTAGACGCGCCCGTGACTTTTGTTCGATGGAACTGTCAGCTAGAATGACAGTTGTTCTCTGGATCTTTCCAGTTGTAACGATTGTTTTCTAGACTGTGGACATCTGCAACGACTGTCAGCTAGGCTCTGCCTAGAAGTGGTGATTGTTCTTTGAGCGTTATCATTTGCGAGTCTGTTTACGTGTGTATCTGCTGAGTTGGTTGCCACTAATTGAGCTGTGTTATGCCATGACAGTGATTGAGGGTGAGCTTGAGGTGCGAAATGCTTATGGTGCGAAAAGCTTAAGGAGTTGAGGAGTTGACTTTAAAGAGTTGAGCATAAAGCGTGAGCTTAGAGTTGAGCATAAAGCGTGAGCGTAGTCCTGTCATGTCATGGCATGTGCGGTTTTCTTTTACAGATTAAAAGAGCAAGTACTGAGTTTCTTGCCGATTCTTCTCAGTACAATCAGCATTCCGAATCGGTGGTGATTCATTCCCAGAAGTCAGCTTATGAGATTTGCGGGGTCGCATATGTTGTCAGGATGGTCGACTGTTACAACATGTTTTTGATACAACCTCCTTCGTAGAGTTGGCGATTAATATGAAAAAGCATTGTGGCTGTCATATTTTTATGTGTCATTCATTGAGTTGTTGCGAAAGAGTAAATGGGTTGACTCTGAGAAAACTGCTTTTTATTTATTGAATAAGTATAGAGGAGAAATATCGTCGTTTTGTTATAACTTATATACTGGGATATTATATACTTATATACTGGGACAATAATATGGGATATCGAAGAAATTTGGCACAATTATTCCTCACATACCGGAATAAGATATCCTATAGGCTTAACAACTTATAACATAGCATATAGCCTATAAAAATCCTGTTAATTCTACAGGAATAGGATGACATTGAAAAGCGTCATCTATTATCGACCTATCAGACAACAGGCCATTCGAACGAAGTCGCGGGTAATGAGCTAGTAAAGTATATGTAAGTTATAGGTACAGGAGACTATTAGGTACTGGCGGTTTCGTTCTGGGTTATTATGCCTTGACCTGTCAAAGTTTTAAGACAATTATGATACTCACACGTACGCCGTGTGGTATCCGGCTGAATAGAATAGTACCACCCTCATTTCTTATCGGGGTGTCGTAAAAGGCGACTAAGGTAAGTCGACCCTCCGGGTGGTATCCAGTTGAGTAGAATAGACCATCGAGGTGTAGTAAAAGACAAGTATGGTAAGTCGACCCGCCGTGTGGTATTCGGTTGATTCATGAAATTTAGCCGGATACCACATCCGGCTGAGTAGAATAGACCAACCTCATTTCTTACCGAGGTGTCGTAAAAGGCGACTTTTTATTTATTTTTTAATTTAATCGTATGGCAAATACGTCAGGCAGGCGGCCGGTCGTAAAAACGCAGCCAAATCATGTGACAGCATGTTTATAACATGTTGTACTGACCCCACTAAGATTGGGATAAGGGCAGGGGATTTTTTTTTATGATACTCACACGTGGCCGGGCGGCCCAGCGCCTTGGCCACCTCGGGCATGTTGACGATGACGGTCTTGATCCCGTTGCCCTTGCCCTCCACCTTGGCGCAGATGCGCGGCATCTTGTAGCGGTAGAACGCGTCCGCCACGTTCCGGTTCACGTTGACGGAGCCCATGGCTACTGGGGGCGTCTCTTCTCGCTTAAATATATACTAACTAATTATTCTTGGTTTGCTTGTTTTTTGACACTGAATCTGAAACAAAAATATTATTACAAGTATTTACTTTTTTCTGCTTAAAACGATCTTTTTACTATATCGAATAGAATAGATATCGTAGTAAGAACTCGAAGCTACATTGCATACCATAAGGGTAGCTCTATTCAGATCAGGTGAATCAATCAATGAAAAATTCCCGTTGTCCTTTGGGATTAGGGAAAAAACCAATGGAAAGTATTTTATCACGATCAATCAATAAAGTCGTAGGCCACGACTTAACTGGCCCGTTGGAGCATTGGGTAGTGATCGTGCTTTCAGCTCCGCGGATCGCGGATTCGATTCCCGCCGAGGGCTAACATTTTTTACAACATGGTTCTTGGAGTCTGGGTGTAAATTTGTATTTAAGCATGATATAGGGCAGAAGAGTTACCGTGTGGTATCCGGTTTAGTAGAATAGACCACCCTCCTTTGTACCGAGGTGTCGTAAACTACGACTAAGGTAAATTGACGTCAGGTAGGCGGCCGGTCGTAAAATACGTAGCCAAATCATGTGACAACATGTTTATAAAACGAACACTTGAAGTAAATAAGGCACTAAGTACCTAAAAATTAAAATTCGAACAAGTATGCAATTTGGTTCTAAAAGGCTTTAGGTACTTAGTGCCTTATTTACTTCAAGCGTTCACATGTTGTGCCGACCCCACTTAGAGTGGGATAAGGGCAGGAGAGTGATGCGGTTACGTTTGCCCACCTGGTGCCCGGTGTCGGGTGCGTCGGGTCGCGCTGGCGCTGGCGACCTCTAGAGCGGGGCGGGCATGGGGCGGGCCGAGGGCACCCGCGGAGCGCGCCAGTCACGTCTGCCGCAGCGGCAGCAGCTTCCGATGCCTGTTACTGCAGAGCTTGGATCTTCTGCAACGCGAGGAACACGAGCTGAATATAGCCGAATGTGTACTAAGTCAGGCGAACAGGCAGTTTGGTGGAAGCCACTTGGCCTGGATGAGTTAAAGCCAGCAGTGCGTCGAATAAAAAAGAATTAGTAGCGACCCACTTAAAATCGAAAAAAACACGCTTACAGTGTCTTCTATGTCGATAGCTCTGTTACCTTATATCGGTGGTCGGCAAACTTATCAGCCAAAGAGCCAAATATGAACATTACAACAATTTCAAAAATATTGGGAACCAAATCTGCTTGTTAGTCAGTCAGTTGCTGGCCAGTCAAATATCTGCATCAGTATATACCTGAGCTGTCTGATATAGTCCTCCACAGCGCGTCGCTTTAAGCCGAGGTCCGGCCTCACAAAAGGCACCCTTAAGGCGACGCTCCCAGCATCCCAACACCCGGCGATGCTTCTGCGCTCGCCCATACTCCCGGTGACGCTGTCAAAGCCTACATGGCTAACAGCCTTAGTTAGTGTCCGAAAAAAAATACCTGCGAGCAGTATTGCTTGGTGTGTGAAGCGTCATGCACGCTCGTCGGCAGCCGGTACCCCTCGCCGCAACAAACCGACCACTCTCCTCGCACTGTACTGATGTCTCTGCAACCAACGACAACAGTATGTTAACGGGACCGAAACAACTTGACATTTTTTGACGTGACAACGTCTTAAATTAGGTTGCGGCTTGGAGTCACTCATGAAAAAGTGTAACGCCCGCTCACGTCTGTTACGATGAGTCACCGAACGGAAGAGAGGCCCGCCGGACTGGCGAATGCCTTGCGTCTCTCTCCCACTCCAATCCATCACATTTAAAAAGACGTTGTCACGCAAAATCTTTGCCCGTAAAACCGACCTTAAAGGCAACCGTTTTTTTAAATAAAATATTATAATTATGATTTTCAAGCGGTAGTATAGTCAAAAAGTTTAACGAGTTACCAGGTAATAATTGATTACAACCTGGGTTGCAGATATAGTAATTTATATAATTAGGCTTTACTTTGCAAAGGTCCATAATATAACAAAAAGTAATGAAAATATAATTTTAATGAAATCCGCGATAAAGTAATATATATATAATGATAAATGTAGAGTGTACTATCCGTTTTCATACTCGATACATGCAGGATTCGTAAAAACACATGCACAAACCTCTACCAGTCACCACAATACACAAGCACTATACACGTTCACTATCACAAACTTAACCATAATTTCGCCACGCAAACGAAGAATCATCAGGATATAGACTCCACGACAATATCACATAAACATCGCAAAATTTCTAGTTACTTCATCGCGGATTATAGCAAAATAATTTTATTATTACTTTTGTATTATGGATCTCCGCAAAGTAACGCCTTATTCTATAAAGTATCTTATTCTCTATAGTACAGAGTCTATACTAATAATCTTTTATATTTAAATGAGTTATTGTATGTATGGGTTTTATGTAAAAAAAAATTCGTTTTATCCCTTTCATATTCGTTTTGGGGCATTAAAAAATACTAAAATTTATATTGAATATAAGATACTATTTTTGCCATAATTTTATAAATCAGCGTAGCTTATTCGGGGAAAGGGCAGTCTCGATAAATGTAAATACCTAGGATCAATCCCTAACTAACTGATTTTCTCTATTTTTTTTTAAGTTTCTTTTTTTTGTAAAAAGTTACCGAGCAAAGCTAGGTCAAACAGGTACTTATATTTTGAAAAGAGTAAGTGCTAAATTCTTTGCTGGTTGTTCAAGGTAGGAGCAATATTCTCAGTCCCAGTATTAGCAGTAGAGTTTAATATTCAAAAGCACTTATTTACAATTTTACTTAAACTAAAAACATTCAACAGAAACCTTCATTCAAAGTATAAACGCACCTTTAAACAGCTCCATAGTTAAATAACCGCGCGAATTATACACGGAATGTGAAACGAAAACATGCAGTGGCATTTACCATATCAAGGAACAGTCACGACGATGGCGATCTTTAGTTGCGAAGTTATAAAAATCACAGACAACTTACGAATTCAAAACAACACCACGTGTTGTAAAGTGGATAAGCCCCGGGCATAAGGGACCACAAGCACGCAAATATATGCCCAAACGTCCATTCACCAAAACGAAAAATGCCATGTAGACGTTAATTTTTACACACACTTGCATAAAAACGTCATGTGTACACATATTTGTCCTTGAAATAGAGCGCTCTGATTGGCTGGTTGGTTGCGTTTCACGCACACAAAAGCATAATACGCCGTAAAATTTTATATACATCTTACGGCTACTGCGTTTCGTTTCGAAGATTTATAGTTTCCGGTTTGTAGCCTACTCCACCGTGATTGTATTATAAGATTTGCGATTGCGAGAGGATTACAGTCGGCAATGCCTTATCAAATTGCATTTCGTCGCGCTCGACTGACGCATGAAAATTTGATTGATTTCCATATGAAACAGGGGAAAAGATTTATATTTACGATGTGCATGTTGCTTTACATTCTTTAAGCTTATTTCCTTTGTATATCACAGACTAGCTTTCACAGGCAACTTCTTTTGAGTGTCGCGTGGTAGTTCGATAATAGATGGCGCTTTTGCATGTCATCCTATTTCTGTAGAATTAACAGGATTTCTATAGCCTATATGTTATTCCGGTGTATAAGGAATGATTGTGGCAAATTTCATCAATATACATTCAGCGGATTTGCCGTAAAAGAGTAACAAAGATACATCCATACTTACAAAATTTCACTGCGAATCCGCTGAACCGATACGGATGAAATTTAGTTAGCTATTATTCCTTAAACACCGGGGTAACATATAGGCTATAGATATCCTGTAAATTCTACAGAAATAGGATGACTTAAAAGAGCGCCATCTATTATTAACCTATCACGCGACAACAGTCCACGCAAATATAGCAGAGTTATAAAATAAAGCTTAAAGTAAGTAGAGGCCTGTTAGTATCCCACTGCTGAGAATAGGCCTCTTCTCTTCGTTTTTGGAGAGAAGGTTTGAAGCTAAGACCTACAACGCTGCTCAAATGTTTTCCTTCACCGAAAAGCGTGTGATAAATTGCAATTATCAATTAGACACATAAGTTTTAACAGAAAAGTCCTTAGTGTCTGCCCGGATGTGAAACCGTGACCTCCTCGAAAGAGTTGTTACCGCTGGGCTACCACAGCTTAGATAAATAAAAATAAAGCTTATTCTGGAGAAATTATATGCACGTATAATTAAAATGAAATAATCTCAATCGCTAATACGCCGTCTTTCACACAAGCTAAACTCGAGTCACGCTAAAGGCTCGCTAACTCACTGGAGCACGTGGAGGACACTTCATTAGCAACTCTTTTCATACAAAGTCGTCTATTTAATGAATGAATGCTTACGCGATACAAAACGAGTAGAGTGTGTACTTGGTTTAAACCCTAGTAAAAAAAAAGTACGTAAAAACGCGAATGGGAATATTTTTTAAGATGAACGCCGAGTTTCTTTCTGGTTCTTCTCGGTAAGAGCAACATTCGGAACCAGTTGTAGCTTCATTAATCATATTGATCCTTGACGATTCAAAAGTGCTTGAAAGAGCTTATTTGAATAAAGATTATTTTGATATTGATTTTTTTATTGTGAATAAATTTTACCTGCGACTCCACTCCCGTCAACTTAAAATACAATTCAATAATGTACTATCCGTGTTGTATCCGGCTGAGTAGAATAGACCACCCTCATTTGTTAGAGGTGTCGTGAGAGGCGACTAAGTTAAGTTGACCCGCCGTGTGGTATCCGGCTGAGCAGAATAGACCATCCTCAATTTTACCGAGGTGTCGTCAAAGGCGACTAAGTTAAGTTGACCCGCCGTGTGGTGTCCGGCTGAGCAGAATAGACCATCCTCAATTTTACCGAGGTGTCGTCAAAGGCGACTAAGTTAAGTTGACCCGCCGTGTGGTATCCGGCTGAGCAGAATAGACCATCCTCAATTTTACCGAGGTGTCGTCAAAGGAGACTAAGGTAAGTTGACCCGCCGCGTGGTATCCGGCTAAGTAGAATAGTTCACCCTCTTTATTACTGATGACTCGCAAAAGGCAACTAAGGTAAGTTAACGTCAGGCAGGCGGCCGGTCGTAAAATTCCTAACCAAATCTGGTGACAACATGTTTATAGCATGTTGTGCCGACCCCACTTAGATAAAGGCAGGAAAATGATGATGATTTTTAATATTAATATGTATTAAATATACTTTATTGTAACTAACTGTCGGGCAAAGTGCTTATCTCTCATTTCGGAAAGGTTACAGCCCATCGATTAAACCCATCACGCTTGTCTAACATGGATAGGTGAATTGCACTTATCCTTAAAAGTCTCTGAAGATATGCAGGGTTCCTCACCATGTTTTGAATAGAAAAATTACATAATTAGGCTTAAATATTTGATGTTTGATTAACAATAAATATTGAAAAAAGTATTTATTCATAAAATATTTTGTCACCCAACAACTAGTATTTTAATTTTATATTTATAATCCATACTAATAAGTCCGCCTGTATGTCTGATACTGTCCCACAGCCAATCCCCGGGATCAATATTGATGAAATTTGAGGTAATTAAAGCTTATACACAGATCAACATATACGACAAAAAACCCGTTTTCCTTTCGGGAATAAGGATACACGCATATTACGTTATTGAGGGTACACAGACGCTTAAGTTGGTGCAAGGTCGCAGGTACAAATAGTATTGGAAAAAAAAAATTATAGCATGACGCCGAATGTTGCCTATCTCTGGCGTGTACAAACGGTAGCCCAATATACTGCATGTGGTATTATGTAACATTTACCGCGGCGTAGCGCAATGCAGGCGTTAATCTGACTTGCTAACTGTAAGTTTTAAAGTTAACACTAAAATACAGAGTTTTATACAATCATTCTTTACATACATACATTCCATAATACAAAAGAAACGCCTTGTGGTATCCGGCTGAATAGAATAGTACCAACCTTTCTTACCGGGGTGTCGTAAAAGGCGAATAAGGTAAGTCGACCCGCCGTGTGGTATCCAGCAGAATAGAATAGACCACCCTCATTTCATACCGAGGTGTCGTAAAAGGCGACTTAGGTAAGTTGACGTCCGCCAGGCGGCCGGTCGTAAAATACCAAATCATGTGACAACATGACATACAAAAGTAATAATAATAATCTGCTATAATCAGCGATAAAAGTGAAACCAAATATACCGAATGCGAAATGTGGAGTACTATCCGTTGTCCTACCTGATAAATGCAGGATTTCAAATGCATTACAAACCCCGACCACCGCAGTACTCAATCATTACGCTTAAATATTTTTGGTAGTTTAATAAATATATATCAGAGTAATAAATTTACCATATTATTCAATACTTTTATAAAAAGCACCTACAACCTGCAAACAAATTACAACCTGCTTCAAATAGTTAGGTCAATAATAAAAAAAACAACATTGTCGTCCAAAAGTAATAATAAAATTATTTTGCTATAATCCGCGATGAAGTAAAATAGAAAATATATATAATGCTTAATGCAGAATGGACAATCGGTTATCATACCTGATACATGCAGGAGTCGTAAAAAACACATGCACACACCTCCACCAC
Source organism: Morpho achilles (assembly GCA_947086495.1). NCBI lineage: Eukaryota > Metazoa > Arthropoda > Insecta > Lepidoptera > Nymphalidae > Morpho > Morpho achilles. The sequence continues at coordinate 16,143,568 of CAMTZB010000025.1, read as the reverse complement.
CGCCACCGTGATACACAAGCACTATATACGTTCACTATCACAAACTCAACAATCGTTTCGCCCCGCAACCGAAGCATCGTCAGGAGATAGACTCCACGACCAAAATCGCTTTGCGATTTTGGTCGTGGAGTCTATCGTGGAGTGGAGTTTGGTCGTGGAGTGGACGATGCTTCGGTTGCGGGGCGAAACGATTGTTGAGTTTGTGATAGTGAACGTATATAGTGCTTGTGTATCACGGTGGCGGTGGTGGAGGTGTGTGCATGTGTTTTTTACGACTCCTGCATGTATCAGGTATGATAACCGATTGTCCATTCTGCATTAAGCATTATATATATTTTCTATTTTACTTCATCGCGGATTATAGCAAAATAATTTTATTATTACTTTTGTATTATGGATCTCCGCAAAGTAACGCCTAATTCTATAAAACATTGTCGTCGTCAATTGTTGCGTTTTGAGGCTCTTTAACTAAGCTGTTATTCACTTGTACTCTATATGCTTATCAATCAGTAGGTTGTCAGAAAACTAGTCTCTCGCCGAGACTCGACCGAGTATTAGATGCTGATATTTAGATCGTGAGCTAAGCTAGCGTGTCTTGCACTGGGCTAATGGGTGGTGCGGTGATGGTGTTTTTCTTACCGGACGAAAATAAATTGTGCTATGGCCACAAAATTTTCCATTCGTTACAATAAATTAAGCACATAATTTTGGTAGAAAACTCATGCGTGCCTACCCGAGATTAGAATCCGTAACCCATAGGTCACACGGTCTCAAGGTTCGGCCATCACGTTATTTCGGCTTGACTTCAAAAACGAACAGCGTTTAAATCTCTTGTTTGAAAAATCCACCAATTATGTCAAAAATAGCAACCCTTACAAACGCTTAGGTAACCACAGTAAGGATCACATCGAACTCGTATTAATGGCCAACACGCCGTCAATCAGTTACCAGAGCCTTGTTAGATCAAAATGGGAATAGTGAGGAAAGTAGAGTTGACGATTCAAAAGCACTTAAACATGTTTACTAGAATAAGGGATATTTTGAGTGCGACGTAAAAGGTAAGAACGTAAAACACGACAGATATATCACTTAAATCTGCAGACAAATGTACCTTCTCGCATCTAAAACCTAAATCATAGAATAATACTCAAATACATGCAACATTTTAATGTTATAGTCCACAGTTATAACAGCCACAATCCCTCTGATGGGCACAGACTTTTCTCCTTGAATATACATATATTCCCACCACTCTACTACAAATCAGAAAATAATACATAACTAAGACACACTAAAGATTAAATAAAACAACCATAAATGTGTATAAAAGCACAAGTTTACATTGAAAACTTTGATACCATCGCGATGAATCCGAAAACCATTAGCAACGACGCCTCAACCGCTAGACCTCGGCTCATTATGGCTGGGCATCTTCAGGAAATAACCCATATTATACTTGCACAAACTTCCGGCTGTGTGCAAAACACTGCAAATATTGTCGCACTCTTCGGTTACAAGTTTACATAACATAACGCTGACGCAAAAAAACGTCCATTACCGTTGAGCGGTTACGAGTGCTGAATTCCTGATCAACAAACGGCTCTTTAAGAATCTCTAAGCCATGAATGTCTACGTTTGCATTCTCGGCAAAGATCTACTCCATCTGAACGTCTACGTTTACATTAATGATAAAGAACGAATGGTCATGAATGTCTCCGTTTGCATTCCTGATAAAGTCTTGTTCTTAATGTCCAGGATTCTATTTGTCATAAAACGAATACCTAGGTTTTCATTACTGGTAAAGAACAGTCCGTCATTAATGTCTCCGTTTGCATTTCTGATAAAGAATCCCTCGTTCCAAATGTCTAAGTTTGCATTTCTGATAAAGAACTACTCCTTGTGAATGTCTACGATTGCATTCTTGTTAATGATCTACTCCTTCTAAATATCTACGTTTGCATTCCTGATAAAGAATACCTCTTTCTAAATACCAACGTTTGCATTCCTGATAAATGATTGTTCGTCGTGAATGTCTACGTTTGCATTCCTGATAAACAACGTTTCATTCTGAATGTATCTCGATACCGTTTAAACTTCCAGTCTAATTGAGTAAACACTGTTCATTACAGCCCGCCGTTATTATGCCTGACCTTTATAATGTCGAGGGCGGGCATAGGTTGATTAATCACTCACCGTATCAGTGATTACCCTACACTGGTAATGCGATAAATAGTCTAGCTGACCTTGTTATTAACTTGGTATATTATTTAATGATAAAAAAACTACTTCAATTGCACTTTATTTAAATAGGTTTTTTGTAAGCATATGAACTAGCCAGAAAAGGTTCAAACACCACGATTGAAGGACCTTCCGTGTCCCTTTAGTCTACTAAGATCATGGCTTAGAGAGATGACATATGAAACACACAATACACTTTGGACAAATCGAACTGACTAGGCAATTCAGGAAAGCAATGTCAACCCTGAATCCTCGATTTACCAACATTCTACTTCGCATAAACAGACTTAACTTGAGAAGAACGATAAGTATTATCACCGGACATTGTCTGTTAAATAAAGACTTATTTCACAATAAGTCCGACCGACAGTCTTATTTGTAGAGGATGCATGAGGGAACCAGAAACACCATCTTACGTCATGTTTCATTGCACGAAGGTGGAAGAAGCACAAGAATTACAAGAAGAGGGTCCTTAGCTTCTGGGAGGAGCTAGCCTGGTTAGAGTAACCAGTCCTTTCACCCTTACGCACAATGGTCGACAAAATGCGACTAAGTGCGAACAACAGCTAGGCAAAGGAAGGTAGGCGTTTTACAACAAGCTCATAAAATATACATATTATTTAGTTTTTACGTACACAAACTAACGGAAGACGAGTTATTGTATGTAACTAGCTGTACAGCCATACGATGCTGTTGCTCAGTCTCGTTTCGAATTTCGCCTACTAGGGTATTTTGCCATACGGCTAACCTACAAAATCTTCTTATCCTAATCACATTGAAAGAACTCAGTCGCCCTTATTCGAGTTATTTGGAGCGTAAGATCGTAGCATATCTCAATTTAACACCCCAGCGATCACTATCAATTCCCAGCCAGTGGAAGATTGAGAACGCGAATATATACGCTAGAGTGATCACACTGCTCGATACATTATACCCTTGATTCAGGGATATAAATTCACTATAGGTCTTATTAAAACAACCGTTTATAATAAAATAAGATGATTGAAACGTGTGACGTAATCTATACATGTATGTTAAAACACACACATATTAACAGTCACAGCCACACCCACATCCACACATATTTTTCAAGCACAACTCAAAATACAAAATCAAAGTCCTGTGAGCTTATTTCATTTTTCTTTTTGTTATTATAATTTTTTTAATTTATTATTTTTTTGTATACCTATTGTTATGGAGAGGGTTTTCTGACACAACCAAGCAACTAACCAACCAACCAAAAGGTTGTAATATTTATGTATCTAACGAAAAATAAAGAAATAGTTTAAAAGATGTGTTTCACAGTTTCACTCGCAATGCATAGATTGCATTGCGAAAAGGCTTTTATTCTTAAGCGCAATTTTTTAAGACGCCGTGAGGTATTCAGTTGAATAGGATGGTCTATCCTATTTCTTGCTAAGGTGACGTAAAAGATAACTAAGGTAAATTGACCTGCCGTGTGGTGTCCAGCTGAGTAGAATATACCACTCTCATTTCTGGCCGATGACGTAAAGGCCTGTAAAGTTGACGTCAGGCAGGCGGCCTTTCTTAAAATTAATATCCAGCACACGTAACAACATGTTTTTATCAGTTTATGTTTGTACTTTTAGTAGGTACATAACCACGTCGCTGCGTTCCTTGGCGACGTTTGTACTTGTCAGAAGACTCCTCTCGAAAAACAAAGGCTTAGTACCAGCTGCGCCAAAATGCCAGTCAACAAACAATTAGCAGAAGTCAAGTTTACAACCATGAAAGATAACGTAAGAATTTCCAATAGATAAAGTGGTCATCGTTACGCAGCGAAATAGACCACGTTGGTATCGACTATCGATAACAAGTGAAATTATTGTATTTGTTTATTTTTATACATATAGTTAGAAAAGATAAAGAAATAGTAAAAAGGCACATGTATAATGGCGACTTATCCCTAAAAGTGATCTCTTCCAGTCAAACTTTGAGAAACAAAGGAAAAAGGACAAGAATTGAAGAAGAGAATACGGGTTATATAGAGAAAAAGAAAAAGTTTAAATAAATTAGGATTAATATCAATAGGATTTTCTGATATTATGCTCGTAACAGCCTTTTACCCACAACTTTCGTTCGCATGGACGATTGTCGCGTGATAGGTTGATAATAGATGTCCCTTTTCAATGTCACCCCATCTCTGAAGAATTAACCGGATTTCTATAGCCTATATGTTGCCCCGGCGTATCCTTACTAATATCTTAAATGCGGAAGTCTGTCTGTCTGGCACGTTTCCTTTAAAAGTTGAGAATATTTATAGTGATATTTAATACCAGAAAAACATAAAGAATTTTTAAAGAATATGGGTTTTTTTGTAACAGGCCCAATTTTAGCCTTTTTCCAGACCTAAACATATATTTAATGTAAGTCAGTAAGGGCGACAGACAGATGGATATACAAGTATAGTTAATCACCAATATGGTGGACGTATCCAATAGCAGAAACCACCACCCAAAACTTCCTCTGAGTTTGGCCACACTGTAGGCGTTACTCAGCAGTATCCGGACAAAAATTAGGAATTCATTGAAATCGATAAAAGAAAATTAACAGACTTCCGCTTTAATAATATTAGTAATTATTAAAACTAATCAAGCACACCTATGTTGCTATAAAATCATTCTTTATTCAAATAAACTTGTAAAGCTTTTGAATCGTCAACTCTATTACTGTTTCGGAAAGCTGTTTCATAACTGAGAAGAAAGAGCCAGTAATAAACTCTCAGATTGGCCTTTGGGATAAGGGCAGGAAAATGATGAATCATTGAACCTACGTATAATAAAAATGGGACTAATTTGTTAAATTATTTTACCATCATCGGTTCTTGATAAATGTACAGTTTGATTTGATTTTTTTTTTAAAAGCAGAGTATAAAAAAAGGAATTGTTTTCATACATACATACGTACAAGTGAATCTAAATAAAAAGCGTGTGAAAATAATCAAAAGGCCTTATAAAATATACGTTACTAAACATGCGTTTCTAACAGCAATTTTTAGATTTAAGCTAGGGGTGGTTGGCGGATGGTGGTGGAATCGATAGCACGGCGCACGCGCTCTTACTAACACCCTAAACACCCCCTACCCCATTTCCAGGCGCCTGGCTACTTCCTGCGAAGCCTTATGCGCCGTCGGCAATGCGGAATGCAATATATTACAAATATATGAACAACTATAACATATTACAACTGATTTTTATACAGCGCGTGTCTAAAAGTAAATACATTATTGAAAAGCATCATAGTCACGCTGTGTGGTATCCGGCTGAATAGAATAGTACCACTCTCATTTCTTACCGAGGTGTCGTAAAAGGCGACTAAGGTAAGTCGACCCGCCGTGTGGTAACCGCCTGAGTAGAATAAACCAACCTCATTTCTTACCGAGGTGTCGTAAAAGGCGACTCAGGTAAGTTGACCTACTGTGTTGGCAATAGACAGAGGTCTAGTGACAAATATTTGTGTTATACAAGCAGGCGTTACTTTGCGGAATTCTATAATACTTCTGGAAGGTACAATTTGCTATAATCGCAAAATAATTTTATTTTAGCTTCTGAAAGATTTGTGTCTATAGTTTTTTCAAGGTTATTGTAAATTGGTTGAAATATGACGATCATTGTTGAAATCTATACTTTTATATAAAGCTGAAGTTTGTTTGTTTGATTGATTGATTGATTGATTGTTTGAACTGGACCAATTTGAAAAATCTTTCAATGTAAGATAGGGCATTTATTGAGATAGGCTATATAGCATCTCGCTAAGATGAATAGGAGAGGAGCAACAATAAAAATTAGTACGAAAACGGCAAAATTGAAAACTTTCCTTGCCTTTAATAGTTATTCAAAAATCATGTATTATAAAATTGTTCCCCTCTAAAAGTTCTAAATAAACGTCCGCGACAGCATATCTCTAGCTTTTTAGGTTGACCCACTTTAACCATTTTTATGGTTATCAAAAGACTATATTACGGTTTTAATCGTTCTACGCGGGCGGAGCCGCTGACGATTGCTAGTGTCCGATAAAGTCAATCTGTCTGGGAGTTTTTATATAAAATGCCGCCTGATCCCTTGGAGACATAAAAAAAATGTATGTGAGAGGTTCCTCTTATATCGGTCGACAGAAAATTAAAAAAAATGTAAAGTAACGGCCTGCTACTGTCCCCCTTCTCTGAGTTTCTGGAGACAAGGGGTTTGGATCTGAGACCTACCACGCTGCTTCAAAGGGTATTGGTAGGTTACACATATCCCCAGATATGCACTAGAGATATGCAGGTAGGATATTTTCCTTTACCGTATAATTAATAACTATTTCGAGTAAAAAACAAGTGTCTTTTCGAGTTATGCCACTATTGCAGCCCTTGAGCGATATTAGCATTACGTATATGTTCCGTCAAATAATTTCTCAACTTCGATAGCAATAGATAGTACAACTCGGTATCAAATCACGATAAGGGTAGAAATATATAAGTATACTTAGATATTACCGCTCACAATCTCCCTGCAACGGACGCGTCGGATGCTGCGCTATCTACTATCAACGCGTCTTGAGATCGATAACAGAGTTGAAGATGCGCTATAAAGATTCACAATTTTCAACGAATTTCGAACCTACACTTGCTCGATATTATTACCAGTGTTCTTAGTGCGAGTTTTTTTTAACCTACTCGATCACGTTAGCGTAACGCCAATTTATATGGCGCTACAACATCGGTCACTAGATGTCGCTGTAGCACTAAAAACAAACGCAGATAAATAAATATAAATATGTATATGAGACATTTACACACACGATAATCTGTCCGTAAGAATCAAATAACCAACAAACGGTACATATTTTACAAAATGTCGGCTCCAACGATTTCCATGAAATTCAGCATGTTTAACGATCTAGCTAGGTCGGTAAGGTTAAGTAAAAAGTTTCGTTTTACCTGTTTTCGAGATGCTAAAATGTAGAATTGAATGCAAATACTATTTGTCCTGTCAAATGCAAAGCTGTGATAGCCAAACGGTGACGGGCGGACCAAAATAGTCCTAAACCTGGGATCGATTCCCACACTTCATCTGGCGCTTTGTTACTTTTTTTAATTGCAAATTTTTATCATCATCCTCCTGCCATTATCCCACCCTAAGTGGGGTCAGCACAACATGTCATAAATAGGTTGTCTCTTGATTTGGCTACATATTTTACGACCGGTCGTCTGCCTGACATCGGTCGTCTATTCTACTTAATCAGATACCACACGGTGGGTGAACTTACCTTAGCAGCCTTTTACGACACCTAGGTAAAAAATTAGGGTGGTACTATTCTATTCAGCAGGGTACCACAGGATACGGCATTTAATTGCATATTTTTATATCTTTTAAAAGGCTCGGTCACCCAGGAACTGTAATTTTTTTTTTAAAATATGCGATCTATCCTATTATACAGGTTCCAATCCAAGTTTTAGAGGTGACCCAGAAGCTCGTGTCAGTCATTTAGTTCGCCGTCGACGCCATTATCACGATGCATTGTCAACTGAACAATAGACAAAATGTTTCGACATGGACACGGATGTAAAAAAATCCATTCAAATACAAGTTCGTTTCTCAAAATTTCATAAATTTTGTTAGATATCTTTGTTAGCGTGAGCGGGAGGTGAGTTTGTAAGAGGTGTGTGTGTGAATATATGTGTGTGTGTGTGTGTGTATGTGTGTGTGAATTTGGGTGTGTGTGAATTTGTGTGTATGTTTATAAATACATGCGCGCGCGTTTTCCGCTGTGGTAGCCCAGCGGTAACACCTTGCGACTCTTTCGAGGAGGTCACGGTTTCAAACACAGGCAGACACCAATGAGTTTATCTGTTAAAACTTATGTGTCTAATTGATAATTGCAATTTATAACACGCTTTCGGTGAAGGAAAACATCGTGAGGAAACCTGCATATCTCTAGAGAATTCTGAAGATATGTGTAACCTACCAATCCGCATTGAAGCAGCGTGGTAGATTTTAGCTCTAATCCTCCTCGCCAAAGACGGAGAGGAGAGGCCTATTCTCAGCAGTGGGATAGTAACAGACCGCTACTTACTGCGTTTTCAGCTGCATGGTCATAGTTTGGCCTTTACAAATAATTTCCCCTAATCATTTTCCCTTATCCCGATCTAAGTGGGGTCGCCACATCATGTTATAAACATGTTGTCACATGATTTGGCTTCGTATTTTACGACCGAAAGATAGAAATTCTGTTAGTTTAACAGGAATAGGATGACATTGAAATTTGATTCACAATGTAAAAAAATATTATTTTGCTACAAGCGGCCTGCCCCTGCTTCGCACGGGTATAAAATATATATCCCATGTCAGTCAGTGTAAAAAAAAAAATTAAAATCGATCCAGTAGTTTTGATTTATTCATTACTGCCCGTGGCCCGCAAGCGTTAAATTTGGAGAAAAACAATTTGCTATCCCTATACCAAGAAGATTTCCTGCTATATTTGGAATACCTAAACTCATATAGTACATTTTTACTTATTTACTTTTACATTTTCCCTATGTATTTTATTTTTACAATTAATTACAGAATGTCTTTAAACAAACTCTTGAAAGAGCGACATGGCTGCTAAAGTCGAAGTGTTATAGGGCGAAGCGCGGCCTCCTCACGGCATTTTAAATCTGTAATATCTCCGAAAATGTTCATTGCCGTGTGGTATCCGGCTGAATAGAATAGTACCACCCTCTTTTCTTACCGAGGTGTCGTAAAAGGCGACTAAGGTAAGACGACCCGCCGTGTGGTATCCGGCTGAGTAGAATAGACCAACCTCATTTCGTACCGAGGTGTCGTAAAAGGCGACTAAGGTAAGTTGACCCACCGTGTGGTATCCGGTTTAGTAGAATAGACCACCCTCTCTTACCGAGATGTCGTAGAATACGACTAAGGTAAGTTGATGTCAGGCAGGCGGCCGGTCATAAAAACGCAGCCAAATCATATGACAACATGTTTATAACATGTTGTGCCGACCCCACTTAGAGTGGGATAAGGGCAGGAGGATGATGATCTCCGAAAATGTTCACTTAAATTACATGCTGTAAACGGCCATATTGATCTATATTAAATCAACTATTTATTTAAGGTACTTAATTGGATAAGGATTAATGCTGTATTGTATAAAAATTGCTTCAAAAATATGGCATTATTTTTCGTAAAAGTAAATGACAAAAAATGCTATAGTGGGTTATTCATAAGAGATACGACATATACCATTGCGGACTTTTCTGTAGACCTTTTCAAGGTGTACAAATACTTAGTACATTATTTTGATAAATCTCGTAGGGTTTAGCCTGCGTTTGCAATGTAAGCGGAAAAAAATGTAATTATTTACAGAAACCTCAAAAATTACAGTGTTTCTCTACTCCGTATTGAATGTTATTATACGTACAAACCTTCCTCTAGAATCACTCTATCTATTAAAAAAAACTGCATCAAAATCTGTTGCGTAGTTTTAAAGTTTTATGCATACCTAGGGAAATATGGACTTTGTTTTATAATATGTAGTGATGATAGTGATAATCCGCGATAAAATCTTATTTTACTATAATCCGCGATTTTTGTCACGGCTTATAGCAAAATAATATTTTCATTACTTTTGTATTATAGACCTCTGCAAACTAACGCCTAATTCTATACATGATTCACAATGTGTCAAGACTAAAGTCCACGTGAACGAAGTTGTGCGTAAAAGTTAGCATAAATAAAATTGCAGGCGAAACATTGCATAAACGACGCCACGAATATACGATATTTTCTTAACATATCGGTTAATAAGACGGATGGCTCGTTTGCTTAATTATTATTAGTGACATACAAACAAACCTTGACTCGTTTATCAAGCGAGTCTCGGCGAGTGAAAAATAACAATTCACAAAGCAAATTATAGTACGGCTTAAACTTTATTGCTAATTATCAAACTGTTGAATACTTAATGTCATTTGGACCCCGGCTGAGTAGAATAGTACCAACCTCATTTCTTACCGAGGTGTTGTAAAATACGACTAAGGTAAGTTGACGTCAAGCAAGCGGTCGGTCATAAAATAGGTAGCCAAATGATGTGACACCATGTTTATAACGTGTTGTGCCGACCCCACTTAAAGTGGGATAAAAGCAGATGTATTTTTAATACTAAAGTCGACGCAATCGAAGTCGTGCCACTAGTCTATGCTAATATTATAAACAGGAAAAATTTGTATGTATGTTTGTAATGTTTTCACACAAAAACTACTGGACCGATTTCAAAAATTCTTTCACCATTGGAAAGGTGCATCTTTACTGAGTAACATAGGCTATATTATATTTTTTTAAAAATAGAGATCTGCAATAAAAATGTAATAAATTTTTTTTATAAAAAATTAGTTATAAAAATCTATCATCGCATGTGCTGCAGAAACTATTGATGATTGATTTAAAATAAATCTACAGTCAGACTTAGTAGACTTTCCACTGCCATGAGATCGGTATGTACGCGGGTAAAACAATAAAAATATAAAAGAGCCAATCTGTCTGTTACGTTTTCTCGGCTAACGGTGGAGCAATATTGATTATTTAACAAAGTCATTGACTACTAAATAGTTAGACACAAAAAACTATCGGAATAAATTCTGCAGACTATTTAGCAACCAATTATCATAGTATGACCAAGGTGTTAAGCACGACGCAAGAAATCAGGGCGTCGACCTCGATGATATAATAAATTATGTCTGGCCTCAGACCAATTTTTTTTAAATTTATTGTATCGCTCATGAGTTGCATTAGTGGCACAACTAAAAAAATCATGTTTGAGGTTTGCCTCAAACCCGAGTTTAAAGTTTTCATTGCTAAGAAAAATGCTTCAGTTTGCTTAAAGGATCGACCTGCTGATAAGAATAAATAGGACCCATCACAAAGATCCACCACCGCCACCAGAAAACGCAAGCACTACACACGTTCACTATCACAAACTCAACAATCGTTTCGCCCCGCAACCGAAGTTTTTGTCGTCATCATCATCTGATGATGGTTCGGGCATGTAATAGGTGCGTAACCGGATTGTCCACTCTACATTTAGCACTACATATATTTTCTATTTTATATTATGGACCTCCGCAAAGTAACGGCTAATTCTATAAATTGAACTAATAAGAATAAATAGAAAAATAGGGCCTGATCCCATTATCAAGAAACCAGCGTCAAATCATTTAGTCTTTTCTATCATCTTGATTCTATCATCTATCATCTTGATTCATCCTTGAAGGTTCAATATGAGCAGGATGAATTCACTATAAATCATCCGGATTCCTGGCTCTTCCCAGAAAGCTCAAGATGAGCAAGCCATCCAATATTCACCATCAATCATCCTGATTCCTGACTCTTTCCAGAAAGCCCAAGATGAGCAAGCCATCCAGTATTCACTATCAATCATCCTGATTACTGACTCTTCCCAGAAAGCTCAAGATGAGCAAAGCCATCCAGTATTCACTATCAATCATCCTGATTCCTGACTCTTCCCAGAAACCTCAAGATGAGCAAGCCATCCAATATTCACCATCAATCATTCTGACTCCTGACTCTTCCCAGAAAGCTCAAGATGAGCAAGTCTTCCAGTATTCACTATCAATTATCCTGATTCCTGACTCTTCCCAGAAAGCTCAAGATGAGCAAGAAAATTCTGAGATACATCCGTAACCAGTCACCCAAGCGAGAGAGAAGGTAGTGCAAAACTACTGAGAGAGAAAGGTAAGTGCATCGACCCACATGATATAACATGTTTTGGCACGTCGAACGACGTAACGTCTGTGAGTGAAATACGTTTTGTTGAACTTAAATACTAACAACTAACTAGGCATTACTATTACTTCAATTCAATTTATTACTTACTAGATGACTTTTGCGCCAACTTAAGAGTAATACCCTGAATTATCTATACTAAATATATAAAGCTGAAGATTTGTTTGTTTGATTGTTTGAACGCGCTAATCGCAGGAACTACAAGACCGATTTAGAAAATTCGTTCAATGTAAGATAGTTTAGCGAGAAAGGTTATATAACATCACGCTAAGATGAATAGGAGAAGAACAGCAATAAAAAATATTGCAAAAACGAAGTGAGTAAACGGTGAAAGTTATTCAAAAATCATGTAATTTATAGAATTAGGCTTTACTTTGCGGAGATCCATAATACAAAAGTAATAATAAAATTATTTTGCTATAATCCGCGATGAAGTAAAATAGAAAATATATATAATGCTAAATGTAAAGTGGACAATCGGTTATCATACCTGATACATGCAGGAGTCGTAAAAAACACATGCACAAACCTCCACCACCGCCACCGTGATACACAAGCACTATATACGTTCACTATCACAAACTCAACCAAAATCGCAAAGCCAATCGCTTTGCGATTTTGGTCGTGGAATCTATCTCCACGATGCTTCGGTTGCGGGGCGAAACGATTGTTGAGTTTGTGATAGTGAACGTATATAGTGCTTGTGTATCACGGTGGCGGTGGTGGAGGTTTGTGCATGTGTTTTTTACGACTCCTGCATGTATCAGGTATGATAACCGATTGTCCACTTTACATTTAGCATTATATATATTTTCTATTTTACTTCATCGCGGATTATAGCAAAATAATTTTATTATTACTTTTGCAAAAATCATGTATTACAAATTTGTTGCATTTATAAAGTTCTAAATAAAAGTCTGCGACAGCATATGTCTAGCTTTTAGGGATAACCCACTGTAACCATTGTTATTGTTGTCATAATGCTATATTACGATTTGAATCTTTCTACGCGGGCGGAGCCACTGGCGATTGCTAGTCCATTATATTGTTTTTCCCTCTCATGAAGGAAAAATGTATAATTTTTTATCCCGTATGTTAACCCGGTATATAAGCGTTAATTGTACCGAATTTTATCTAAATTGGTCAAGCGGTTATGCTGTGAAACTATAACAGATAGAAAACTTTCGTTTTTATAATATTATCATTGATTCAAGTAGATTTTTTTTGACACTTACACACACGGTCGCCCGTCCCCAAAGTAAGTAACTTAATACTTGTGTCATGGGTGACAGACAACTGGTGAATATATACTTATATATTTTTAAATACATACTTAAATGCAAATATACACCCAGGCTCAAAGACCAACAAATTCATTTAATATGATTGATAGAAATATTAAATTCTATTTGCGACATTTTCGTGGCAAAAAGGGAAAAAACGATCTTTGAAATTGTCTTAATGCATGTATGCAGTGCAATTGTTGTTTGGGTGCGGTGGTAGATCCTACCACTTGCAGAGCACGTAAGAATACCTTTTTAGAACCAATGGTAGCTTCTTTATGATTTAACGATTCGAAATTGAACAAGCAAATTTTAAGATGAGAACATTTTGAATCTTAACAAGTCAAGTTATAAAATCATCCTCCTGCCCTTATCCCACTCGAAGTGGGGTCGGCACAGCATGTTATAAACATGCTGTCACATGATTTGGCAGCGTTTTTACGACCGGCCGCCTGCCTGACGTCAACTCACCTTAGTCGTGTTTTACGACACCTCGGTAAGAAAGAGGTTGGTCTATTCAACTCAGCCGGATACCACACGGCGGGTCGACTTACCTTAGTCGCGTTTTACGACACCTCGGTAAGAAATGAGGGCGGTACTATTCTACTTAGCCGGATACCACACGGCTAAGACAAGTTAAAAAAATCTTTAAACAAAATTTCATGTCCCTACTGTTAACCGTTGAGGAGTTACCTCGAGTACAGCCAATCCTTGCAAAAGCATCAGTTCATGCTTATAATCAACATGTTTCGAGACATGTTTCAATAAGAAAAAATTTATCGGACACAGGGAAGTGGGTCAAATTTAATTACCAAGAATCCACCTTCACATGCATTCACAGCAAGTTGAATAAAAGCTTTTAAAAATGAACAAATAACTTCGAATCTCGTTCTCACAGCAATTCAGAAAGGCAAGACACATTGTGAATAACAATGTCTAGCAAATAGTTGCAATTTTGTACCGTGTTCTTGGCATACCAAATAGCACTGCAGCATTTTGAGTGTGGAACAAATTTGACTTAATTTTTTTTGTTTTTAAGCTAAATAATTAAACTGTAGTCGTGGAAATAAAAACTGAATAGTATTTATTTTGTTTTCGCTTGTCATTGTTAATGTTTTTTGACGATTACATGGTCCTCAATAACTTAATACCTATTTGGGTTATGTATGACAGAAAATTGGCAACTGTATACATAATTACAAATAAATCCATAATTAAATTCGTAACACACCCGGAATCGTAGAACCAACAATTTTTTTTTAAAAAGAAAATGTTAGTCCTCAGCAGAAATCGAATCCGTCACCCATTGAGCTGAACGCAAGTTGCGCAAATGGGCCAGTCAAGTCACTCATAGTAAGTAATATGGAATACCGTAAATTAATTCGTAAGTTTATTTATACATTTGTTATAATAAAGTCCCCAAAAGTTGTCTGTCTGTTATCATCCTCCTGCCCACTCACTAAGTGGGGTCGGTACAACATGATTCGGTTAGGTATTTTACGACCAGCCGCCTGCCTGTCGCCAACATACCTTAGTCGCCTTTTAAGACACCTTAATAAGAAATGAGTGCAGTCTATTCTACTCAGCCGGATATCACACGGCGGGTCAACTTACCTTAGTCGCCTTATACGACATCTCTGTAAGAAATGAGGGTGGTCTACTCTACTCAGCCGGATAGCACACGGCGGTCAATAGTTATCTGTTAGAATGTGATCGATTTTCTCAAAATCTAATAAACGGGTCTTAATACAGTTTTTACTACAAGATAATGCTTTTCTTGAGGAAGGTTTAGGTTAATAGTACAAAACATTAGAATACCCGCGAAGTGGGGATTTAAGCGGGAAAACTTTGTGATACACTGATTTCTGAAGCCATGCACAAACCTAGTAAATAATAAATGTATTCAAAAAAAGAGTACTTTGTATATTTAAAACTGTGCCACAGAGGTCATCAAAGAATATTAAATCAACAAAATATAGATTGACCTATAAAAAAATTTATCTTAACTTTTTTATGTTACAGATAAACTACTTTGTAAAATTAAATTATCAGCAATTGCTAAATAAGTCTTGCAACGTTATCTTTGGCTGGTTGTGCAGTGGAACAGGATGTATGTGATATTGTGTAACACGCTTTGGGCTAAATATTGTATAATCATAATCAGCAGTTTAACATAATTACTACATTAAAAAGTTACATTCTTCTGACATCCTGCTAATATTTAACAAAAAGTAATTTATAAATTAAATAGTTAAATTTATATAAATTTAAATAACTATTATCAATAACAACATGACGAAAAATAAAAATTCTCAAAGTAAATTATAACTCTACTTAATCTTAAACTATATTACTAATTATCAAACTGTTGAATACTTTTGTGTGGTATCCAGCTGAATATAATAGTACCACTCTCATTTCTTACCAAGGTGTCGTAAAAGGCGACTAAGGAAAGTCGACCCGGCATGTCGTATTTTGCTAAGTAGAATAGACCACCCTCTTTCTTAACAAGGTGTCATAAAATAGGACATAGGTAAGTTGACGTCAGATAGGCTGCCGGTCGTAAAAACTCTGCCAAATCACGTGACAACATGCTTATAACATGTTGTGACAACATGTTTATAACATGTGCCAACTCCACCTACAGTGGAATAAGGGCAGGAAGATTATGAAATTAATATCATTATTATCTATATTGCATCTTTTCATTTTGTCCTTTGTGTAAACTGTGCAAACATTAATCTATGTATATAGTTTTTAGTTGATTTTTTTCTTCTTTCTATATTACCCGTATTTTACTTCTGGTCCTTTATCTTCTGTTACTCAAAAGTAGACTGGAAGAGATCCCCTTTTAGGATAAGTCCCCCTTTGCACACATGCTATTTTACTATTTTTTTCTCTTTTCTAACAATATGTAAGTAAGTACACAGGCTGGGTGGAATAGTCCAGAATAGGAGCTGACCACCCATCCTGCAACGACGGGCATCCCAGCAATTAGATAGGTACACAGGCTAATATGCTGGACAATCAAGGTTTATACACAGGGGTCATATTATATAATATAGAAATAAGAAAATCGGTTTTTTTCTGTAATAGGAAAAAAAACACATATTACACACTTGAGGGCACTTAAACACTTGGGTTTGTGAAAAGTAACAAACGGAACAAAGTTACATACAAAAATTTAACAGTGCACATACATAATAGTAAAAGTAAACTGACAGACACATGCACTGTGTATCTCTTTACTGTTCACTGTTACATCTCCAATACATAAGCATAGGAAATGTGACTATTATATAAGTATTTTTTAGCTCCATCCACTACAGGTTATTGTTTATAAACTCTATGAATTGATAAAAAAATTTAATAAGCTCAAATTGACCTTATGTTATAACTGATGAAAACACCATTATTGTTGGTGCAACATGATACACAGAGATCATTAACTAATCACTCACACATAGTGACTAATGGCATTCACTCTTCTGGAAAAATCCATGTATAATCCGTAAGTAACTAAGATACCATGTGTTTATTATGTGAGAACACTATAACTGCTTTCAATCAGGTTGTATGATTTAGAAAAACACTGATTTACAAAAATGTAAGTAGAAAGCACACTTTATTTTACACATTTAAGTGGTATTTCAAAGTTCATTCATTTATAGAAATAGAAGAAAGCTATATGGTGTTACCATTTAGCTTTCTGCTAAATCTCAAAAAGCATGTTGAGTTAAAAATACATGTAAATATTACAATTCTAGAGTTCAGCAATGATTGCTTAAACATAAATGTAGTGTTTTAATATTTTTAACTAATTTAGTTTATATTACAGTAATGATTTAAACATATTAATTTTATTGTATAACTACTTTTTCTTATTTATTCTTACTATTCACGTAATTGTAAGGCTTGCCATATGGCACATGATAACCAGCAATTATAAGCATCCAATTAGAGAATGATAAACGCTTCTGATAGGTAACTTATATTTAGCACCATGTAGATAAATGTCGTATGGTTATTTCTAAAAAAAGAATTAAATAGCGGTGGTAGGCCATGTAAGCCAATATGTTAGCTAAAATTTTGAAAAAGGAATTGTAAAATTCGTGATATAACCTATCGTGTCAGAAGACGCAATCTTACATATCTCCGAAATAAAAACTGGAAAAAGAAACTTTTTAAATTTAGAACTCCACTTACCTGTATATCTTGCTAAAGTCATATAAAATGGTAGCGCCCCACTGGACGAGAGCTCACAGATGGGATGAATTGTTGATCCTTCCTTGGAGCTGGCACCGTAGAAACACGCGACTAGCCGGCCACCAACCTGCCACAACACAATATCATCACCACGTTGTATACCTCACACTACAACTATATATTGATTTTTACTAAAGAAATCGCTACTAAAACATTATTTCATATATCGAAACGTACGCACCAGCTGGCGAAAACGTGGTATCTAACTACTACCTATACATCTATATATGTAAATATAGACAGAAGATATTCGATATTGTTGGCGAGTACCTTCCCTCTATGACGATGCGCAGTCACTCTCTATTCTCAAAGTTCGGATGTTTCACTATACCACAACAATAATTAATTAGAAAGAAAATAAAATAAATAGAATTTCACAAAACACGGACACAATATAGTAATTAGAAATGACGATGGAAAATAAATGAATATGCAAACTTTCTTGTTTCTGGAACTGCCTTCACACCGGAAGCGAGGGTTTTTTTAAACTCCAAACAACGAACATCACATGTTTTAAGAAACATGAATTTCGGCTGAGAAAATATTGCATTTCTGGTTTATTAAACGTTAATGAACAACAAAAATTTAATATATGAACAATATTTTAACTATGTTACAATTTTAAATGATTTATAAATTTCTTACAGGAAATAGTCTTGTCTATGATAATGGACATTGATGTTATATTTTTTTTTCTGTGTATCCGAATTGGCCAGTACCTACTACCTAGCATAAATAATATTTTGTTTCGTCTTTATTGTGTTGTAAATTTATTGCTATGTTTTTTCCTTAAGAGATAATATCGGACAGGGTATAAGAAAACTTAAATTTTGTACCATATTATTCAAAAATCTTAAATAAAGAAAGTTTATATACCTACCTATATATATTCGGTTTATTACTATATGATTAAATAATCGTACTTAATTTGTTTTACTAGTTTATTAAAATTAATTATTGTTTGGTTTTATTCACTAATTAGAAAATAATAAATGACTATTATGAACTAGGTATATTCTGGATTAGTTATTCTGTAGATTATTTCTTTATTGTTCCATGTTATTAGTCAGTGGACAGCTGACATCTGTGATCTGACAAATTACAGAAAAATGGGTGACTGATTTTAAACATTAATATCCTAAAAAAAGGAAAACCGATTATTCGGATGTACTGTACAGTATCTGATAAAATTACAATAGTGTAATAAAGAAATATTATATTGACTTTCACTTACTACAACATTTTAGAAGTTGTTTTATAAATATGGTGAATACTGTGTTCAATGTCACGATAAATATTGAGGTTATGTTTAAGTAAACCTTAGCTTTATTAAGTGACTTTAATTTAATGTTTTCAGCATACATGTCGACAATTAATACACAATACAGGACGCTGGAAGTGTGCTGTGCCGATAAACTTTAAAACTTCAGTACTTACGATCAAACCTGAGCAGGTATGTTTTATACAAATAACTTAGTTCATATTGATAACTTTTTGTTGAACTTCAATGTAAATTTATTTTATCCCAAGTAAATAAATTATATAATCAGCAAGTTTTTTATTTACTACGATTTTTATTTTGTACTGTTAATATTTTTATCCTCGTATTATTAGTATGTTTTTCTTATTAGACCATAAACATTCTTTTAATCTTAATATATATATAAAGTTTATATGTTAGTAACATACAAACGTATTAAAAATAAACTGGAAATAATTTTTACTAAGCAGAACTGAAATTTATTTTCAATTTTAAAATTGCATTTAGTTGCATAACTCTTACTCATATTTTAAAATATTTGCACACATAGTTTGTTCAATTTGTATGTTGTGAATGTGTTTTGGTTTATATTAATTATAGAAGCAGAAAAAGTAAAAGTATCTATAAAAGTAGAAGTATCTCCTACTTTGCGGAATTCCATAGCACAGAAGTTACATTAGAATTATGTTGCTGTAATCAGCGTTTATTAAGAGAATCTATGTAATGCTTTTTTTTGTAATTTCTGTAACATTTGTAACTTCTGTGTTTTGATTATATAAATTATTGTACCTGGTTGACCGAGACTTGCTTGGTTATTTTTTCCAAAATAAAAAAAGAAACTAAAAAAATTTGGGTAGGTGGGGTTTGATCCTAGGTATTTTCATTTCTCGAGACCGCCCCTTCCCCGAATAAACTACGCTGACTTGACGTTTTAAGGCAAAAATAGTGCTTTATACTAAATTTACCTAAATGTTAATATTTTTTTTATGCCCAAAAACAGGGAAAAAACGATTTTTTAAAATAAAACCTAGCTAGATCGACTTTTGTCCCCCAAAACCGTCGTACATGCTGAATTTCTGGAAAATCATTGGAACGGTTTCAGATATTCCGAAAATATATATATACATACAAGATTAACTCATTTAAATATTAAAGATTCTAATAATCAATTTAATAACTTCATTTTAGTACAAAGCACAAGAATGCCGCCATTATTCAGCAAGGAAAGGTTTCTTCTCATCTATCATAGAGAATATAAAAGACGAGATGGCAAAAAACAAGGAGATGAAAGATAATATTAAGAAGTTTAGAGAGGAAGCCCAAAAGTTAGAGAATTCTGAAGCATTGCAGGCTGCTAGAAGAAAATTTCATGCGGTTGAATCAGAAGCGTCTAAGGGATCAGAAGTATTGAAGGAAACATTAGAAAATATAAAGGGAAAAGTGGAGCATGTGTTGGAGGAAGCTGGGAAAACAGAAATTGTTAAAAAGGCTGGTATGT
Source organism: Morpho achilles (assembly GCA_947086495.1). Classification (NCBI taxonomy): domain Eukaryota; kingdom Metazoa; phylum Arthropoda; class Insecta; order Lepidoptera; family Nymphalidae; genus Morpho; species Morpho achilles. The sequence goes on along the minus strand of CAMTZB010000025.1, from coordinate 16,123,216 downwards.
TACACAAGTCAGTAATACTTTCTCATCTAATGTAATTTCGGGGACTCCTGTCAGTGGTGAGCTCCTATTCTGGACTATTACACCCTTTTACCCATGTTGGGACAAGGGTTTCACTGCTGTCCCGACAGTGTCACCTGCTCTAATCTACCCGTGGCTTTTACGAACCTGATAATATCCCTAATTTTTAATTCCCTGAATTTCATCCTTACCTAGTATTTCCCATCTTACCAGCGAGTACATAAAGCACTCAGCCATAAAGTAATACTTTAATATATAAAATTATTTTATCATGTATTTACATGACTTGAAGATTATGACTTTCTTTTGTAATATAGTGTTGTTAGTAATAATTTGTAGTTTAATGATTAATGACTTATTTGTTTTTTTGTACATTATCAGGCTGGGGGTTGATGTCATTGGTTTTTTTTCATATTAAGTATTCCATGTCTTCTGGTATCCGGCTGAGTAGAATAGTACCACCCTCATTTCTTACCGAGGTGTCGTAAAAGGCGACTAAGGTAAGTCGACCCGCCGTGTGCTATCCGGCTGAGTAGAAAAGACCAACCTCATTTCTTACCGAGGTGTCGTAAAATACAACTGAGGTAAGCTGAAGTCAGGCAGGCGGCTGGTCGTAAAAACGCAGCCAAATCATGTGACAGCATGCTTATAACATGTTGTGCCGACCCCACTTAGAGATGATGATTAGTATTCCATTCCTACCGTGTGGTATTTGGCTGAATAGCCAGTAACCACCCTTATTTCTTACCATTGTAAAAGGCGACCCAAATAAGTTGACGTCAGGTAGGCGGTCGGTCGTAAAATAACCAAATCAAGTAACAACATGTTTTAACATGTGCCAACTCAACTTAGGATTAGGGCAGAAGAATGACGATTAAATAACCATTCCCTATTAATATTTATGATTTCAAATGCTTTTCAGTAAAGACAAACATAATCAAGAAACTTGTATAAGTCAAATAACATTCGAACAAACTCGTATATTTCAGTGGCACACCAAAATTAGTTGTTGGAATATTATTTTTTCTTAGGAAAGATCTCCGAGGACATCTCAAAAACGGCAAAAGACGCTGCAGAGAGTTTAGCAGACAAGAGTCAAAGGCTTGGTCAGACTTCAGCATTTAAAACAATTTCACAGGTAATATAAGCTGTTTTTAAATAAAATAAATAAATAAATATATGGTACACGGTCGTACATCCCCAAAGTAAGTATCTTAATACTTGTGTTATGGGTGACAGACAACTGGTGAATATATACTTACATATTTTTTAAATACATACTTAAATACAAATATACACCCAGACTTGAAGACTAACAAATTCATTTATAGAAAATGTTGGCCCTCGGCGGGATTGGGCTCGCCCTCGGGCTCGGCTGAAGGCAGGCTTACTACCCACTGCGCCAACGGGCCAGTAAAAAGGGATCTCTTCCAGTCAACCTTTGAGTAATAAAAGGAAAAGGACAAGAATTGAAGAAGAAAGAGAATACGGGTCATTTTGAGAAAAAGAAAAAGTTTATATAAATTAAAGTAACGTCTAATTCCATATTTCTACAGGCCACTGAAGTTGTAAAGAAGGAGATATCCCATCGAGGGCTGGAGGGCCGCGTGTACACGTCGCCGGCGGCTCTGAGGAAACGAGTCGAGGTACGTCATACACACAGCTGTTACAACATGTTTCAAATACAACCTCCTTAACTCGAATAACATCATTGTGTCATTGAGTTGTTGAGAAAGAGTAAATGGGTTGACCTTTGAGGAAATTGGTTTTTATTTATTGAATAATGCATAAACGCATAAAAACGCTGCCAAATCATGGGACTGCATTTTATAACATGTTGTGCTGACCCCTCTTAGAGGGGGATAAGGGCAGGAAGATGAAGATGATGATGATCGTTTGTTTATACATCATTTTATGTAACTTGCCTTGACTACTAGACTTGCCTAATCATTTAAAATTAAGTGTAAGGAATTATATGATTTATAGAAGCAGGCGTTACTTTGCAGAACTCCATAGTACGGAAAGTTACAATAAAATTATTTTGCTGTAATCCGCGTTTGTTAAGAGAATCTATCTAATTTTTTAGGATTGTTGAGTTTGTGATAGTGAACGTATGTAGTGCTTGTGTATTGTGTTGGCGGTGGTGGAGGCTGGTAAATTATTTAAAGCCTTCGAGTAAAATACCTGCAGCTTTGCCCTCATGCAAATCGTGTATTTTGAAAGTAGTTATTGTGTATTAACTATACAATATAGACATGCTGTCGCAGACTTTTTTATTTTTATTTTTGTAGATCTACAATTCTCTAGTACTTATAATGTAATTACTTTACCCCGGCAGGTGGCCGCGGACGAGCGCACGTTCGCCCCCGACACCGAGACCCTGGGCGTGGAGCTTCACAAGGACTCCAAGTTCTACCAGCAGTGGGAGGACTTCAAAAACAACAACCAGTATGTTAATAAGGTAACAACACGCTGATATTTTGTTTCAAATTCAAATTAATCGTTATTCAAGTAGGATTATAAAATAAGCACTCTTGTATCAAATAACCTATAACAATAGGATTTAACTTACTTATTTTGGTATAATTCGCATTTTTTGTGGACTTTGTATCGTCATATATTGTTGAAGAAGTTTCCGCTGGTTCGGTAGGTTTCTCCTATCCAGAGAACCAATAAGATATTCGGTGCTTAATTTCTCAGCATAATTATATAAATTGAAATGGTTTACTTTTTAATTAAGCTGTGATAGCCCGACGTTGAGACCGTGCGACTCACTAGATACCATCATGTGCTCAAACCCCGGACACCAATCAGTTTTTCTATTAATACTTATCTGTGTGTGTGTAATTGATAATTGCAATTTATAACACGCTTTTCGGTTAAGGAAGACATCGTGAGATATGTGTAACCTACCAATCCGCATTAGAGCAGTGTGGTAGGTCTTAGCTTTAATTCTCCTCCATAACGGAGTTTGGAGGCTTATGCCCAGCAGTGGGATAGTAACAGGCGTTACTTTTACTTTCCAATTAACATTAAATCTTCTGCAGTCTTATACGAAGTTAGATGGAACATTCCGAAAACCGTATTTCCAATCAGTAGCCTTATTAAATGAAATTTAATTCTCGACAATTCAAAAGTGAATGCAAAAGCTTATTTGAGTAAAGATTATTTTGATTTGATTAAAATTTTGTGGCTTATATATATATTTATATATATATATTTACATTTGACGGATTAAAAAAGGCTGAACACTATAAATTTCTAATCAAATTTGTACGCCGTTCTCCGGTTTTGCTAAACCTATCTCCATAACATATGTAGTGTGGTAAATTTGATCGCATCTTCAAGGAAAAGTCTTAGGAGCAATTAAATTAATTTTTTATTTCCATCTCCTCTAATTATACGTTTATTTATTCCAGGTATTAGATTGGAAAATTAAATACGAGGAATCCGACAACCCAGTGTTCAGAGCGAGCAGATTTTTCACAGAGAAAGTTAGCAGCGTGTTTGGGAACATGTTCGAGAAGACTGAACTATCAAAAACTGTAACGGAAATATGTAAAATCGACCCAACGTTCACATCACAGAGGTTCCTAGAAGATTGTGCTACCGACATCATTCCCAACATCCTAGAAGCCATGGTACGAGGGGATATGGATATATTGAAGGACTGGTGCTACGAGGGGGTGTTCAACATCCTCTCGACACCAATGAAACAGTGCAAGCAGTTAGGTTACAGACTGGATTCGAAGATACTGGATATAGAGAACATAGAATTGGTGATGGGAAAAATGATGGATCAAGGCCCAGTGTTGGTGATCACATTTCAGTCCCAGCAGATCATGTGCGTGAGGGACGGGAAGAATAATGTGATCGAAGGTGATCCGAATAAGGTGATGAGAGTGAACTATGTGTGGGTGCTGTGTAGGGACCCCTCAGAGTTGAACCCAAAGGCGGCGTGGAGGTTGCTGGAACTGTCAGCGAGCAGTGTAGAACAATTGATATAGTTTGTAAATGTGTAGATGAAATAAATCGTTGTTGTTTGGAATTGTGTTGCCTTAGTGTATCCCTTTGTTATGTGATGCTGTTGAGACTGTGTGACTTAGCAGGTTACGATTTCGAACCCCAGATGAGATTTTCTGCAAAAATTTATGCCTAATTTCTATTTGCAATTTACCACACGCTTGTCAGTAAAGGAAAACATAATGAGGAAATCTGCATATGTATAGAGATTTCTGGAAATATATCGTACGCTAAGGATAAAAGTGACCTAATTCAACATTAATTGTATTACCATGTATTAATTGTATTAGACATTGTAACCACTAATAGGTATTTAAAAAAAACTAGTGTTTTTGCTTTTTCAAGTGAAGAGTTAACACTCCCGAGTCTTTTAGACGCTACGCTTTATAGCAATTTGACAACTTTTTGAATTCGGTCACTTTAATACTAAACGTGTGATATGTAACCTATAACTGCATTGGAGCAGCATAATTGGGTAAAATAATAAAAGCCCAAAACCTTTAAATGAAACTAGATTACAGTAAACATTTTTTTTATTAGAGGCACATTCAAATGACGGACAACGCCGCGGTACATTGTATATATACAACAAAACAGTGCTTACACTAGATGAGTTAAAAATAATTATGTGAAATGAACTCCGTGACTAGGTTACTAACAAAACTTAATGCTAAGGAATGTTGCCATTTGATTTGAACATTATAATGAAAACTTTGTCTATGGAAAATCATTGCCCATAGATTTGTGCGACGGATGAAACCACAAATTTTTCATAAACGTACTCATTTAAAAGTATACAGCAAGATTTTCCATAAAAAAAAATTTCAAAAATAAAAAAATCTACTTTTGATCAGCGTTAAAATTAAATAATACTAAAAAGTGCCATATACTTAAAATACGCTTAAAAAGCTAACCTATACAGTGTTAAAAAGTGTAAAAAGTACTAAAATATAACTTCAGTGTTGCCATATTAAATATAAATACTAAATGTAAGCATAATTCGACGGATTGCATACATAATACTCTTTCAGACCTTTTCCTTATCACAACCACACAATCCAGCCAAAGAAATCACACAAACTAAAATAATTAAAAAAAAACATATAATTAACATAATGCTCTGTTAATTCTATATTTAATAATTGCAGTAAATATATAAAATTATATACGTTCACAATTAAGTATATTAAAATGTTTATATATTATAAAGTTTATATTCTCCTTAATTATGATGTGATGAACAATTATGTTGGTAAAAAATTAAGGGATATTAAGACATATATTGTTTTAAGTATATAAAAGAAAGTTGCTTTATTAGTAACTTGGAATCGAATTTAAGATCTCGAAATTATGATTTCGGTACCAAAATTGTATATATGAATTTGACATTTATATTACAAATTTTAAACGAGCTCTATAGTTTAATTGGTCTGAGAGGTTCTGAATAAATATATTTTAAAAACAAACTTTACCTCTTAAAAATGCCTTTTCCTTTTGCCATGGTGAGTTAGGAAAAGCCTTTTATACCAATATAAGTTTTTAAGTATATTCATTTATATTGTTTAGTAAAGATATCCTTTTTACGTAAAGTACTTTAACGATCTGTTTGTATTCATAGTGGCCTGACTGCGGTTAAATACCTTGTATGCAATTAAATATAAAAAAATACTATATAGTGAATTAATTGACACAATTATGTAGCATTCTGCTGAATTAGGGAAGAGTACAAACTCAAATTTATAAACTATTAATGACCATAAACCTTGCAATAAATTTTTAATAGACTAATGTGAAAAATAATTTAATGCTGAATTAATTTTATCAAATGTAGGTAATTGGAGCGAATTAATTGACCAAAACGATAAAACTTTGTATCAAAATGACGTTGCTAAATATACAAAGTTCTAGACACTTTGTAGTGAATTGAATTACTCAAAAACTGGGATAAAATAACTTTGGCCTACACATCGCATATAAGGCACAATTAAAAAAAAGTAAACTCTTTTTTTAATATAAAAAAATAAATAAGATTGTACTTATAACCAGTGTTTTATAAAGGACTGTGAAAATGTTGAATGGTAAAAAGAAAATTGAATAATTATTAAAATTATTATTTAAAAAATACCATTAAAAAGTATGAGTCTTGTACAATTGAATCCCAAATTTAGATTCTAGGCCCTTCAAATTTCCGTACAGCGTTATGCTAAAAAATCTAATTTATGATAATAATTATGAGTAATTTAACGCGATATTAAGTTATATAGTCTCCAAATATATTGCAAAACCATTATAGCAAAATATACCAAAATATTCGGCATCCTATGCCATAAATTCAATATTTGCGTTCAAATATTGAATTTCATAAATTCAATAGTTACTTTACCATACATAAAACGTGCCATTAATTCAAATTTTAGATTACGTTTAAAAACAAATACACAAATTACGCGTTAAAATTGAATACAAGTTGGGTTTTCTGAACGAAACAACTAGTTAATTGTAAATTCAAATTCACGTTGCGTTTACCGAAAATAAAAAAGTACACATTTAGGTGTTATCAACGCATAAGTAAAAAGTAAACAAAAGTAATAACAAAATTATTTTGCTATAATCGCAAAATCGCATTTGGTCGTGGAGTCTATCTCCTGATGATGCTTCGCTTGCGGGGCGAAACGATTGTTGAGTTTGTGATAGTGAACGTATATAGTGCTTGTGTATTGTGGTGGCTGTGGTGGAGGTTTATGCATGTTTTTTATCCTGCATGTATCAGGTATGATAACCGATTGTCAACTCTACATTTAGCATTATATATATTTTCTATTTTACTTCTTCGCGGATTATAGCAAAATAATTTTATTATTACTTTTGTATTATGGATCTCCGCAAAGTAACGCCTAATTCTATAAATTAATTAAAAAGTACACGTTTAAGTGTTACCAACACATAAAAATGAAAGTACTCATTCATGTGCTACCAACACATAAAAATTTAATAAAAGAACACATTTAAGTGTTACCATCGCATAAAAATGAATAGTACTCATTTAAGTTTGACCAACGCATAAAAATGACAAACACTCATTTAATTGTTATCAACACATAAAGATTTAACAAAGTACGTATAAGAGTTATCAATGCATAAAAAATGAAAAAGTACACGTTAAAATAAAATACGAAAAAACAGTTTTCGAAGTGACATTTCCTAAACTTTCACACGTAATTAGGGAATAAAAAAAATAAGTGTTACGTGCTTTATAGGCCGTGGTATGGCCACAAACTGTGAATCATATTCCAAAGCATGTTAATCGACGAGCCACTGCAATAATGCGGCGTCGTTCCCTCCGGCGGAGAGCAGGCGCGTGTCGTCGGGCAGGAATCGAACGCACGTCACGTGGGACGAGTGACCGCCGTATGACTGGCACAGCGACTAAAAGGGTATTTGTATTGCAGTTAATTTTAATTGCAATGAAGATATTTAACTAGAGCGAATCCTACAAAGAGGCTAAGCGCGGAGTAATGCGGAGAGATTAAAGGAGTAAGCTGTAAAGTATGACATGGATATGAAAGGAGTAGCGCCATAGTTAAATGATAGGAGGGAATGGAAGATGGAAACATGCGCTGACCATAATTAGAGTAGGATAAGGGTAGGAGAATGATGGTACAATAAGGCACCCATACTAATATATGTAATAATATACATATAGACGAATGGTAGGAGAGAATAACATGTTGTGCCGACCTCAGGGAGTTAGATAAGGGAAGAAGGATGGTACAATAAGGCACCCATAAATGCGAAAATCTGCCTGTTACACTTTCACGTTAATTCTGTTCCGATTTGTTTCAATTCGGTGCAATCAAATCACCAGAGTAATATTTCTGATAAAAAAACCCTTTTTCTACTATTTTACTTTTAAATCATAAAGTAAAAGCTTGTTATTATCCCACTGCTAGGTATAGGCATCCTCCCTCCTTTTTTGGAGAAAAGATTGGAGCCAAGACCTACATTTCTCACCCGCGGATTGGTAGGTTACACATATCCCTAGAATTCTCTAGAGAAATGCTCTTTATTGTTAAATTTGCACTAAAATGGCCCAGAGCGAAAGGCTTAAACTCGTGTCGAGTTGCCCCCCACCCCTGACCATCAAATTACCCCCTTGTTGGTTATGGGCCCCACGTTGGAAAACACTACCATAGATAGTAAAAATTTATAGTAATACTAGTAATACCTTGGGCTGCGTAACGGGGTAGGCGTACAGTTTCACTTTGCCAAAATCATCCCCAGTCGCCGCCAGCCGGCTGTCGTGAGACCTGCAATAGATAGTCGTAGATAGACAAACATCTTTGCACGAAAACTTACGCTACAAATAAAAACAAAGGTTAATAAGTGTAAACGAATTACAAGGTGCAAAAGTTGGTCTTATCACTGATAATTCTTGCAACCTTCTTGCACCCAGGTTTGGATGACATTAGGCAAAAAATATCATGTTTGAGTTCCATTTCTTTTTGTTTAAAACTATTGAAGACTGTTGCACATTCCCTGGAATGCCGAGAGACTAATTCATCGATACTCAAGGAACTAAACGTTTCAACTAGGCTTTTAACCATCTGTCTGCAACGAGTCCTTTCGTATTTTGCCATATTCAAATTCAAAATATTCTTTATTCAAGTGGACTGTTCACAGTATTTTTGAATCATCAAATGTTTTAAAGAAGCTACCACTGATTCGGAATTTTGCTCCTACCAAGAACCAGCAAGAAACGTCTAATCTTTTCAAAAATTATTACAATTTATTGATGGTTAAAAGATAATCGTTGCTCGAAAATATTAATCGTAAATGATGATAACTTTGAAACGATTGTGATGACCGTCAAAATCCAGGGGAAAAACCAGGAAACCTGGTCCCCTGGAAGGACAGACCACCCTGGCAAAGTCCAATGCGCTAGACAGATCAGATTCATACCACTCTCGATAGCAGGATGTATGAAGCCATTTACGCTACGAACAGACTCCGTTGGCGCAACACAGTTCGCACCAAAGTGATCCGTGGTGGTCCCGACCCTCAGCTTTGAAGACATCGAGAAGGCATCTATTTAAGTCTTGTCTGTACGCACCTGGTGCAGGAGTTGATGTCGGTGCCGTCCGCGCCCTCGGGCCACACGCCCACGGTGTTGAATGTGATGGGGCAGTTGTTGGTGGCCCAGGACACGTCGCGCATCGCCGTGGGGGAGGTCACCTGGCGGCAGGTGGTGGCGTTCCCTGGAACAAACCAGGCCATGTCACAAACATGCACAACTGATTCGTATTGCTCAAGACATAGAGTTAAGTTTAGATAAAACTTTTGAATGTGTTCTCTTGCCCTAAATTCACTTTAAAGTGGTATCGGAACATGTTTTTAACTTCCATTCTGTCCTATCATTCGTCAACTCTGACACTACTACTACTACTTTCATTTATATACTCATTTCTTATTTAATTAAGATATTTTATTAAAACACTATTCAGAACTAATGAGAATATTATTTTGCTATAATCCGCGTGGCACATATGTGAGTCAGACTGGCCGTGATATCGAAACTCGCTTTAAGGAACATATGGCCGCCTATAGAAAAAATAAACCCGAATGTTCGAATTTAGGTAAACATTTGTGAGAATACGGTCATAAAATATCTGACGAACATTGTTTTCAAATTTCTGCCTCAAAAGCTTAAAGTTGAATACACTAAAGCAGCTGGAGATAATAAAACACGATTATAGCAAAATAATATTCTAATTAGTTTTATATTATAAACCTCGCATAGTATAGCCTAATTCTATAAATTATTTAAACCACTATTCGATAATTTGGACATTATAGAGTTCTTGTTAAGATCTATGAATTAGCTGGAAATGATGTACTTACTGGTCTGACAAGCACAAGAAGGTCTCAGGAAGCTGGATACAAACGGATCCAAGATCGTGATGTGAAGGTCCATTAAACAGATCTACGTTGAGTGGACTTCTGTCGATTGGAGAAGGAGAAATGGAAGGATTACTTACAGAACAGCAGCTCATAGTCCCCGGAGTTGCTCCTTATGTACTGGCTGTCTTCAGACCAGTCTAGGTGGGTGATGAAGCTGGAGTGACCCTGGAATATACGTCCACATTACAGCCTGCTCGTCACTTTATTTATATTATAAATAGCAATTGTAGAGGCCGTTATCGCTAATATTACGAGTAAGCGAGATGGCGTTAACGTCACAAACATGGGCTATGTTTTCAGGCGCATTCATCTAAAAAGAGTACGCAGCCATATTGAAATTGTGCGACGAGGGATTTGCCAATTTTTAAATTTGAATGCGATAATACAAATTGCTTTTTCATTTGATTAATATTCACTTCTAGACCTTTCTTTTAATATATTTATAATAAGTTTAATGAGAAATTTAATATTTTGGAATTTGTTTTAGTTATTTTTTCATTAATTTTTACACTTTCTATGAATGAGACATACGTGGAAAGATTGTTGTATGGCTATATGTATGATTTTAACCAAAATTGCTTTACTGGGCGGGATGAGCGAGTGCAGAAGCTTCGCCGAGAATCAAATAGTAATAAATTATAAATGTTGAAACCGTTTAGCTTCTAATCCTATTGGCAAATTATTTATAGCGGAACTATACTCATAATATTATATAATAATAAAATTATTCAGTTTTATACGTAATTTTAGGCGCATATTAATTTTGGAATACAACATTGATTATTTATCTAAAAAAAAATATTAAAAGCAATAACTTTTTACGAAGGGCGATATTGATAAATTAAAAAGTAATGATAGAACTATTGCAAAATAATTGTTTTATTATATTTGTACTATGAAATCCCACAAAGCCTTAGCACAGATATACAACCGTGCACTAACTACTGGATAAGCTCTGTACTAACTACTGAAATGGATTTAGTTATCTTTACCCGTCTACGTTTTCTCTCCGTACACTAGATGCATGAAATCATGAAATTCGTACTTAAATACAATCTTTAATTTCTACTGTTTGTAGGTTTGGACCCTAGGGACATAGAGTCAAAGTGTACAATTTTTTTTATCCGTTTTGACTGTTAATTGCCTCTTCAGGTGACAAGAGGGCTGTCTCCTTTTTCGAACAAAAAAATCAGCTAAGCAATTCAGCGCGGAAACGCCGTCAGCATTCTTGGGACCATTCCACGTGGATATGATTTGTACAGTCCTAGCATGTAAGTAATAAGATATATATAACTTGTACATTTTTGTAAATAAAAAAAATTACTGTACGGGCTGCTACTACCCTGTACGTTCTTTGGTTGATAGATTGATAGAGTGATAAATTGATAGATTGCGGCGCTTAATATTGATAGATTTATTTTTTATAATGATAATGATAATGTGATATGATATTAATTTGATACGTTGAGCACGCGCGGCCGCTAACGTCGTACTGATTTATAATTGATTTGATATTAACAATATGTAGTAAATGCCGATGTTGCAAATGTACGTGCTAGCCCGTACAATTACAAAAATCTTTAATAGATATTCAAAAAGTTTTACAATCGGACTAAAACTGATCTACCTCAAGTAATAGTTTGTATGACACAACCATCAATATTATATTGTTAGGATCCAATGTAGGATTTATAAAAATAGAATAAAATTAATACATTTGTAACCAAACAAATAAAAACAAAATGACTGACGTGAACGGATCAACTAACAGAGCTTTGTTGAGACCTATGTTCTGGACCTGACCACGTTTATATACTCCTGGATGAGAGGGAATTATGAAGTGTTGCTAGCAACAATGATTCAAAACACTAATTTAAAATGTTGCTGTCTACAATATACATACTTTTATGGTGATTTTGTGTATTTTTAAAATAAATCCCGAAAAAATACTTCAATCAGAATGTTTATTCCATTTGATCCTATCGTTACTTTTTCGATACAGCATATATTTAGAGGTATATCAGGGAATGTTTAAATACTCTATGAAAATGACAAAGGTTGTCTTCATTCAATTTTTTGCATGGTATCCAATATCTTACACATACCTCAGTCCCGTCTTCGTCCTAACTCCGTGTCTTGGTACCCCGTAGGCGAGGTTTGAGTTAAACAGTTAGCCTATACACTAATATTGATGGTATTTAACACAATTATAGCTTAAACACTCGGGTAAAATATAGGATAAAAGTATGCCCATTTTTCTTTATTGCAACAATACTATTGAAAATTATCATTATCGAGGGTACTACAATTTTGAAGTTGAGGCGTAGAAAATCACGGGTCTTTTATAATTGTGTTGGGGGGGGGGGGGGGGTGTTTCCGCTCGTGTGTGATACTGCGCTCTATATTTAGCATTATATATATTTTGTATTTTATTTATCGCGGATTATATCGAAATATTTTTAATACCTTTGAGTTAAATTTAATGTCTAACACTCCTGGTGCACGGCGTACGAACCGTAATCTGTACAATTATAATGTTTTTTCGAACACTAACTAATGCTGTTAGCCCTAGAGGCTTTGACAGCGTCACCGAGAGAGTGGGCGAGCGCAGAAGTATCACCGGAGTGAAAAACTGGGAGAGCGAGTCTCGAGCGAGATTCGCAGCATCCTGGCAGCGTCGTCAAGGGTGCCCCCTGTGAGGACGGACCTCGGCTTAAAACGACGCTTTGTGGAGGACTGTATCGGACTTGAAGGGGGGGGGGTTTAGGGGTATACTCACAAGGCACTTCCCGAGCCGCGAGTACCGCGCGCCGTCATCGTCCACTTGGTACACGTAGACGAAGTTATCCCGCGAGCCCAGAGCTACCAGCTGGTTATTTGGCGCGAACTGGATCGTCTGGATCGGCTCCGCGCTGAGAAATACAAAATACTAGAAATTTTTGACAGCTTAATACTGTGATGTAGGTAAGTAACTAAGTAGCGGCCTGTTACTATCCCACTGTTTAAAATAGTTCTCCTCTGCGTTTTTGGAGAGAAGGTTTGGAGCTAAGACCTACCGCGCTGCTCCAGTGCGGATTGGTAGGTTACACATATCTTCAGAATTCTCTAGAGATATGCATATTTCCTCACGATGTTTTCCTTCACCGAAAAGCGTGTGATAAATTGCAATTATCAATTAGACACATAAGTTTTAACTGAAAAACTCATTGGTGTCTGCCCGGGTTTGAACCCGTGACCTCCTCGATAGAGTCGCACGGTGTTACCGCTGGGCTACCACAGCTTGTGATATTCTCAGCAGTGATGTAGGTACTTTGCATTAATCTGTCATTTTTTTTAAAGTTTTTAAAAGTTGTCGGCTAGTTTAAAGGCAAGATAGATTACAAACTGACAGCAAACAAAAATTACCAGCACAGATTAATGCAAAGTACCTATATCACAAATACATGAGTGGATAGATAAGTAGTCAAGTTAATTAATGGGGGGCTATAAAGATAGGTTGATTGCTAGATAGAAAGATATGCGGATATATTAAACAGATGGGTAGAGAGAATAATAGATAGAATGATAACTAGGCAGGTTGATGGGTAGATAGATAGATTGGTTGTTGGACAGAAAAGTACTTAAATAGGTAGGTCAATAATGATGGATAGATAGATAGATGGATGGAAAAATAAAAATATAAAGAATTATAAAACGATAGGTGATGTATACAATGGACAAAGCTTGCGGCTCCTGCTTTGCGTCTTGCAAAAGTACGTAATTCGTTTGTGGGTTTTGGTATAAGATTCTATAATAAAATTCCGCAATCAATTTCAGCTTTGTCATTACAGCAGTTTAAAAAGAAGCTGATACAGAAAGCCTACTATACTCTTGAAGATTATTTAGAAGATAAGAATGTGTGGATATAGCTCTCTTTGAACCTGTACAAGACAGTAACGACATAATGTAAATAGTATTAAGAATTATATTTTTAAAATAGCAACCGCCGAGTTTCTTGCTTGCTCTTCTCGGTAGGAACAGCTTTCCGAACCAGCAGTAGAGTTGACGATTCAAAAGCACTTGTTTACAAGTTTATTTGTATAAAGAATATTTTGAATTTGAATTTGAATTTGATGGGTAGATATACAGATATGTAGTTTGATAGATAAGTAGCCAGATAAGTAACTTAATAGATGGGTACATATACATTTAGATGGATAGATAAATAAGTAGAAAGTTTGACAGCTAGGAAGAAGGATTTATAGAATTAGGCGTTACTTTGCGGAGGTCCATAATAAAAAAAGTAATGAGAATATTATTTTGCTATAATCCGCGATAAAAGAAAATATGTGTAATGCTAAATGTAGAGTGTACTATTCGTTCTCATACCTGATACATGCAGAATTTGTAAGGACTCATGCACTACCCGACACCGATGGCACAACAATACACAAGCACTGCACACATTCACCACCACGATCTCAACAATTGTTTCGCCCCGTAACCGAAGCATTGTCAGGAGATAGACTCCACGTTTATCTCCTGACGATGCTTCGGTTACGGAGAAAAAGAAAGAAAAAAGAAGGACATTAAAAGAAGGACATAACCGCCGTGTGGTATCCGGCTGAATAGAATAGTACCACCCTCATTCCTTACCGAGGTGTCGTAAAAGGCGACTAAGGTAAGTCGACCCGCCGTGTGGTATCCGGCTGAGTAGAATAGACCAACCTCATTTCTTACCGAGGTGTCGTAAAAGGCGACTAAGGTAAGTTGAGGCACCGTGTGGTATCCAGTTAAGTAGAATAGACCACACTCCTTCTTACCGAGATGTCGTAAAATACGACTGAGGTAAGTTGACGTTAGGCAGGCGGCCGGTTGTAAAAACGCAGCCAAATCATGTGACAGCATGTTTATATGTTGTTCCGACCCCACTTAGAGTGGGATAAGGGCAGGAAGATGATGATGATTAAAAGAAGGACATAAATAGTTAAGTAAATAATATGGAAATAGTACGGATAGGTAAGATTAGGTAGGTAGTGGTATAGATAGATATATCTATCCATTAACTTTTTTAACTTTGTCATTACAGCAGTTTAAAAACACTATTAAGGAGAGGTTGATACAGAAAGCCTACTATACTGTTGAGGATTATTTGGACGATAAAAATGCGTGGATATAAATATTGTTCGACCCTGTACAAGATAGAAACATTAAATGTAACTAGCATTAAGAATTGTATTTTTTATTAGCAACCGCCGAGTTTCTTGCTGGCTCTTCTGGGTAGGAACAGCTTTCCGAACCAGAAGTAGAGTTGACGATTCAAAAGCACTTGTTTACAAGTTTATTTGGATAAAGAATATTTTGAATTCGAATTTGAATATAGAAGCATAGGTGGTCATTTTTATACCTATATATTTATCTATAAATTTCATTCCCTACTGTTAAACAATTCCCCCGTCTGGAGCCGTTCCTGACAGCAGCATCAAGTCATGTTTATCATAAACATGCATTGTTATTGAGATTTTACCAGTATAAAAATTTCAGCTCAATATGACATCGGGAAGGTTAAATTTAACTTGCAAGATTCCACCTTTATATATATACACGGAAAGTTAAATATAAGCTTTTAAAAAATTACCTCCTATTAATAAGTTCATCACCCTCCTGCCCTTATCCCACTGTACAACATGTTACAAACATGTTGTCACATGATTTGGCCGCGTTTTACGACCGGCCGCCTGCCTGACGTCAATTTAACTTAGTCGTATTTTACGACTTCTCGGTAAGAAAGAGGGTGGTCTATTTTACTCAACCGGATACCACACGGTGGGTCAACTTACCTTAGTCGCCTTTTATGACACCTCGGTAAGAAATGAGGTTGGTCTATTCTACTCAACCGGATACCATACGGCGGGTCGACTTACCTTAGTCGCCTCTTACGACACCTCGGTAAGAAAAGAGGGTGGTACTATTCTATTCAGCCGGATACCACACGGCGTATTGCTATTACTAAGTTATTATTTATTAATCGAACTGACCCGTCGTGATGCTGCGCCAGTAGGTCCCTGGAGACCGGGTCGAACACCAGCCACTTGCCCGACGTGCAGCCCACGGCGATCACCGACCCGTCCGTGGACCACGCGACGCACTGCGCTCGCTCCTGGCACATTCATTTACCATAAACTACTCCCATACCATACCATAAAATCGATTACTAACTACAGACGAAACAGCTTCTTGCTACGATCATCCGTTGCATTCAATAATATTTCCAACAAGCATATAATAGACAAGTGTTCCGTAGAATTAGCACAAACTACTTTTCTTTTTATTTTCAATATAATATATATATATATATATATATATATATACGTATAATAACATTCAATACGGAGTTGAGAAATAGTGTTATTTTTGAGGTTTCTGTAAAAAATTACATTTTTACATTGTAAACGCAGGCTAAACCCTACGAGATTTATCAAAATAATGTACTAAGTATTTGTACATCTTGAAAAGGTCTACAGAAAAGTTCGCGATGGTATATGTCTATCTCTTATGGATAACCCACTATAGCATTTTTTGTCATTTACTTTTTACGAAAAATAATGCCATATTTTTGAAGCAATTTTTATACAATACAGCATTAATCCTTATCCAATTAAGTACCTTAAATAAATAGTTGAGTTAATATAGATCAATATGGCCGTTTACAGCATGTAATTTAAGTGAACATTTACGGAGATATTACAGATTTAAAATGCCGTGAGGAAGCCGCGCGTGGGCCTATAACACTTCGACTTTAGCAGCTATGTCCCTCTTTCAAGAGTTTGTTTAAAGACATTCTGTAATTAATTGTAAAATTAAAATACATAGGGAAAATGTAAAAGTAAATAAGTAAAAATGTACTATATGAATTTAGATATTCCAAAGATAGCAGGAAATCTTCTTGGTATAGGGAAAGGAAATTGTTTTTCTCCAAATTTAACGCGTGCGGGCCACGGGCAGTAATGAATAAATCAAAACTACTCGATGGATTTTAATCATTTTTTTTACACTGACTGACATGGGATATATATTTTATACCCGTGCGAAGCAGGGGCAGGCCGCTAGTTTTACATAAAACAATATTCGATAATTCAGCACAAAGCTTAAAATCACCAATAAACCTATGGATATACATATAAAAAAGGCGATCCCCGAGGAAGATAATTCTGGAATAAAGGTGAGTTACGCTTTATCTTCCTTTAATAGGTTCATTATTCGATTTACCATACAACAAGACACAAAATTACAATGTATACTAATATTAGAAATATGAAAGTCGTGACTAATCTGCTGTAAGAATATTAATGAAATATAGCACGGTTAAAGCTTATACATCAGGATATAATATGAGATATAAGATTTATGTTGGGATCAAGGCAAAAAGACATTGTATTATAAATGGGACTTTAAACGCTAAATTTGGCGTCAACAAAGTCACGGGTAGATAAATAATGGTATGGACCTCGATATCCTTGCTCCACACGGTGGAGTGGCTGAGACCATCCCACAGTTGGAGTAGCCTGTCCCAGCCTGCGGACACGAACTGCGGCAGAGTGGGATGGGTGGCCAGACCCCACACCTCGTCCACGTGACCTGTGAATTGGGAATATTATAGAAATTAATACAAAAAATAAATAGCAGCGCAAAATATGTCCGAGCGAGGCCTTTATCATAAACATACTAAATCATACTAGTTGTTTGTGTATTGCTGTTAATACTCTCGATTATGTACTAAATATTATTTCTTGTTTCTGAAGGAAAAGAGAGATTTTACTACGAAACCTAAGAGTGATATAAGCGAAACTAACCATAAATTAATATTTCGTAATAACACTGCCCTACTTATCAATATTAAATGATATAATATAATACCAATATTGATAAAGTACGGCACAGTTTTTTCTGGATTAAAAATGTGCTGAACCCGTTGAAAAACAAAAAAAAAACATCATACTAATATTATAAATGCGAAAGTTTTTGAGTACGGATGTGTTTGTTACTCTTTTACAACGAACCCGCTGAACTAAAGTCGATAAAATTTGGCACAATTATTCCTTATACACCGGAATAACATATAGGCTATAGAAATCCTGTTAGATCTACAAGAATAATATGATATTGAAAATCGCCTTCTATTTATTAACCTATCGCGCGAACGAAGTTGTAGGTAAAAGTAGTACATAATTGAAGGCATTTTAAGTATATGCGAACGTGGCCAAGTACTATTATAATCTTATAAGTTATTGCGAAATGAAAATTAAAGCGCACCAAAATGTTAGTCCAAATAGCACTAACTTCCAGACGTATAGTAATATAACTCATACCCAGCACAGCGGGAACGAAGCCCAGCTGCAGGTCTCCGTGCAGGATACAGTTCCTTGTGGTGCCCACGAATAGCTGCCGGCCTCTGCCCTCCGCCACCACCCGCACTCCACCATAGTGGCCCTCAATCTGTGGGGAATATCCCATGAAAGATAGCTTCCGGTGAACAAACATAATATATTAGACTATTCTGTTGTAACGCATTAAATTTTAGCGCCAATTATTTGGCTCGGCAAGGTACGCGCCATTACCACACTACATATTGGCTCAGCAAACCACATATTACCCTCGACACACCACATAGCGTATTTGATTTGAAGCATTGATAACAT
Source organism: Morpho achilles (assembly GCA_947086495.1). Classification (NCBI taxonomy): domain Eukaryota; kingdom Metazoa; phylum Arthropoda; class Insecta; order Lepidoptera; family Nymphalidae; genus Morpho; species Morpho achilles. The sequence goes on along the minus strand of CAMTZB010000025.1, from coordinate 16,104,539 downwards.
TGATGTTGCTCGGTAAAATACGTGCCATTACCACACTACACACTACATTATAACAAACGACGATATTTCTTCTCCATTATTCTTATTCAATAAATAAAAAGCAACTTTCCCAAAGTCAACACATTTACTCTCTCTCAATCAAAGATTACAATGTACATTAAATAAATAAATAAAAAAATCCTATATAGTGTATTATATTATATAAGCTGTGGTAGCCCAGCGGTAGCACCGTGCGCCTCTTTCGAGGAGGTCTATGGTTCAAACCCCGGGCAGGCACCAATGAGTTTTCTAGTAAAAACTTATGTGTCTAATTGATAATTGCAATTTATCACACGCTTTTCGGTGAAGGAAAACATCGTGAGGAAACCTGCATATCTCTAGAGAATTCTAGGGATATGTGTAACCTACCAATCCGCATTGGAGCAGCGTGATAGGTCTCAGCTCCAATCCTTCTCTCCAAAAACGGAGAGAAGAGGCCTATGCCCAGCAGTGGGATAGTAACAGGCCGTTACTTACTTATATAGTGTATTATCTATGATGTACATAATGAAACTCTCAATAACTCAATGACACATAATGAGAGCCACAATGCTTTTTATCTTATCGACCAACTATGTGAAGGAGGTTGTATTTAAAATATGTAACAACATATTAGCTCAGCAAACCACATATTACCCTCGACACACCTCACATCAGCTCGGAAAACGACAAAAATATATAGATCATTTAATAGTCGCTAATGTTTAGGAGGAGATCGACTCTGAAAACCTACACCGATCTTACCCGCAATGGGAAGTAAGAAGGATTCCAGAAACCAGTCTAGCCTATGGACTCAATGGTAAAATGGGATATACTACACGATAAGATAAAGGATCTCCTTTATTGACATTATGGTACATTACTGCATATTTGTATTTAAGTATGTATTAAAATTATATAAGAATATATTTACCAGTTGTCTATCACCCATAACACAAGTATTAAGTAACTTACTTTGGGAACGGACGACCGTGTGTGGAAGTGTCCCATATATTTATTTACTAGCGGCTTGCCCCTGCTTCGCACGGGTATAAAATATATATCCCATGTCAGTCAGTGTAAAAATGATTAAAATCGATCCAGTAGCTTTGATTTATTCATTACTGCCCGTGGCCCGCAAGCGTTAAATTTGGAGAAAAACAATTTCCTCTCCCTATACCAAGACGATTTCCTGCTATCTTTGGAATATCTGAACTCATATAGTACATTTTTACTTATTTCCTTTAACATTTTACCTATGTATTTTATTTTTACAATTAATTACAGAATGTCTTTAAGCAAACTCTTAAAAGATTCGAAGTGCTATAGGGTGAAGCGCGGCGTCCTCACGGCGTTTTAAATCTGTAATATCTCCGAAAATGTTCACTTAAATTACATGCTGTAAACGGCCATATTGATCTATATTAAATGAACAATTTATTTAAGGTACTTAATTGGATAAGGATTAATGCTGTATTGTATAAAAATTGCTTTGAACATAAGGCATTATTTTTCGTGAAAAGTAAATGACAAAAAATGCTATTGTGGGTTATCCATAAGAGATAGACATATACCATCGCGGACTTTTCTGTAGACCTTTTCAAGATATACAAATACTTAGTACATCATTTTGATAAATCTCGTAGGGTTTAGCCTGCGTTTGCAATGTAAGCGGAAAAAAATGTAATTATTTACAGAAACCTCAAAAATTACAGTATTTCTCTACTCCGTATTGAATGTTATTATACGTACAAACCTTCCTCTGGAATCACTCTATCTATTAAAAAAACCGCATCAAAATCTGTTGCGTAGTTTTAAAGTTTTATGCGTACATAGGGATATATGGACTTTGTTTTATAATATGTAGTGATTTATTAATATAAAAAAGATGATTATTAAATATCTCACCACATTCTCCGTGCCTGTGGCGTTGAGGTCTCCGTCGAACAGCACCAGCCGGCCGTCCTTGCCCCCTGCGGAGACCACCCCCCCGTCCTTGAGGCTGCAGACGGAGAAGACGGCCCCCTCGTGCACGCCCCTGACCAGCTTCTGCACGGTGTTGGTGCCGCGACCCCATACGATGATGTTGCCGTTAGAGTCGCCTGAGATTACGTCTCCTGTGGGGACCGGTATACTGGGTTAACTACTTGACACTAACATATCTATAGCAAACGATGTCCTAATCTGTATTTAAAAAGATATATAACGCAATACATACAAACATATATAGATTGTATAATATATAATAGAAATAAACGTTTAAGTACAAAATAGCCCACTCCAGACCGATTAACTCACTGTTTAGTTGTTTTATAACGGATATTGGATTCGCACCCGAGTATACAGGAAATATATATATACCGTGTTTGAAATATATGTACCGGAATACATGACATGCGGTATCCGGCTGAGTAGAATAGACCACTCTCATTTCTTACCATCATCCTCCTGCCCTTATCCCACTCGTAAGTGAGGTCGGCACAACATGTTATAAACATGCTGTCACATGATTTGGCTGCGTTTTTACGACCGGCCGCCTGCCTGACGTCAACTTACCTTAGTCGTATTTTACGACCCCTCGGTAAGAAAGAGGGTGGTCTATTTTACTAAACCGGATACCACACGATGGGTCAACTTACCTTAGTCGCCTTTTACGACACCTCGGTAAGAAATGAAGGTGGTCTATTCTACTCCGCCGGATACCACACGGCGGGTCGACTTACCTTAGTCGCCTTTTACGACACCTCGGTAAGAAATGACTCTCATTTCTTACCGAGGTGTTGTAAAAGGCGACAAGGTAAGTTGACCCACCGTATGGTATCAGATTTAGTAGAAGTAGAAAGGGGACTAGGATTAGTTGACTTTAGACAGGCGGCCTAAAAACTAGCAAAATTACGTAACAGCGTGTTTACAACATGTTGTGCCGACTCTACTTAGAGAGCAATAAGGGCGAAGGACGAATAAAATCCGAGAATATCGCAAAAGAGGTTCTTAAGTTATTAGGATAAATAGGAGCTTTTAAGTGAGTAAGTGATTTTGTAGGGATTTAGGGGATGATTTTTAGGGAAATAGATTATGAAAGATAATCATCATCATCATCTGGTGCCATCTTCAGAATGAAGTTCGGAGGTCAGCTGGAGAAAACTTTTCCGGTCTTGTGCTATCTTTTTTATTTCATAGTATCTAAGTCCCGTCCACTCTCTTATATTATCGAACCATTTAAGACGTTGCCTTCCAGGTGCTCTCTTGCCGTGCATCTTTCCTTCTAGGATCAACCTAGGAAATTGATATCGGGATCCTCTCTGCAGATGTCCGAAAAAGGCAACCTTTCTTTGCATGACGGTTTTCATCAGCATCCGCTTGCATTGAGCTCTCTCCAAGACCAGAGCATTTGAGACGAAGTGAGTCCAAGGGATCTTTAGCATTTTGCGAAAGCCCCACATCTCAAATGCATGCAAACGTCTACATCCGTCTTTAGTTAGGGTCCATGATTCACACCCATATAAGAGAGTGGACCAGACGTAGCACTTTAGGACGCGATATCTTATATCGAATGGGATTTTTGGGTTACATAATATTTTTGACATTTTGAAAAAAGCCGCTTTAGCTTGTCCAATTCTACATTTTATTTCAATTGTATTGTCTAAATCTGATGTGAATATCCTTCCTAAGTATTTAAATTTCGACACCGCTTCTATCTTGGTGTTAGTAAGATTGATATCAGGGGGAGGGAGCTGGGTTTTAGATATAGCCATTGTTTTTGTTTTACCCTTATTTATTGTAAGTCCCATTGTTTTGCTCACAACCGCTACATCTCTGAGAAGGTTTTGCAGTCCATTCTCAGAATCTGCTATCAGCACAGTATCATCTGCATACCTAATATTATTAACTCTATGCCCATTCACAATAATTCCTTCCGAGTGTCCTTGAAGTAGTTCAGTCAAAACGTTTTCCGAATATAAATTAAAGAATAACGGAGACAGAATACATCCTTGTCTGACACCTCTCTTGATCGCTGTCCAAGATGACAGTTTGCCTTCTATTTTAACGGCAGCTTCCTGAGACCAGTAGAGATTGCTGATCAATCGAAGGTCTTTCTCATCGATCCCCTTTCTCTGAAGTATATCCATCAGTTTCGTATGATTGACACGGTCAAACGCTTTTTCGTAGTCTATAAAACAAAGGTAGACTTGTTGTTGATGTTCAATAGCACGCTCTATTAAGACATTGAGTGTAAAAAGCGCTTCCCTAGTTCCTATACCGGGTCTAAAGCCAAATTGTTGAGGGCATAAGTCTTCCATGCATCTGTCCTTTATGCGGTTAAAGATTATTTTCAGTAATATCTTCATGGTATGACTCATCAAACTGATAGTACGGTGATCTTCACATTTAACTGCTTTAGGTTTTTTTGGAATAGTAACAAATATAGAACGAAGCAGGTCCTTAGGGATTTGGCCCGTATCATAGATTTTGTTCATTAGAGTAACCATGCTGTTTTTCATGTTACTTCCCATATTCCTTAAGAGCTCTGTCGGGATTCCATCATCACCTGCAGTTTTACCAGTTTTTGTAGATATAAGGGCATATTCAAGCTCCTCCAAAAGTATCGGGGGACCCGTTAGATATGGCCCATATTCTCCTTGATTAGGTCTATTGTCGTAAAAAAGATGTTTTATATATTCTTCCCATCTACTTAATTTATCCTCTAATGTAAGGATCAGCTCACCATTTGAATTCATTAAAGAGCCCAAACAAGTCGGTCTGACTCCTTGAGTTGCTTTCTTCAATACTTTATGTAATTCGCTATATTGATGGGTAGCTTCTAGATGTTCAATTAGTTGACAGTTTTTTATCAACTCATTTTCTTTTGCTTCATGGATCTTAATTTGAAGCACTTTATTAATTTGCTTGTATAAAAGTGGATTTTGCTTATTTTCCCTACGTCTTTCGAATAGTTCATCTATCTCGTCTGTTATCCAGGATGATTTTTTCTTATGCGGTCTATACCCAAGTATCTGCTCTGCTGATTTTGTTAATATTAACTTCATTTCAGTCCACAGCTCTTCTACATTATCTGTTTTATCTATCTTATCGATTTCGTCAGTTCGTTTCGAGAATAATTCCTTAATTCTGTTGTCATTAAGCTGTGGTAAATTAAATATCTTCTTACTCTCTCCTTTTTGCACTCTTTTTAGTTTTAATCGTAACTTACACATGACAGGATTGTGATCAGAGTTTATGTCCGCTCCAGGATACGTCTTGGCACAGACAATGGCATTTCTATAACGCTGATTAATACATATAAAGTCAATTTGATTTCTTATAATTTTATCAGTTGTGTGACTTGGGGACTCCCATGTATATAAACGCCTTTTAGGTAATTTAAACCAAGTATTCGTTATAGTTAGAGAGTGTTCTGTGCAGAACTCTACTAGACGGTCACCTCTCTCGTTTCTTTCTCCAAGGCCAAATGAACCGACAATGTTGTGCACAGGCATCTCTCCAACTTTGGCATTTAAGTCTCCCATCACCACATTAATTTCATGATTCTTAACGGATCTCAATAGAGCATTGATACCTTCGTAAAATTTCTCACATTCTTCCTGTGTGCTTTCAGCAGTAGGGGCATACACCTGTATCAAATTTGTTTTGATGGGTCTAGTATTTAGTTGTAATAAAATTATTCTATCAGAATATGGTATATATCCAGTTACACAAGCATTAATTTTCTTAGTTATAATAAAGCCAACACCTCTTTCATGTTTCTGACCACCTGAATAATAAAAGTGAGTATCATTAGGCGCTGGTATGTCTCCACAGTCCTTCCATCTTACTTCACTCATTCCCAAAATATCCCATTTGTGTCTTTTCATTTCAGTAACTGCATTTTCTAATTTTCCATCTTGGTACAGTGTTCGCACATTCCAAGTGGTAACCTTTAGCACGCCATGGTCGTCGTTGAATCGGAAATCCCGCCCGGAGATTGTCACCCTCGTTTGCCGGGCACTGAGGGTTTTCTTAGTTTTCTTTTCCATACTGATTTACTAGGGATAAGTAATGTGGTAGTTTCCCGTTGCTTTCCACATCGCAGTTTTGTAGCCATTAGTCAATTCTTAGACCATGCCCACAAATAGAAATAGGGGTAAAACCGAGTCCAGATACTTCTTTATCGCTTTCCCCTCGTACTATAAGAACTGCTGCCTTCTTATAGAGCGGTAGCCCATCTAACTAGGGCTGTAGGCGCCCAATTGCCGCCTGTGAATATTGCCCCGCTACCGACAACATCCAGCCACGCCTTTAAAGAAAGTGGCGGCGTGTACTCGCCACTGTCATCCATCATCATCGAGTTAAAGCGTTATTTTATCGAAGTGACCCTGCCAAAGGCACCCCAACGCCCCTCCGATGGACCGCCCCGTTGTCCGCGACTGCTTATTCACTTTATTCGCAGCTAACCCTTATATCTAAGGGCCGATCGCTATCCGCAACCTGCGACGCGGGTGGTGGCAATGGGCTTTGCCTCTGGGTAATAGTTTACCAGAACCACCGATAATAGGGAGGGAAAAAAAGTTTCCAGGATAATGAATAAACCCTAAACTTACCGTTGTGATTGAAGCCAAGACAAGTGACATATTTGGGCTTATCCCGAGTTTCGAATACCCCCATCCGTTTGTAGAGCACGTTGGACGCGTCGAGAGTCCAGAAGGCTATATGACTCTTCCCGCACGTCACAATTTGGTTGCGGTCTAGGGGATGGAATTCCGCTGCCACGACTGTGTCTACGGAACACTGAAAAATTCAAAAAATAATTAACACTAAATATACTGTATACACCAAACTCTAACCTTGACGTCCGAACCTTTCAAAGCTGTATACTTAACGTGACAAAAATCGCTTCGGTAACGACATTGCCGCTTTCTAATGAATATTGTTATACCTGATTCGACTATTTTACGCATTACTTTCTGTTTTTTACCGAATATATTTTGAAGTGTGTGCCACAGATTTGTTTGATCTGTTTTCTCTCACCGTTCTATTACTGAATAACCATACGCGGCGAGGGCCTCATCGATATGCAATTAATATCTCTAAAATACGCACAAAACGCTTTGGCTCATTGTTTCTCATGCGCACGGCCAATATCTGCTATTCCTTTCCTGCATCTATTTTTACGGACACCTACAATCTACCAAATTGCAAAAAAAGAGTGAATAGGGACTATAGTGGCAAGCGCAGTCCACCTAGGCAGCAAATATCGCTTTCCGATCCGATCGCAGGCAGGCGCTAGCCTTTCTTTATAAAAAAATCCCTCTGAACCCGTATATTGTTGCAAAAAATTCTTTCGTAAAAATTGGCTTTAGCGGATTCGTTGTCCGAAGGTTGTTCTTGTTGTTGAAGGTTGTTAAGGGGCAATAAGATCTAAGGCCTCTTTATATTGGGTTCGACGACATTAGACTCAGTCCTAAATGTCCTACGTGCTAACCTTGGTCTCGGCCAGGCAGTGCTTCTCCCGCTGCCACTCCCACACGGAGATGGTGTGGTCGGGCCCGTCGTCCACGCACGCCAGCAGCGCGCCGCCGTCCGCGCGCGAGAACGTCACGCACGCCACCGCGCGCTCCATGTGGCCCGCGCCGATCACGGCCAGCGTGGCGAGCGACACAGAGTTCCACACGCGGACGTGCGGCTGGAATTAACACAAGCCATAAATCAAGCATTTTCTCAAATGCTGGCCGTGTTTGACTGGATCGTTGGCGCAGTGGGTAGTGCGGTCATAAAAACGTAGCCAAATCATGTGACAGCATGTTTATAACATGTTGTGCCGACTTCGCTTAGAGTGGGATAAGGGCAGGAAGATGATGAATATAGTGGTAATGTAGTGATAGTGTTACTGAAAAAGAACACAAGAACGAAGTGTCTCCTATAGTAAGAAAGACTAAGATAAATCATTGAACCTGTTCTTAGATAAATGTTTATTTATAAGTTTAGGTTAAAATTAAGTTGCTTATTAACCTTAAGGCAAGATTGTGACTACAATAAAGTACCTCCATAGAGATATACTTTATAATAAGAAAGAAAAAAATATTCAGGAATTGTATTAATATAAGCACATAATTGATTGTATTATAATCATAACGTTACTGGCCCGTTGTCGCAGTGGGAGTGGGATAAGAGCAGGAGACATATGATAACTATTTGAGCATAGTTTAACGGCACATATAGCTGGGAGGAGTTCCGTCGACAACTTCGAGTTTTTTTACATTCGCACTTGTCACCTTTGAACCGCACACACTAATGATGTGAATTTAATTTAATAACTAACGAACTTCCTGAAGAAACAGTTTTTGGAGTAACGAATTAATATCAAAGTCCCCCATGACTAAACAATAACTAAATACACCTCTATCCAGGGGATTCCCGTGATCTGCGCGGTTCTTCCCCACTCACCCTGGCGTCGAGCCGGTCGTGGCCGGCGCATTGTCCGCTCGCCACCACCAGCTTGTTGGGGTGCACCGCCAGGCACTTGACGTCGTCCGTGTGGCCCGTGTAGTGTCGCTGGCACTGCTCCTCCACGTTGAACAGCACTACCACCGCCGCCACGAAGTACACTATCTCACCGGTAGGCAGCAGGTACAAGTTGCTGCGGCAGTCCTTGCCTCTGTTGCAGAAACAAAAGTAATAATATATGTGTATTGTGGTGGCGGTGTGTTTTTGCGAATCCTGCATGTATCAGATATGATAACAGATTGTCCACTCTACATCATCTTCCTGCACTTTTCCCACTTCCCACTCTAAGTGGGAAGTGGGAAAAGTGCAGGAAGTGAAGTGCAGGAAGATAAGAATAAATTGCAATTATCAATTAGACCATTAGAATCTTACTTGATGTTAAGTAAAACGTAATATTGTCGTTACTGTTAACCATTGATGAGTTGTTGTCATGGATTATAAACATGCATTGTCATCGGGACTGGACAAATATGTAAATTTCAATCGGATTCTGGGAAGTGGGTCAAATTTAATTTGCAAGATTCCACTTCAATTAAAGATTGAATAAAAAGCGTGGAGCGCTTTATGTCATCTCTTTCGTACATAAACCGAGAATTTATCAGACTAACACAGCAACAAGTGCGCGGAGGGTGAAGAGGAAGAAAAAAGTCTTCACCTTATGGCTGAGTGCCCCGTGTACTCGCTGGTAAGACGGAAGATACTAGGTAATGATGAAATTGAAGTTGAAGACCTTACAAATATCCCCATCAGAGACATTATCAGGTTTGTAAAAGTAACAGGTAGATTAAAGCAGGTGATACTATCAGGACAGCAGTGAAACCCTTGTCCCAACATGGGGAAATTGGTGGAATAATCCAGAATAGGAGCTGTCCTGCACAAACAGACGTCCTGAAATTAGATAGATATATAGAACACAGCAACAATGATATACATAGTCTACGCCCATAAATAATAAAAAACGAGCTAAATCGCGCATTTCCTTTCATTGTGCTCCAACACTGGGTTAAACTGCGGTCATCATCTGAATTACACAGTTGGCCACTCGAGCGGAACAGCCTTGAGGTACGTGAGCCCGAAGAGAGCGTACAACGGACCAAATAAAACAATGGACGTATAGTTTAGTGGACATAGTTAGTTTAATGGACATAGTTTTTACGTGTACGCCTGTTTACAAGTGATTTTCGATTTTGGCAGCAATGGGTTAACTGTGACAAACTTTTACGATCGGTTCTTGGTTTAAACTAAATATGTTACCTATGTTGTCGCCAATGACTTCCGCTTTGTATTTTATTGCAACACCGTCATGAAACGAGTATCGCGCGCTTTTGACTGAAATGGTAGCAACACTGTGTCGTGTTGCTTCCGGTGGATTCTTCCTATATATCGCTAAAACGTTTCAGTTGCATTCAGTCTTTGTTCGTCTTTCTCGTCTCCTTTGCACTCATACAATAAATAAGAAGCAATTTTTTTCAAAAGTCAGCCAATAAATTCTTTTTTAACAACTTGTCACGTTGACGGCATCAATGTTTCTTATATTATTGACCTAGCTATGTGAAGGAAGTTGTATTTGAAACATGTTGTAACAATATAGTATGAAAGTGGTTTGTAATTTATTCGATTTGCAAACAGCGTTTGCTTATTTGCGACGTCACTTTATATCAGGTAATTGATGGTGCCCCTATAAAAAAATGCAATGAAATTCAACTTGTCAAACCGATATGTTTTAGAGTGTTGTAAATATCGCGGCGCGTGGGATTTAATGGACGAACCAAGTCAATTGGAAGATTACTCGACATCATTCCTTCTCAATTGCACAGTTTATAAACAATTGCATGTATTTGTAAGAAGAAGGGCACCGAACAATTAATGTGAGTAGGCACAACACAAACACATGACAAAATTATATTTAACATGTGACTTATACACGCACCACATAAGTTCAGAAAAGCTCCGACGAAACTGTATAGTATCTACACAAAATAATACGTAAAAGTCTACGTCTAGAAATATTGACTCTAATATAGGATCATCCTTCTGCCCGTATCCTACTCTAAGAGGGGTCAGCACAACATGTTATAAACGTGTTGTCACATGATTTTACGACCAACCGCCTGTCTGACGACAACTCACCTTGGTCGTTTTTAAGACTCTGTAAGAAATGAGGGTGGTCAATTCTACTCTGCCGGATACCACACGGCTTTGACTCTAACATAGCATACTCCGTTATTAATAGGAAATCATCTTGATTGCTTGAGAACCATTTCTGTTAATACATTTAATGAATTAAGAAACAGCTAATGAAATTTGGCTATTCCGACATCCACACTAATATTTTGATTGTGTGAGTGGAAATTTTGTACAATTGAAGCATATGTATATAAAGAATAAAATATATTTTTTAGGGAACGGAAAAATAGATAGTACATCATTCAATTCGTTGAATATTCAAAAGCATTTATTTACAAGTTATTTAAATAAAGAATATTTTGAATTTGAATTTCGAATAGAACACTTAAGTTGTTTTTGTATGATCAATGGATTGATTAACAAAACTGTGTATTATGGGATTACGCAAAGTAACACCTACTTCTATAAATTATATAAAAAAAAATAGGATCAATTAACGATAATCAACTTACATTACACACACAAACATATCATACATTTATCAAGATTGTAATTATGCCTACGTTTTTATATAATTGTAATAATTATAGAGAACACGCTATGAAATATTTAACGAGGTCCGGCCGCCATGGCTGGCCTTGACGTGTTATCTTCATAAATCAATACAGTACAGTTATTTCAATGTATATTTGGTAAAATACGGTAAATATTTGATGAGTGTTTGTCGCTAGTCTATGGGTTTCATAGAAAAGCCCATAGTTGCGGGCCTTTGTGGCTTTGCGTTATCAGAAATGAAACGATTTTCACAGCATTATCTTATATGGAATAATGCTGTGGGGCAAAGCAGCTGATATTGAAAGATTTTTGTTGCTCAAAAAAGAGCCACACGGGCTACTTATAGTAAGAAGCAACGTGAGTCCCTTCGCGAAAAGTTCGAAGAAATAGTCATATTACTGTAGCATCACAATATATATGTATAGTAATATTCTATGCGTACGGAAAAATGGCCATATGTATAAGACGAAATTTGAAGTATAAGCGTGTGATACCTGTGTCGCGCCTTAGCAGAATTAGCAACTCATTCGATGGTCTCGGTATTCGCTTTTACAACAAAATTCCACAATCCATACTAGAATGAATGAGTTTCGTTCAAAAATTCCCTATGCAGCGCTGCAGGTGCGTTCCATTTACAGTTAATTCAAAAAAAGCGCGATATTTGAATTAGCGATAAAAATATAGTATTTTTCGTCGTATATTCTTTTTCTATAATATATAGTACAATTGACTAAAATATAGTACGATACTATATAATATAGTACGGGTGGCAACCCTACTTACACCATGGCCAAGCTGACCATAGACACAATCACTGTGTAATCTCGTTTAATCCCAAAATTATGTGGCACTAAGGAGACGCCGTCTATCTAGCTATGTTTCATTAAAAGTCGTTTAACCCCTGTTTTCGGGCACTGAAACAATACTACAATGTAGAATAAAATGCAAATGATATTTTAGCTGTCATTTGTAAAGCTATGATAGCTCAGTGGGGAACGGGCAGGCTAAAAAAGTGAAAATACCAACATGTCACCAGCCCTTTTTTATATCATTTTTTTAAAAATAAAATTACCAACTAAGGCTCAGTCACCCAGTTATCTTTAGTATATTCTTTGATTGTTTGTTTAAACGACCTAACCTCAGGAACTACTGGAGCGATTTGAAAAATTCTTTCAGTGTAAAATAATCCATTTATCGAGGAAGGTTATAGACTATCTAACAGCACGCTAAGATGAATAGGATAGGGGCAGCAATAAAAAATAGTAAGAAAACGGCAAAATTTAAAGCTGACATTTTACGTGCGCTGAGTAAACGGTAATAGTTATTCAAAAATCATGTATTACAAAATTGTTCCTCTCTAAAAGTTCTAAATAAAAGTCCGCGACAACACATGTCTAGCTTTTAACATTAACCCACTTTAACCATTTTTATGGTTATTAAAAGAATATTACAGTTTTAACCTTTCCACGCTGGCGATTACTAGTTCTTTATAAAAACACGTACTCACCTATAACCGTACACCCATTCCAACTTGAGTTTGTTGTGAGGTGGTGGTGCTACCTTGGCAGGGTCCAGAGCCTCCAGGTCGGTAGGGGCGTACAGCACCACCGGCCGTCCCCTCAGGAACATCCTCATGGAGCCGTCCTCTTCATTGTACTGACAGGTGTGGGTGCTGTATGTAAACACTGACAGTAATTAAATCTGGAGGTGATGTGGCCTCAGCTAGTGGACTAACAGCCCGTGAACCCCAGACCTTTCGAAGTTTCGAAGTAAAAATAAAAATTGAGCAGTAAATAACGCTCGCCCCTACCCGTAAGTATATTTCGAGCTCGCTCCCACAGCTACCATAAATGCTTGTCTGACAGTAGTTGGAACTATCAAAAATGTCTGGCTGATGAGGAAACATCTTTTTATACTATGATGTAAATATAATACAAATTTCATGAACATGGTGATTGTCAAGGGGTTGCCACGATGACTAACTATCTAGCATTGACTGATGTGATATTTAATATTATTCTGAAGGTAATACCAAAATAATAACACTTTATAATTTGACGAAAGTAGAGCGGTATTTTGCAACCTTGAGTACCGCGTATCTCCCAAAGCCACTATGACCTAAATTTCCATTGCTCTCACTCTATAGGAGATAAGAGTAATGGTATCAGATTAGTGCAACGTCTAATCGTCAGCAGAGTGTCAAAGAACTTTATAGAATTAGGCGATACTTTGCGAAGATCCATAATGCAAAAGGAAAAATATAATTATTTTGCTGTAATCAGTAAGTAAATAGGGAATATATATATAAAGCTAAATGTAGAGTGGACTATCCGTTTCCATACCCGATACGTGCAGGACTCGTAAAAGCACATGCACAAATCGAAGAAAAACATCATGATGAAACGCGCGTCAAGAAAAGTCAGGATTTGTGTAAAATACCAGTTTGCATTCGAGCATCGTGGTAGGTTTTAGCTCCGAACCTCAAAATAGAGTAAACGAGACGTTTACTCTGTAGTTGGGTTATAAAAATATTAATAAAAGTTAGGTTGTTTCCCACAAACAACATTCTTAGGCAATATCTTCCCCTTCTTTACCTTAAGATCCCAACGCCCAAAGCATCTTTGTGCTACGTGAAATACTCACCCGTAAATATTTTTATACCCTTTACCCCATTAAATATAATAGGTATATCTAGTTAGTGTATAGACGACTTAACTTACGCCCTTATATCGGATTAGCCGGACTAGATTTTGGCCTATCCGGGGGCTATATTCATGAGTTCGTTACAACTGATATTGAGACGTATGTTATGCTTGTTTATTTACATAAACTAAGAATAACCATTTTAAATATAATATTTAATTAAAAACATCTTAATTCAAAAAGGGGTATCCTAAAAGCACGACTAGAAAGCTATTTATTATGCAAGCGCCGTATCCTGTGATAGCCCAACTGTGAAACCGTACCACTACTTCGAGGGGTTACGGGTTCAAACCCCGGGAAAGCACCAATGAGTTTTTCTGTTAAAACTTGTGTTTAATTGATAATTGCATTTTATCATACGATTTTTGGTAAAGAAAAACCTCGTGAGGAAACCCGCATATCTCAAGAGAATTCTAGGAATATGTATAACTTACCAATCCGCATTGGAGCAGCGTGGTAGGTCTTAACTCCAACCCTTCTCCAAAAAGAGAGAGAGTTGGCCCATTTCCCAGATGTGGGATAGTAACAGGCCGTTACTTTACTTACTTTTATACTGAAACCAATCCGCATTGGAGCAGCGTGATAGGTCTCGGCTTCAATCTTTCCACTAACGGAGAGAGTCTATGCCCAGCAGTGGGATAGTAAGAGACCGTTATTTTATGCAAGAGCGAACTTTTAGACAGCATCATCAAGCGGTCAAGTGCTCTCCTATTATTCATTACATACATTTGAAAAAAATGTTTCCTTTGCGTTGTTAGTTAACAAAAAAAACTTAAATACAGAAAGTTGAACGCGGTAAAAGTAACAAAATAACATGGCGTGACTGCGACCCGCACCCTGCCTATAGCGGTATAAGCTACACGCAATACCTTAATGTATTACAAAAGCGTTATTTTTAGTTAGTAAAATACATTCAACTCGTATTAATAAGGAGTTAGTATTTTTATTAGTATATTCAAGTGTAGCTATAAATAGACAATAATAAAAGTGATTTTAATCAGAAATAAGGAAACCCGACTTTATTATATGAAGTGTTAGGGTGAGGCTATATTAGTTGGCGACGCTACGCGCGATACGTAAGCGATTATAAAAATTATCATTTTAATCGCTTACATATAGCGGGGAAACTTATTTTAAAAAATACAATTAAAATTCATTTTATAAACTCACAAATCTATAGTTCATCCATATTTGCATACCAATTTCTTGGTAATACGCCGGAAATTAATAATTATTATACCTTTTTGTATGTGTATTATGCAATTATAAATGATTTTGATTGCCGAGTGGTATCCGGTTGAGTAGAATAGACTACCCTCTTTCTTACCGTGTCGTAAGAAACAGTAAAAAACCGTGCTATGTGTCGTGACAAGTACTAAGGGAGGTCCTTGTGGTATCCGGCTGAGTAGAATTGACCACCCTCATTTCTTACCGAGGTATCGTAAAAGGCGACTAAGGTAAGTTGACCCACCGTGTGGTATCCGGTTAAGTAGAATAGACCACCCTCTTCCTTACCGAGGTGTCGTAAAAGACGACTAAAGTAAGTCGACGTTTGGCAGGCGGCCAGTCATAAAATACGTAGCCAAATCATGTGACAACATGTTGTGCCAACCCCACTTAGTATGGTATAAGAGCAACAGCATGATGAAATGATTTTGTATTTAGATTAATTTTCTATCATTTGTACATATTTTCAAAAGTAAAAAAAATATATCATAATAATAATTGTAATTATATTTAGATATAGGCATCCATACTCCTATTATAATTGCGAAAGTGCGTCTGTTACGCTCTCACCTGTAATCTGCTAGCAAAATTGATAAAATTTTGTACACTTGAAGATTATCTACCAGGCTAAGATAAAGGATAAAACTTCTCATATTACTTTCGGGAATCTATACTAATATTATAAAGAGAAAAAATTTGTATGTATGTTTGTAATGTATATACACAAAAACTACTGGACCGATTACAAAAATTATTTCACTATTGGAAAGCTGGTTTTTTACTGAGCAACATAGGCTATATTACATATACATAAATAGGGATCCGTAATAAAAATGTAATAAGGTGTAAAAATTAGTCATAAAAAAATCATCGCATGCGCTGCGGAAACTATTGATGATATATTTAACAAAAATAAATCAATAGTCCGACTTAGTAGACTTTCCACTGCCATGAGATCGGTATGTACGCGGGTGAAACCGCGGGATATTACTAGTAGTTTATAATCGAGGGTGTTGTCAAATTTAAGTTGACGCGAACGAAGTAGCGGGTACAATCAGTATTTAAAATACTTTTTGTAACTTTATTTTACAATAAAAACCTAGAATGCCTATATTCTATTCTCAGTAACGCATAATAATAGTAACAGATGTTCTAGAGAAATTATATTTTTAGGAATATTTAATATGAACACACCTTAATAATTACTATAACACTCTCCCAAACTTTCTTTTTGTACTAAATTAATGTTAATTAATAAATGCATAAGATATACAAATTTAATTTCATATATTTCTTTTTTTTTACTTTATTAACGGCCTGGAATCTAGTCATATATTTCCATTATGAATTCATGTAGGACTAATAGTTTCTCATTACAAAATACTTTTACTCGCTTATAAAAACCTTACGTAAATTTCGATAAAAAATAAGCTGTTTCACATATTTTGCATAAATGATATGAAAAAAACTTGATAAAATAAAAACAAACAATTTTCGTCGATTTTACAGCTAAATCTACGAAAATTGCACGGAGTCTTTATAGACTTTTTTTTTTGCTATGCGTACTTATGAGTAAGATGAATGATGATAATATCGCAATCTTTCCATCGCTAAAAATGCATTCCACAGACAACAAACAATCGTAGCGTTTCATCTCGACAGTGCGAAGCGTTTAAAATTCGAAGCGACTTACATTGAGGTGAATGACATTATGTTGCTACTTGAAGCCCAGCTGAGTCAAAAAATCCCAAAAATAAAAGCTCCCACGCAGTAAGCTCCCAACAAGTTATACGACAAAAAATAATCTAAAATAAAAAATAATACATTTAATCATTCGTAATCTATGATAAGCGTGATAGAATTACGTAAATTACCTGTCGTCCATGGCGCGAAATCGGTGACAGTTTAAACTTCCAAATAAGGCACTAGTTTTAACGCAACGAGTTTTTGGACCGGATTAAAAGGCACTGACTCGCATACAGCCGGCTTCTGAGAAAAACATTCGCAGACTGCGCGTGAACAGTACGTATAGTCCCTGACACGGCCATTGCGTTTATTTCACAATACGAGTTGACCATTGCCGCCTATATATTACTAGAGTTTTATAGTGTCTATACGAGATCAGCAATGTATATATTCAAAAGAATTATACACCAATGCTCCGTATGTATAATTTCTTAAAAGAGCATTACTAAATGGGATTGGCTATACTATCTTGAAGTATAGTGAGTCATTTACATTACGTACGAAGATGACGTTTATTTTAAAGAAACTGAAGGAAACTGCGATATTAAATATTGAAACGGTTATATACTCTGTGGAAGTATATTGTCAAGGTCAATATCAATTGACGTTAGCCTACTAGAATATTTAATGTTTATACCATTATTCCACGGTCACGGTAGACTGGTCCCGCCAATTTTTAGAATTGAATTAAAAATTCAATAGCTTCTACAGACGGTAATCGTCTGTCGCTAATGGAATTTGAATCAGTTCATTATCAGATAATGAACTTAAATACAAAATTAGAGATGAATCATTAAGTTATTCCTACCATTTAAAATTTAACGTCACCGGAAAATTGACACTTGTATTTTACTGTTGCAACACCACGAAAGTATTTAAGCGGCATCTACTTAAGTAATATAGTTTTTATTAAAATTTATGTAGTATTATAAAAACATCGTCGATATATAAATAGACAATATAGAAACCGTCCTTTCGTACGCAAATCATTTGTGGCTTTACGCTTTTATACTAAAATTTCTTAACTTTAAAATTGCAGCGGTTTAAGAAGAACTATAGAGGCTAATACAGAAAACCTATACTATTGAAGATTATTGATAGAAATTTATTAAGTTATTCTCCGACCTTGTACAAGATAGAAACGACGTAATTTAATTAGTAAACACGATAAAACAAAATGTATGTAACCATCATGTTATAACTAAATTGCACTAGAAATAGTCGATTAGATTAATTTAACTATATCAAACTGCAAAAATACTGTCTGTCTGTATATGATCGATTTTCTCGAAATCTACTGAAGGAATTTTTGTACGATTTTCAGTAAAAAAAATATCCTTGAGGAAGGTTTAGGTAAATTACAGTTAAATGCCCGCGGGGTCAGGATTTAGGTGGGAAAATAACTTTGTGACTAACTTTCAAGATTTGGAAAATGATTTTGAAGTTTCAGGAACAGCTAGTATGCAATAAATAAATAAGTCTGCTTTATCTATTTTTCAAGATGACGCGTATAATTTATGCACTTGATATGAAGACTATTAAATTCCACTTGACAGCAGCTCTATTGAAACAATCAGAGCTAAAAACAAATAGTGGCGTAGGTGTTCCCGGCAATCATTTATTCATGCACAATCTTTTGTTATGTCAATCGAAGTCATTTACCTTTTAAATTCAACTATACACTTCAATTTCCGCGTCTTCGTTAAGCTTAAAAGCTTATTGTTTAAATACCCGCCAATTATAAACTATGGACTTTTTGAGTTCGATGAACAAACGCGGACTTTTTATCTTGTAAGTTCGGTTCATAAACTTCAGTTCGCTTAGTATAAAACTGACCAAATTCAAAATTAGGCTTATTGGAGTTAGCTACATTGCAATCCTTATTCCAATGCCGTCAATAATCACATTACGCTATGAACTATCAAAACAAACCTAGTGTTTTCTTGCTATTAGAATAGAATAGCTTTATTCATTCATGTATGTACGATATAAATTACGATATTAGGTGCAAAAATGTATTTAACGCGCACGTTATACAACGACAATTTAAGATACTAGATCATAGACGTATGTCCTTAATTGACCTTATAAAGATAAACATCATCCTTGTGGTGTAACCGCAGTGTAATCCAACCCCGTCACCGCATTAATAGAACATAACACCTGTAGCGAACAAACAAATCCCATCACCGTTTAAGCAACATAACCAAAACCCATCAATTTCGAACTTACCCATGTTTCAAAATAGGTCCATTTTGACTGGATTGCTTAGAATACAAATTTAGCAACGACTTTGTTGTTGTGAACCTATGGAAATTAAAACTATGAAAAAATTTTAAAGTCCCTAAAATTGCATTTAATAATGGATATATGTCTCGTTCGTTTGCAATCTCTTAATTGCATTAATTCAAATAAAAAAAACATAATTTGCAATGGCAAGCTTATTCAGGAATCGGAATCTCTTCCAGCCTCTAAATTAAAAAAAATAGGTTATGTTTTGAAATTTTGTTAACAAATTTTATTCAATTATATTTTTTTTACATAATATTATAATTCTTGGATAGATGGTGTTGCACCAAAAAAGGTTTAGGAAACCCTGTTTAAGACAACTGATATATATGAGTTTTCAACTGGATGATAGTTTAAAAAGCTTTGGTGAGT